>CM077825.1:5181312-5781312 GCA_039720395.1 Liquidambar formosana
GCGATTGACACCTAACCCAATCGATTGGACCGGTCGAAAAACTCATATTTCTTCACTGATTTTCCCAATCAATTGACACCTAACCCAATCGATTGGGACATGCCTCTAAACTCATATTTGTTCATTGATTTTCCCAATCGATTGACACCTAACCCAATTGATTGGGACTGGTCGAAAAACTCATATTTCTTCACTGATTTTCCCAATCGATTGACACATAACCCAAATCAATTGGGACGTGCCTCTAAACTCATATTTTGTTCACTGATTTTCCCAATCAATTGACTCCTAACCCAATCGATTGGGACTGATCAAAAAACTCATAATTCTTCACTGATTTTCCCAATCGATTGACACATAAACCAATCGATTGGGACATGCCTCTAAACTCATATTTGTTCACTGATTTTCCCAATCGATTAACACCTAACCCAATCGATTGGGACGTGCTTCTAAATTCATATTTGTTCACTGATTTTCCCAATCGATTGACACCTAACCCAATCGATTGGGATTTGCCTATGAACTCATATTTCTTCACTGTTTTGCCCCATCGATTGGGATTCATTGCAATCGATTGGGGTTATTAAAGATTGAATTTGTAGTTGGTCACTTTCGGTCACTCCAATTGGTAAGTAAGTCACTCCAAATGGTAATTTGGTCACTCTAAATGTTAAATAGGTCACTCAAATGATAAGTTGGTCACTTCTGGTCACGCTAAATGGTAAGTTGGTAAATTTTGGTCACTCCAAATGGTAAGTTGTCACTAAAAAAGGTAAGTTGGTCACTTTTGGTCACTCCAAATGGTAAGTAAGTTACTCCAAATGGTAATTTGGTCACTCTAATCTTAAGTAGGCCACTCCAAATGTGATAAGTTGGTCACTTCTGTGACGCTAAATGGTAAATTGGTCACTTTTAGTCACTCCAAAGAGTAACTAGGCCACTCCAAATGGTAATTTGGTCACTTTTGGTCACCCCAAATGTATTTTGTCACTCTAAATGTTAAGTAGGGTCACTCCAAATGATATGTTGGTCACTTTTGGTCACTTGAAAGGTTGATTAGGTCACTCCAAATGGTAAGTTGGTCACTTTGGTCACTACCAAATGGTAAGTAAGTCACTCAAAATGGTAATTTGGTCACTCTAAATGTTTAGTAGGTCACTCCAAATGATAACGTTGGTCACTTTGGTCACGTTTAAATGGTAAGTTGGTCACTTTTGGTCACTCTCCAAATGGTAAGTTGGTACTCAAAAAAGGTAAGTTGGTCACTTTTGGTCACTGCAAATGGTAAGTAAATCACTCCAATGGTAATTTGGTCAATCTACAATGTAAGTCGGGCACTCCCAATGATAGTTCGTCACCTTTGGTCCCTCTACTTGGTAAGTTGATTACTTTTGGTCACTCCAATAGTAGGTTGGTCACATCAAATCATAAGTTAGTCACTTTAAAAAAGTAAGTTGGTCACTTGAAAGTGTAAGTAGGTCATTCAAATGGTAGGTTGGTTACTTTTGGTCACTCCAAATGGTAAGTAAGTCACTCCAAATGGCAATTTTGGTCACTCTAAATGTTAAGTGGGTCAGTCCAAATGATAAGTTGGTTACTTCTGATCACTTCTAAATGGTAAGTTGGGTCACTTTTGGTCACTCCAAATGGTAAGTAAGTCACTCCAAATGGTAATTTGGTCACTCTAAATGTTAAGTGGGTCACTCCAAATGATAAGTTGGTCACTTTTGGTCACTCTAAATGATAAGTTGGTCACTTTTGGTCACTTCAAATAGTAAGTAGGTCACTCCAACTAGTAAGTTGGTCACTCTAAAAGGTAAGTTGGTCACCCAAAAGGGTAAGTAGGTCACTTCAAATGGTAAGTTGGTCACTTTTTGCCACTTCAAATGGTAATTTGGTCACTCTAAATATTAAGTATGTCACTCCAAGTGATAAGTTGGTCACTTTTGGTCACTCTAAATGTTAAGTTGGTCTCTTTGGTCACTCCAAATGGTAAGTAAGTCACTCCAAATGGTAATTTGGTCACTATAAATGTAAGTAGGTCACTCCAAATGATAAGTTGGTCACTTTTGGTAATTCGAAATGGCAAGTTGGTCACTCGAAAAGGGTTAGTACCTCACTCCAAATGGTAAGGTTGTCACTTTTGGTCACTCCAAATGGTAAGTAAGTCACTCCAAATGGTAATTTGGTCACTCTAAATGTTAAATAGGTCACTCCAAATGATAAGTTGGTCACTTTTGGTCTCTCTAAATGGTAAGTTGGTCACTTTGGTCACTCTAAATGGTAAGTTGGACACTCTAAAAGGTAAGTTGTTCACTCGAAAGGGTAAGTTGGTCTCTCGAAAGGGTAAGTAGGTCACTCCAAATGATAAGTTGGTCACTTTTGGTCACTTCGAATGGTGTGTAAGTCACTCAAAATGGTAATTTGGTCACTCTAAATGTTAAGTAGGTCATTCCAAATGATAAGTTAGTCACTTTTGGCCACTCTAAATAGTAAGTAGGTCACTCCAACAGGTAAGTTGGTCACTCTAAAAGGCAAGTTAGTCACTCGTAAAGGTAAGTAGGTCACTCCAAATGGTAAGTTGGTCACTTTTGGTCACTCCAAATGCTAAGTAAGTCACTTCAAATAGTAATTTGGTCACTCTAAATGTTAAGTAGGTCACTCCAAATGATAAGTTGGTCACTTTTGGTCACTCTAAATGGTATGTTGGTCACTTTTGGTCACTCCAAATAGTAAGTAAGGTCACTCCAACTGGTAAGTTAGTCACTCTAAGAGGTAGGTTGGTCACTCGAAAGGGTAAGTAGGTCACTCCAAATGGTAAGTTGGTTACTTTTTGTCACTCGAAATGGTAATTTAGTCACTCTAAATGTTAGGTAAGTCACTCCAAATGATAAGTTGATCACTTTTGGTCACTCTAAATGGTAAGTTGGTCACTTTTGGTCACTTCAAATAGTAAGAAGGTCACTCCAACTGGTAAGTTGGTCACTCTAAAAGGTAAGTTGGTCACTCGAAAGGGTAAGTAGGTCACTCCAAATGGTAAGTTGGTCACTTTTGGTCACTCCAAATGGTAAGCAAGTAACTCCAAATTATAATTTGGTCACTCTAAATGTTAAGTGGGTCACTCCAAATGATAAATTGGTCACTTTTGGTCACTCTAAATGGTAAGTTGGTCACTTTTGGTCACTTCAAATAGTAAGAAGGTCACTCTAACTGGTAAATTGGTCACTCTAAAAGGTAAGTTAGTCACTCGAAAGGGTAAGTAGGTCACTCCAAATGGTAAGTTGGTCACTTTTGGTCACTCCAAATGGTAAGTAAGTAACTCCAAATGGTAATTTAGTCACTCTAAATATTAAGTATGTCACTCCAAATGATAAGTTGGTCACTTTTGGTCACTCTAAATGGTAAGTTGGTCTCTTTTGGTCACTCCAAATGGTAAGTAAGTCACTCCAAATGGTAATTGGGTCACTATAAATGTTAAGTAGGTCACTCCAAATGATAAGTTGGTCACTTTTGGTCACTCTAAATGGTGATTTGGTCACTTTTGGTCATTCGAAATGGTAAGTTGGTTGCTTGAAAGGGTTAGTACGTCACTCCAAGTGGTAAATTGGTCACTTTTGGTGACTCCAAATGGTAAGTAAGTTGCTCCAAATGATAATTTGGTCACTCTAAATGTTAAATAGGTCACTCCAAATGATAAGTGGGTCACTTTTGGTCACTCTAAATGGTAAGTTGGTCACTTTTGGTCACTCTAAATGGTAAGTTGGACACTCTAAAAGGTAAGTTGTTCACTCGAAAGGGTAAGTTGGTCGCTCGAAAGGGTAAGTAGGTCACCCCAAATGGTAAGTTGGTTACTTTTGGTCACTCCAAATGGTATGTAAGTCACTCGAAATGGTAATTTGGTCACTCTAAATGTTAAGTAGGTCACTCCAAATGATAAGTTGGTCACTTTTGGTCACTCTAAATGGTAAGTTGGTCACTTTTGGTCACTCCAAATAGTAAGTAGGTCACTCCAATGGGTAAATTGGTCACTCTAAAAGGTAAGTTGGTCACTCGAAAAGGTAATTAGGTCACTCCAAATGGTAAGTTTGTCACTTTTGGTCACTCTAAATGGTAAATAAGTCACTCCAAATGGTAATTTGGTCACTCTAAATGTTAAGTGGGTCACTCCAAATGATAAGTTGGTCACTTTTGGTCACTCTAAATGATAAGTTGGTCACTTTTGGTTACTCCAAATAGTAAGTAGGTCACTCCAACTAGTAAGTTGGTCACTCTAAAAGGTAAGTTGGTCACTCGAAAGGGTAAGTAGGTCACTCCAAATGGTAAGTTAGTCACTTTTTGTCATTCCAAATGGTAATTTAGTCGCTCTAAATGTTAGGTAGGTCACTCCAAATGATAAGTTGGTCACTTCTGGTCACTCTAAATAGTAAGTAGGTCACTCCAAATGGTAAGTTGGTCATTCTAAAAGGAAGTTGGTCACTCGAAAGGGTAAGTAGGTCACTCTAAATGGTAAGTTAGTCAGTTTTGGTCACTCCAAATGGTAAGCAAGTCACTCCAAATTGTAATTTGGTCGCTCTAAATGTTAAGTGGGTCACTCCAAATGATAAATTGGTCACTTTTGGTCACTCTAAATTGTAAGTTGGTCACTTTTGGTCACTCCAAATAGTAAGAAAGTCACTCCAACTGCTAAGTTGGTCACTCTAAAAGGTAAGTTGGTCACTGGAAAGGGTAAGTAGGTCACTCCAAATGGTAAGTTGGTCACTTTTGGTCACTCCAAATGGTAAGTAAGTAACTCCAAATGGTAATTTGGTCACTCTAAATATTAAGTATGTCACTCCAAATGATAAGTTGGTCACTTTTGGTCACTCTAAATGGTAAGTTGGTCTCTTTTGGTCATTCCAAATGGTAAATAGGTCACTCTAAATGGTAATTTGGTCACTCTAAATGTTAAGTAGGTCACTCTAAATGATAAGTTGGTCACTTTTGGTCATTCTAAATGGTAAGTTGGTCACTTTTGGTTAGTCAAAATTATAAGTTGGTCACTGGAAAGGGTTAGTACGTCACTCCAAATGGTAAGTTGGTCACTTTTGGTCACTCCAAATGGTAAGTAAGTCACTCCAAATGGTAATTTGGTCACTGTACATGTTAAATAGGTCACTCCAAATGATAAGTTGGTCACTTTTGGTTACTCTAAATGGTAAGTTGGTCACTTTTGGTTCCTCCAAATGGTAAGTTGGACACTCTAAAAGGTATGTTGTTCACTCGAAAGGTTAAGTTGGTTGCTCGAAAGGTAAGTAGGTCACTCCAAATGGTAAGTTAGTCACTTTTGGTCACTCCAAATGGTAAGTTGGACTCTCTAAAAGGTAATTTGTTCATCGAAAGGGTAAGTTGGTCGCTCGAAAGGGTGAGTAGGTCACTCCAAATGGTAAGTTGGTCACTTTTGGTCACTCCAAATGGTATGTAAGTCACTCGAAATGGTAATTTGGTCACTCTAAATGTTAAGTAGGTCACTCCAAATGATAAGTTGGTCACTTTTGGTCACTCTAAATGGTAAGTTGGTCACTCCAAATAGTAGGTAGGTCACTCTAACGGGTAAGTTGGTCACCCTAAAAGGTAAGTTGGTCACTCGAAAAGGTAAGTAGGTCACTCCAAATGGTAAGTTGGTCACTTTTGGTCACTCCAAATGGTAAGTAAGTCACTCCAAATGGTAATTTGGTCACTCTAAATGTTAAGTGGTTCACTCCAAATGATATGTTGGTCACTTTTGGTCACTCTAAATGATAAGTTGGTCACTTTTGGTCACTCCAAATAGTAAGTAGGTCACTCCAACTGGTAAGTTGGTTACTATAAAAGGTAAGTTGGTCACTCCAAATGGCAAGGAAATGATAATTACTAAATAGTCCGTAGTTCATACAAAATAGTAAGTGATTCACACAAAGTATTTGGTAGGAAAACCATCATTAAATAGTAACCCATTTGTTTTCGGTACATTTAGATGCTCTTTGGTATGTTACCCAATATATATATTTATATATATATAAAATCCAATGAGCATCTTTGGCAGAAAGAATGAAGTAAAAACCGTAAAATATGAGCACTATGGTTCATATAATTTGTCCAATGAGCAATGGCACTAACTGGTAAAACCATTCGAATGCTGGTAAAACCAAATGAAATGTGTGTACCATGTACCAAATGAAATGTCTAGTATATCAATGACACTATTATTCTAAAATGAAAAACTAAAAATAGATTTAAATACAGATGAACTTAATTTGTGGGTTGGCTTACGAATTTTGGTCCTATTCCCTCTGTAATGCCAATGCCATAGCTTGTCATATTATGAGAATAAGAATGAAAAAAAAAAAAAAAAGAAAAAAAAGAAAAAAAAAAAAAGGGAAGATGAAAAAAATATTAAGAAATAGGTTTTGCAAGAGGTACGTTGGTAGAGAATATAGGAAAGGGATGAAAAATGGTTGGAGGCTCTAACTACTTTGAATGCCCTATTTGATTGATCTAGGTAGGTGGTTGGTTTAAATGCAACATTTATTATAATTACCATTTTAATTAAACATGTTAGCCTTTGCTGATGTTACTTTGTGGCATAAAGGTCATTATAGGCATAACACTCCCCTTGTATTTTGCAACCTGAAGTTGGCTGTTGCCAACCGGTCACAATTCTATTAAAAAACCTTATTCCCTACACATGTCATTGTTTGTATGGTTTCTTCTTTTTGGGTACCATACCGAAAAATTTGGCAAGGTACCGTAGAAACACCCCAGTTTTTGAGGATAATGTCTCTAATTGTTTACTTTTAGAATTTCCTAAGTTCATATTGATCGACGTCCAAATGACCTAATTTGACTGAAATGATTGAGAACCGTACATGTTCCGCATATCGATATCTCTTTCATATAATTAGTATCCTTTACTCCTTTAGTATAATGTATAATATTCTTATTTTAAAATTAAAATTAAAAGTTTTTGTTAAATTTTGTATTTAAAACCCCCACCATTTTTTTGGGTGCAAAAATTTTATATTTAACTTTTGGTCTAATACTCTTATGCTACGTTGGCAATTATGATCCAAACGTCTAAGGAATGTGTTTGGGCCTTCTTTTAATTTGAAAGTCACTCCTCTAAGGATATATATATATCAACGAAATCACAATAAATGATTCACATATGTTTAAAGTTTACCTAGGGTGTCAACGGAATCCTCCCATATATATATATTAAAACTAATGTGTATATTGTAAGTTATAAGTTTTTAAAAATTGGAACACTAAAAAACCTAGTTACCTAGTGTGCCTTTAATAACAAAAAATAGAGTGCCTTAAGTAATAATAAGGGTAAACTTAGGATTTAAAAAAAAAAATTAAGAAAAAAAAGTGACTAATTGCTAAAAAAGTTTTACCCCATATTGCTTGAATAATAGCTAATATTTAACCTAATTATGGACTAATCGCCAATTTCCTCATAAATTTATAATATATATAAGAAAAAAATCATTACCAAAAACAAAAACAAAAATCAAACCACCTCTCTCCATGGATATATACATTTACACACACTAGTTGGTTCCCATGTGCGTTGCAAGTGAAAATGTTACTCTTTCCGTTTCAAATTGACCGTCCCCTTTGAAAAAACACACTTTTTAAGGAAATCCTATTAAATGCTTTCAAATCAATGCATATGTTTTAAGATCCTAATTTTGCCCTTAAATGTGCAAAATATTAGAAAAAGAGAGAATATCTTTTTAATGGTATTTTAGCAAATGAATAAAAAATAACCAATGACTTTTGAAATGTGACATAATTTTGAAACGTCCCAAAAAGGAAAGTAGGCCACTTATTTAGGAACGGAAGGAGTAATATTTTTTTTTCTTCAAAGAAAATTATATGTTGATCCAACAAACTTGGATGTTAGATGCCAAACTTTTTATCTTAGTATACAATCAAAGAATGCATTAAAATCATAAGAATATGGTAAATGCATTGGATAAAAATTTTAATGAACGTACTATACAATTTTAAAGGGAGCTAGGTCCTTGAAATAGGTGTTACATTAATTGAAAAGTCATCCATAACTAATGAGGTTTTTTTTTTTTTTTTTTTTTTTTTTCCCCTTCAAATAAAACACTAAATAAGTAAATAGGTATAGTTCTACTAAAGTAGAAAAATTAAAAAATCTTTTATGCTATCTCATTTTTCCAGCAAAATCATATAATTAAGGATATGTTTGGTCGTCCAATTCAAAATTAAACAATTGAATAAATTTTATAGTATTTTAGCCACAAATTTATCATATTTATATAATTTAAAGCCATCACTTTATTTGATGTTATAGGATTAATTCTTGGAGATTCATGAACTACCACTATTTTGAATTGGAAGAAGACTTCCACCAATAAAATGTAACCAATTATAAAAAATAAAAAGTATTGTAAAAAGGATAAAAACTTCACAAAATTTCTTTAATAAAATTCTAAAAATTTCAATTCGACATAAATAATGTGCTCATTGGGAGAGGATGTGCTCTAAAGATTCCTTTCCCATGGTAGTCCATCATGCAAGTCGGTTTGGGTGATGCTTTAATCATCTTCGGAGCTTCGGTCAAATTATCTCTTGGTATCATAAGGTACATCCAAGAAAGAACACTTGTAAAACAATTATTGGTAGTTTGGTATTAGAACTCCACTTAAGGGTATTTATGTCGTTATATTTTAAAATAAGGGTATTTTAGAAATCAAAAGTTTTTCGAAGATTCATACTTTTATAGGTACTGTAGTATAGATATAAATTTATTTTAAGCCTTCTTTGTAGAAAAATAAATTTTTAAACCTTCAAAATATGTTGAGCTCGCCAATACTTTACGTTTGATGAGATACTCAAGAGTCAAATTGGTTACCCATTTGCTACTCATTGAACTCATTACATTAATTTGCACCACTTGTTAAGTGAGTGATCTCGGATTCAACTTTATGAAAAAACATTGATACTAAGTTGTCAATATTAAAGATGAACCCTGGAGTTCTTCAATGGTTGAGTCTCCCAAAGTAAGGGTTATGTCTTGGAACATTTCAGTCATAGCCCCTGCATCTAGGTTCTCTACCCAGTCTTCTCCTTTCAAGCTTCCATCTGGATCCTGGATAGAGTTGTACCAACTTGTCAAGCTTTGAGGATTCGTCTCTTCTATGAAGTATCTGTCACCAAAACTTTTATCTGCCAAGGCTGGGTTGGAACTTGGGTAAAAGGTATGTGGGACGTATTGCGTTGTAGAAGGGCAATGGCGTGGTGATTCATTCAACTCTTTCTCAATGCATTGGACATAGTCAAACCCGGATAGTGGTATTGCTGCTGATTCTGGTTGTATTTCACATATAGGCACCCCAGCGAGCTTCAACTCATAGTCCCCTTAGAGTGTTGCTATGGCTCCTTCATAAGGAAACTTCACCTTTTGATGGAGTGAAGATGGCACAGCCCAAGCAGGATGGATCCAAGGTCAGCCCAATAGCAAGTTGAAACATAACAGCACATCCAACACTTAGAATTCCACCTTAAATTCAGTGGGTCCCATGATAAGAGGCAAAGTAACCACTCCTATTACTCTTGGCTGGTGTTGTTATAAGCTCTTACGGTCTGCCCGGATGGCATGAAATCGGTGGGTCCCAAACCCAAGACAGTGGCAGTTCTGAGAGGACATACATTCAACGCGGATCCATTATCAATAAGGACGATAGGAACCCTCTTCCCCATAGTGTCAACGGTCACATAGAGAGCTTGGGAATGGCTTGGCCTGCTTTTAGGTAGGTCCACATCGGTGAATATAATAGTTGAATTCTTGGGAGTTGAATTCACCAAATGTATTAACCCCTCGGGGGATGTATCAACGGGCACTTATATCTAATTCAGCAGTTTCAGCACGGTCTATCTGTGTTTATGTGAGGTCATGAGAAAGCCCTAAATAGTGATGTTGGCATTGGTCTTCTTCAGCTGCCTAAGCACCTCATCCTCTTCTTCTTGCAAGTTAGGACGCCTATGCCCTTCCAAATCTTCTAACGGATTCTCAGATTCTAGGTGTGGAGGCTTGAAATGACGACCCCTTCCAGTTATATGATCCAACTCATCATTACTTGCCCATATGTCATAGACTTCCTCGGAATCATTCATTAAGTCATCCCATTCTATCATGTCAATGTTCCCCATTTCCGTTGGCAAGTCGTCCCAACCTGTAGAAATTATCGGCTCATCTATCATTGGACTTGGGCTCAAGTACAGCACATAGTAATCAAATTTCCCCGATGATTCACCCAATAGGCCAACCTGAGGATCCCCTGCTTCATATCTTTCTTTCAGCTCTTGTTGGATAGATTTTCTGGGCAACAACAAAACCTTTTGGTCAATGAGGTCTTGAATGATCTTCTTTAGTATAGAACAAACCTCGGTGTCATAGCCGGGTGCACAATGGTATTGGCAATATTGGTGAGGGGTTGATATCCTTGGTTTTGGTGGGAGTGGCATGATAAGGCTATTATTGCAGCAAAGGGTGAAAAGACGAGTTAAGGTCATGGGGAGTGGAGTGTATTGTCTTATGGGCCGGCGAAAGTGAGATGATTCAACCCCAATGGCATTTATGGTGTTAGGTAGGGGTGTGTTGTTGTGAGACGGGAAAGGACTTCGGGTGACATTTGGACAGCTTGGGGGTGATATGACTTGTTTATCAATGAAGTCTTGGACTTGGTGGCGAAGGTGAATACAACGGTTGGTGGTATGGCCTTTGGATTGGTGGTACTTGCAGTACTAATTCTCATTGTAGTTTCTGGGTAAGGGATTTGTTGGGGGTCTTGGGTCAAGTGGCTTTAATAGGTCACAGCTTACGAGCTTTTCAAGGACTCTTTCGAGCGGCATGAATAGATCAGTGAATTGGCGAGGTGGGTTGACATCATTGAGAGAGAAGGGTTGAATGGGTTGAGTTATGGTGTTGACCTCGGCATTGTTCTTCCCAGCAAAGTTTGTCTTACAACTCCTCACTTCCTCAGTTTTGATTGTCCCATCATTGATAGCATCCTCAACCTGTGTGCCAGCCCCAATGACAGCTTTAAAATTCGGGAAATAGTGGGCAAATAGGTGCTTGTGGTACACGGGCAACAAGTTCTTAACCACCAATTGAATTTGGTCCACCTCATTTGGCCTATTCGTTATTCTCGACGCTTTTTGTCTCCACCTTATAATGTAAGCGGAGAAAGTTTCATGAGCCCCTTGCTTTGTAGTTTCCAAGTCCCTTCAAGTAACATCCACCTCCGTATTATACTTATAGTGTTCTAAGAACTCATTGCATATGTCTTCCCAAATCCGAGTCCTATTCTCATCCAATGATAAGAACCATTTCAAAACGGAAGTTACCAAGGTTTCATGGAACATTTGAGCTAAAAGCTCGTCAGTGGCTCCTCGAGGGTACATAGCTCGCACATAAATCTTCAAATGAGTCTTAGGGCAACTCGTCCCATCGAATTTCTCCAATTCTAGCATCTTGAATTGCAATGGAATACGAGCCATTGGAAACAGAGATAAAGTCTGCATATCGACCATGTCATCGGCCCTACGAATCCCTTTTATAGTTCTCTCCAATGCTTCTACTTTGTTAGCCAACACGGAATCACTGCTAGAACCTTTCCCTTTGGTTTCCCCTTCTAGGTTGATAACCACAGGTTTCGAACTATTTTCCCCCTTTATCTTAGTGTTCTCATTGGACTGAGGTCTTTCTTCGGTGCCAGACCCATGAGGTATACCCGAGGAATGGGCCTTAGAGCCGTTTTATTCAAGATCCGCCATCTTCTATTGGTTCTCTTGAGCCATTTTCAATGCTGTGTCAGATATCTCGGCGGTATGGTCAAGCTTGGCCATGATAGCTTTTAGGCAGGCCTTAAGGTCAAAGTGTCCTTTACTAGCTCTTTCGTCGACCATGTCTATCTGATGGGTAGATTCAACACTCACTAAACGCCTTTGTGGATTCCGGATCCGAGCCAGCATGTCTATGGATAGAAAAGTTTTAATCTTTAGCTTGAGGACTTGTCCTAAACCTCCATATTTTCCTTAACAAATTCGATCTTTACACCGTATTCAATTAATTCATTCTTTATATCCAATTACCTTTACAAAGGTTATGGATCAAAGGTATGTTTAAAAGAATAGTGTATAGAGTCCTTCAATTAGGTTTAATTAATTCCCCATGGATTAGCACATCACAAACATAGCTTTACATCCTACTTCCTTAACTTATTCCTCTTAACCCGTGGCTATAACGAAATTTAGGGTTCAAAAGTATATGTTAAGGGCATAAGATATAAAGCCTCACACCACAAACACCGCATAGCATCATTACAAACAATTGTGGGTGCATAATGGTGAGACCGTAGTGTCCTACAAAGCCCACTATATGAAATAAGAGAGGGTAGGCTAGGGTCCTTCACTTGCTTGAACCAATCTTTATACCTAACCACATATGGCATCAGAAATGCTACGTGGGTCTAGCAGTACATGATTGACTCATTTAATATACCCAAGGACAAGCCTAAGGGTACTAGGCAAGAGAGGTTGATAGCTTTCGCCCCATCACTTGGAATCAGGAAAACCAAGGTTGAAACTAGGCCCATCATTGGCAAGGATTCATCGAAGGATAATCGAGCCTATCATGCAACAATTTGCTCACACAATGCAATAAATGAAAACACACAATCAAGCAGATGCATGTGATTGATTTTAATTAAACATAAGAAATTAGTTTAGCCCAATAAAACTTTATAGAGTTTAGCCCACAAATCCCCAATGGAGTCACCAAACTATGAACCCTAGAAATTAGGCCCACAAGGATTTGAAAAGAACAAATACCAAATAAGTATAGGTTTGAAAAAGAAAAGGAGTCGCCACCTTATTTTTTAAAGGAAACAAGGAAAACCCTAAAAATAGTTTTGTTTTAAGAAAACAATTTGAATGACTCCATAAAAAAGGAAAGGCAAAAACAGTCTTTTTGGAAACCAAAGAAAACTAGGGATTCGGAGGCTAAGTTATGACATGGGAAGGTTCTAGGCAAAGCCTATAGGCACCCATGTCACCCTTTTGGTCTCTCGGTTTATTTTGGCTAAATTAAGATCTTTTTAACACACAAATCAGCATATATCATCACAAGACAGCATGCATAACATATATTCCATCCATCCATCCATGCATAATAAAATAATACAGAAAATAAAGAAAAGAGAAAAGAAACCTTAGATACTTGGATCCTAGAATGGACTTGAGCCTCACGAAGAGCGCCTACGTACCATGCAACGAAATACATGGATCAAAGTCCATGTAGTTTGAATAGAATTAGGGTTAAATCCTAAGATAAACCTATGATAAAAACCCTAGGTTTCCTTATTCGAAAGAGAATTGAATGTGATAGATAAACTAAGTTTGAATTTAGAAAGAATTCCACAAGATGGAAACTTTGATAAAACACCATAATTTTGTTGGTTAAGGAAACCCTTGATTAAGACCATAAACTCATATTAAGAATTAACCCTAGGAGGGAGAAAGAAAGAGTAAGGAAGAGAGGTGAATTGGGGCACCTTCAAACCCACTTACCTGAGCGCAATAGCTCTAAGCATTTGCAATTTCAAGCAATGGTAGCCCTATTTGCAATAGGACAATTACCACACCTATTTGCACCCTTATACGTGCTCAAAACCATGCAAAACAATGATATATAAATCTGGACAGAATAGTATTATGGCCTAAATTCATCCACTAAACACGCTAACAGCACAAACAGCGAATAAATATAAGTTCTAATGCAATCCTAATACCATATCATGCATAAAAACCCTAGAAACCCACTAACATGCATGCAAAACATATCATAGTTATTCTATATGTAAAACACATACAGCAACTATGAAGAAAACAAATAAGAAACCCTATGCTAACATGCTGTATAAAACTAACCTAAAACAAAGACAATAAAAAACCTAAACTCACAAACATGCTCAAAAACACACAAAACAACCTCTAAACATGCTAAACTCATATTAAACAGAACTTAAATCATGCATATTAATTAACTAAATCAATAGAACATGATAAAAATCCTAACTTTAACATGCAATAACACTATTCTAAAACAAGGACAACAGCAGCCGTAAGCTCACATTCATGCTTTAAATTCTATAGAACAGCCCTAAAGCATGCTATAATCGACATGAACAGCATTTAAATCATGCATATTAACTAAATAAAGTGATAACACATGATAAAAAAGCTACCTTTAGCATGCGATAAGTCTATTCTATATGAAACTCTAGTTTAAGCTTGAATAAAACATAAGAATACCTTGAGAAGTGCTTCCTTGCTGCTGTAGAGACTTTCCTCTTGACCTGTGGATGACTTGAATCAAGCTCTCTTCAAGGCTACAGCAGGTGCTCTAGTTCTCCTTTAAGTCTCTCTCTCTTATTCTCTCTCAAACACTCAAGTTTTAATGCATAAAGTGGCTCCTCTTGTGCTGGAGCATAGGGGGTATTTATAGAGTTTCATTAGGATTAACCAATGGTTAGGATTAAAACCCTAAGAATTAATTCAAGGGCTATTAGAGACCCCATTGGGGCTTAAGTAACTCAGAAGTTACCAAAAATTAGAAGGAAACTCGTCACAAAGAGTCCTTGTACGTCAAAATAGGCAAGAGTCCGCTTCAGCAATGTGTTGGCAAAAAAATAGGAAAGTGCTCTCGGGTGACCACCAGGCCTCGGCGGCTAGCCACTTGGGCCCATGCGGCTAGCCGCCCGGGGCTGGGTGGTCACCCGAGCCCACTTCGGATTTTTGCCCTATTTTGATTCCTTTCCCTTTTAGGAGTGTTTCAGGGGTCAAATTAAGTCCGATTTTGATGAAACAAAAGCCAAAATGACCGTATTTCGATGAGGAATACATTTTTGAACATTTTAGGGTGAAAAACACTAACCATGGGGGTATGGTTAGGTTTGACAAAGGCGGTTAATCGCTATGCTCTACTTTTGCAAAGCATAGGTATGCACATAGGATCAAACCAAATGCTTTCCACATCAAAATTAAACTTCCTAAAACACTTTTGGGGATAAAATGATGACTAATTAAATTCAATTTGAAAAGATTTGATTGGTAATTGTGAGTCAATTAGAGCTAACCCAAAGAAGGGTTAATTAACCAACTTGAACTACATCGAGCCATTTTAATCTTGAGCCATTGATTCATCAATTTGAACCTAGAAATACCTCAAATGCATCCATATGAACTCCAATTGACAATTTGGAGATCATTTCAAGGTCAAATAAAAAGTTTGGGACTTAAAAGACGATTATGCCCCTTAAGTCACAAAAGCTCTTATTATCCCTTAAGATCAACTCCGAATTGAACCAAAATTCATATCCGTTGTCCTTGTGACTCTAAAAATCTAATGCAAGTGACTAGACTCAAAAAAAAAACTAAGACATGCATGAAATGATGAGCCCTAGTAAGGTGGTGCAAAAATGGGGTGTGACATATATATATATATATATATATATATATATATATATAATTAAAAAAAAAAAAGAGTAGGTGCTCAAAGTAACATGCCTAGAGGGACACCAAATCCATATTTGTTCAATTTCTTGAACTTCATAATAAATTTTTAAAAAATGAATTTGCTATTAGCTAATAATTATAAGAAGTTGCAGTTTTCTTTTCTTATTTCGAATTGCTTATATTTTATTGATCAACTAAGCACTCTAATTGAACTTCTTTTTTTCTGTATTTAGGAACATTACTCATGACTCTAGAGTGGCGAAAAGTTGTTTAGGCAATATACGGTATCTGTAAAATTTGTTCAACATGAACCATCAATTACTCTTCTGCACCCCTGGGCAATATACAGTATTTTGTAGGTATTAGGTGGGATTTGAATTGAATCCTTTGTTTCTTGTAGCTTCTTAAAGTAAGGCACCATTTGGTTGCACTTATTTTAAGTATATTTGTTCGCACTTATTCGAAGTATATTTATTCGCCGGCACTTATGAGGTGTTTAAGCTTTAGACACCCCGTGGAAGTTTGAATGAGCCTATTGTGTTTTTCATAGCATTTGATAGAGTTTATTAGTTTTTCTTAATAAATAATGGAGTTTTATATTTTCTACAAATGCCATCATTTCTAATTCTTTTGGTGATTATGAAGACATTATCATATTTGCCCACAAACTTGTGTTAAAATATCATGTAAAAGTAAAATATAATGCACTGATGTATTTTTCATGGTTTTGGCCAAATGATTCCTGTGCAAAAAAGAGTGAAGGTTTTAGTACTTTGTGAAATGATTTTTTTATTATTCTTGTGATGATTCTGTTTTCCAGTAAAAAGTCTACTCTGAGTAGAGAAACTTTGTGCTTTCTAATGCTATGGAAAACCATACCTAATGATATCATATTGACATGATATCTGGACATCCACTTAGGCTTTCTATAATTTGTTGCAAGATATTTTTTGATGTATTAAAACTGATCCTACTTCATCCATTACCTTTCTTCGAGCCATTACTAGGCTGATGATTAGGAAATCAAAGACCTTTTTAACTTGTAATGACTATTTTTTTTGTTGAATATCATATGCTTAACATAGTTAGTATGAAATTTATGTAAACTTTCCACAATAATTTTTATCACAGTTTGAATATTTTAGGCTGTTGAGGTTAATGCACTTCTTTCTCTTTAGAGCAAGTGGACATTCATGAAGTGTAGGGATTTAAGATTTTCATCAAAACAAAATTTCTAATTGAATAACCTTTATATTTTGCAGGTTGATGATTAGTGTCAAGGGTGCTTTTTTGAAAGTTTTGTTTCTACCTGGTGGTGATCAAGTTATGATGTTCGGTTTGGTTGATGGGTCGGTGTTTTTTATTACTAGTAATATTTTAGGATTCAATAGTATGTTGTAATTTGATAGTTTCTTGACCGAACACTATTATTAGCAAGTTTGCGATAGAAGACTAATCAATGTTTCCTTTTCTTTGGATCTGATCATGTATTGGGTTTTTTTACTCTTTTTTTTGAACAATTTCTCATTTAATTCAAGTGGCTTTAATGAAAAGAAGAATTGGAAGACTTAATTATGTGTTTTGATGATTCATGAGCTATAGTTTTTGTTTCAGGTCCCTATTTTAGTACCATATATAGGTTTTACATTCTTCTTATAATTTATGCTTTAGTGTCATCAAATGTTTGCTATCAGGAAATAGTAATAATAATAAACTCAAACAGCATGTATGTTATGCCATAAAAAGTCTTTTTATGGCGTGCAAGAAATGTCATAAATATTTGAAAATTTCAGCATACAATTAGCATTCAAATGTATGCCGTAAATAAGTCATTTATGACGTGCATTGGAAGGCCGTGAAACGTATTCATGGCGTGCATAAAATGCCATGAATATGATTCAGCATACTTCTTTTACGGCGTGTAAGGAAAGCTGCGTGCACAGAAAGCCGTGAATAACTCTTTTACGGTATGTAAGAAAAGCCGTGAATATCTCTTTTACCGCGTGCACAGAAAGCCGTAAATAACTCGTTTATGGCGTGTAACGAACGCCATGAATACCACTTTTACGGCTTTCAAGGAATGCTGTGAATAAGTCTTTTACGGCGTGCAAGGCACGCCGTGAATGACTTTTTAGTTTCCATGGCATCACGTCCTACGGCGTTCGCCCAAATGCCATAAAAGCTCTTTTACGGCGTTTTTTGCCCATCGTAAAAGACCTCTTTTGTTGTAGTGTTAAAATGGAGTGTCCTTAGTAATAATAAGGGTAAACCAATGATTTTTTTATAAAAAAAATTAAAAAGTGATTAATTGCTCAACTAATTGCTAATATTTTATCTAATTATGGACTAATAGCCAATTTCCCCATAAATCTATTATAGATATAACAATAAAATCATAACCAAAAACAAAAACAAAAGCAAGAACAAAAAAATCAAACAACCTCTTCCCATGAATATATACATTTACACATATATAAATTTATTTTAAGCCTTCTTTGTAGAAAAATAATTATTCAAACCTTCAAAATATGTTGAACTTGCCAACATTTTATGTTTGATGAGATACTCAAGAGTCAAATTGGTTACCCATTTGGCTACTCACTCATCAGCTACAAATGACATTTGCCCCATTTGTTAAGTAAGTGATCTCGAATTCAAACTTATGGAAAAACATTGATACTAAGTTATCAATATTAAGAGGGGTTAGGGGTAAAGATAGCTAGGTTTCTATCGATTGATTCGTATAAAGTCAAATCATCAATTATATATGTACATTCCCATTCAAATCCTCCCTATATATATTCCAAGAAATGCATGCTGGCATTAATTTTGACGTTTGGATACCATTAGTCCAAATGCATACCAGCATCAATTAAACTTGATTAATTTAGTAAAAATAGTTGATTAAATGTAGATGGCTTTAGAAAATATCACAAATTCACAAAAATTTTGGTATGATCCAATCGTAAATGGGACATACCATTAAAACATGTGTCCTATTTTGACTAATTTATAAAAACTAGTTGGTGCACATGTGCGTTGCACGTGAGTAATTTTCTCTAATTTTGTTAGAGAATGTAATTTAATTTTAAAAGATAAATAATGAATAAAATAAGGGTGTGAATAATAATAACTATATATATATATATATATATATTTATTTATTTTTTAAATTTATTTTTTGATAAAATATTTTTAGGCAAATATAACTTCCAACAATGAATAAAATAAGTATATGCTAAATAAAGCAAAAAGTTTTGTACTCAAACTTTTTTTTAATGATGTTCTATAGTCTACATCCCTCCCATAGATTCATATCACAAAAGCTAACTCAAGTTACTAATAAGACCCGCATCACCACCTTTACAAAATCAATAATGCTAGATGGGACGAACTTAGAGGACGAATATTTTGGGGGGACAACTAACTTTATGTAACTAATGTTAGTGCTATTTTAAATTGCTGAAGATATTCCATTCTTGGAATCCCTAAATATAAGGAATCTTAGGAAACGTGGGGTGATATCTTAACTGATTTCTTTTGCCCCCTTTTTTAACTTTTTTGCTTCCTTTTTGCTAAAGATATTCCATATCTTAACGTTATTGCCCCCTTTTTCTAGGACTTACATCTAAAAGAAATCAATAACGGATTTCTTTTGGGTTTATATCATCGTTTGACGTTGGTTGTGTCTGGCGTCATGAGAGTTTGCATTTGGGGTTTTGCTTCATCTTCAGAACGTTGAAGTCTTCCGACAATAAAATCGCAACGACCGCCATATTCAAGGTTCGTTTATACTGAAAAACTCTTTATTTATTCTTTTTTTTGGTCCCCAAAGCAGTTGATGCTAGTGGTTGAGCAATATTATGTACGTTGATTTACAAGTGATTCCAGCAGATTTGCCAAATAAATGAAGCTCCCTTGGTAATTTTCAAGATAATAACTAGAAGTTTAAACAATTATTCATGTTATCTTGACAGCACAACTTAAGAAGATCAAACTTGATGAAGTGGTATGGAATCCGTTTGCAAAATTTTCAAGATAATTTCCAGAGGTTAGAACAAAATATTGCATGGTTAGATATGCAAAACAGGTGCACTTTAATTATCAAATTTTTTCAAGGTAAATTGCACAAGTTAGAACCAAGTATTCATGTCAACTTGATTGCACATACTTGATGAGTTGGCGCGGATAGATATGCCAAATAAATGTAGTTCTTTTGGTAAATTTTTTAAGATAAATGTAGAAGTTTAAACAATTATCCATGTCATCGTGATCGTACAATATGAGAAGATTAAAACTTGGTGAAGTGGCATGGAAACCGTTTGTAAAATTTTTAAGATAAGTTACAGAAGTTGGAACATGTTTGTCTTTAATCACTTTTGTATATTTTTGTGTTATAAAAAACGGATACTAGCGCATTTGTGGGCGATGCGCAAGGATCAAATGAGCATGATGGTTATGGAGAGCCTTCTATGGACATAGGTTTGTCAAGTGAACCACAAGTACACTTATTTTCATTATCTTGATTATATATTTGGACAATCGTTTTCTTTTGTGTGTGCAATTTTTGGAATTGCATTGATTTATTTTTACATCCCCACTTCAATATAGAATGACTTCTAATACTTATTTATATGTCCATATTATAGAATATGAATGGGGTCGAATTTGTGGATGGAGAACAATGCGAAGAGCCAAAAGTTGGCATGGTTTTCAAGAGTGAATATGATGTAAGTCAAATTTTTAATAAATTTGCAAAGAAAGAAGGTTTTGGAATTAAAAAATGCAGTGTGAAGTGTGATCAAGACAGCGTTGTAAAGTATTTTTGTCTAGTTTGCTCGCGCAATGGCAAACATTTATCAAAGGGGAAAAATACTTTAAATCCTAAGCCTTCTGTCAAATCGGGATGTAAGGCCAAGATTAATATTGTTGTGAGAAGTGTATGCGATTATGTAATTTCCAAAGTTTTGCTCATAAATAATCATGGACTAAGTCCTGGTAAGTCTCGGCATTTTCCTTCACATAGGATTGTAGACCTAACATCTAAAAGAATGTTAGAGCTTAACGATAGGGCTGGGATTCCATTGGTTAAAAGTTATAGAGCACTTGTAATTGGGTATGGGGGCTATGATCGTGTTAATTTTGGTGAGAGGGATGCTAGGAATTTTATTGCAGAGTCTTGGGATTCTAGGCTGGGAGTAGGAGATGCTAAAGCTCTTTCTAATTATTTCAAGAGGATGCAAAAACGGAATCCTAATTTTTACCATGTGCTTGATTTCGATGCGGATGGTCGTTTAAAGAATTTGTTTTGGGCTGATGCGAGCTCTAGAATTACATATGAATCGTTCTCGGATGTTGTTTCTTTTGATACAATGTACCTGACGGATTGTTATGAAATGCCATGTTCACCATTTGTTGGAGTAAACCACCACGGTCAGTCCATTCTCCTTGGTTGCACACTTTTGTCATGTGAAACCATTAACTCGTATATTTGACTGTTCAGGTATGTGCTTTATATTATATAGAAGTTATGAATTAGGGTTACCGTCATGTTATTATTTTAAAGATAATTTTAGACATTTTGTTTTTCCTGATTTTATAAGATAACATTTTGAAGACTTGAATGTACTAATAAATGGGAGTGTGTTTTTTGTCTTATTTTTTTGCAGGTGTTGATTGGAATGCATGTCATGGCGTGCGCCAAAAGCTATTGTCTCTGATCAATGCAAGCCAATTCAAGTAGGAGTTGCAGAGGTTTTTCCAAATACCCGATACCATATTTGTTTATGGCACATAATGAAGAAGATACCAGACAAGCTGAGTGGGTTCAAGGAGTATAAAAGGATTAAAAAACAATAAAATATATTGTATACGAATACTTGACATTGAATGATTTTGAGGAAAAATGGAGGGAGATGGTTGATGATTTCGGGTTACACGAAAATGAATAGCTGCATTCGTTGTATAAGGATCGCAGTAGGTGGGCACCTATCTTTGTTCGACAATCATTTTGGACTGGTATGTCAATTACCCAACGTAGCGAAAGCATAAATGCTTTCTTCAACAAGTATGTGAATTCGAGTACAACGTTGAAGTAAGATCGAGAACGAAAGCATTGCAGATTTTTCTTCCTTTACATCTACAATCTCATTGATTTCAGATTTTGAGTTTGAGAAACAGTTTCAAAGTGCATATACACATGACATGTTCAGGGAATTTCAAGCAAAGATAAGGGGTATGCTATAATGCAATGTTAGTTATATTGGGTCGGACGGACACACTTCAACTTACCAAGTTTATGATGTTTCTAAGGGGAAAGATGGAACTTCAAAGACAAAATTCGATAATGTCTTGTCCAACGAACACAAGTTTGAGGTTTTATACCAATATCATTTGTTTGAATTCAAGTGAATCATTTGTAGGCATATTTTGAAAGTGTTTATTGCAAAAAATGTTACTCAAGTTACATCTGAATATATACTTGATTGTTGGAGGAAGGACATTAAGCGATCTCACAATTTTGTTCGGAATTGTTACAAAGACTTTGATAGCCCTGAGGATTAGGTTCGTCAAGATAGTTTATTTTCATTACACGAGGATATGGTGAATCATGAATGTAACACGACTACTAATGAGGAAGATAACCCTCGTATGAGGATTTGGTCACCATTGCAAGTACGTAGCAAAGGTCGCCCACCATCCAAAAGGCTTGAATCGAATAGGTACAAGTCAAGCGGCAATAAGGGTAGAAAGAGTGTGGGTGCATTTGATGTTAGTAGTTTTGCTCCTATTTGATTTTTTTTTTTTTTTTTTAAAGTTTATATTCAAGAATTAAGTACTCTATTTCTGAACAAAAATTATGGTAATTATCGTAACACCACAATAATATTTTAAGTTGGAATTTTGAATTTATCTTAATATTCCTGGATAGTTTGTTAGTTTCGTACTTTTCTTTTCATTATAATGCGAACAGAAGCAAAAAAAAGTATAAACAAATGCAATTTAGTGTGGGTAAACGATTACGTTTGCGTTGGCTGTACGTGTTTATGCATTTCTTTTTAGAAGCGTATACTAAAGATAGTTCACACTCTTATAATTATCTTAATTGTTAGTATTATTTGTTAAACGAGTTCGAATTATCTTAAACCAGTGCACCAAAATCAAATGCAGCATAAGGTGGGGACACGACCAAGGTTGTCTTTGTTTTTTTTTTTTTCTTTTTTTTTTTCTGTGTCAAAGTACGTCTTCCATAGTCGTAGAACTTAGATTTTATCTTAATTAGTTATACTAGATTATAAACTAGGCCCAATTATCTTAAATCATTGTATGTAGACCTTAAGGTAACAACAATGAGGTACCTGTTTTATGTTGTACCAATTATCTTAAATTAAATTCAATTTGGGGAGTGCACACCTCGCCACACAAACAGAAATGTAATATATTAAACCAATGCCATTGTCTTCATGTGTAAAAGTTGACATGATATCCATCCCAAAAATAAAAAAAATAACACAAGCCAAGTAATGTGTATAGTGGTATATTGATTCCAAGAAAGAAACAAAAAATTAATAACTGATTAACTGAGATCAAAATAATTTTACACCAAAAAAACATTCTTTAATTGATGTATCCTTCAAAAAAATTGCTAAATATCCTGTCCTATTAATCATAAGTTACTTATCCCTTTGCCATCATTAATAGTGTGGTTGTCCAACAATTAATGCACTATTTATGTGCGAATTTGCAAACATTCTTCCTTTGTGAGAACACCTTTTATGTTCTCACTACGAGATATTTGCCTCATAATATAACACACTATAATCCCACAATCAAGGTTGAAAAGGTAAAAATGTAATATAATTAATATAAAAGAAGGCTTTCTCATTTTCCATGTCTAATTGATTAATTAAAGAAATGATTAATATCACTTACGAGCCAAGTTATTGTTGTGGAAATTTGTACTAGACGACAAATTTCATGCGCATCAGCTCCTTTTTGTAAGTGCCATCTCTCTCCATATAGCCTTCTATATACCCTTTTTGTTACACAAAAATTAAGATAGTAAACTATATTGTAATATTGAAGTTCCAATAGTATTTTCACTTGTAACGTGTTGTAAAAAGATTTGTTTATCAATTTAAAAGCATATTTTCGATGAGTTTCAAAGGTTGCCTTTCGCCGGGGGAGCAAAGAATTGTAGTACCTCTAGACAAACTTCATTGTGTCACACACAAGACATGAAAAGTGGTTATCAGTTGCAATTGGGAAGACCATATATTTGTAGCGTAGGCCCAAAAATAACTGATTATCCACAAATTCATTATGTTTTCCTCTAGCTCTCTCATCTGAAATCATGGACTGCCTCAAAATATAATATCAGCACTATTAGTTGACCATCATTTTTATATATGTTTGATTATGTGTTTATGAAAAAATTTAATGTAGACTTCTTACCCAGCATAGGCTTGATAAGAAAAATGCTGGGACATCCTCCCTGTTAAAGCGCATATATTGTTCATGCCAAATGATAAATGTATATGCATCAACAATCTGTATTGATCACATTTCATCAATGTGACATAGTTTCAGTTTATTGTAAGATAACTTTTTTTTATAACAAATGAACAGTGAAGTTGGCATTAATATATATCAATATATATAGTGAAAGTCCTACTGCAGTGCTAATTGATTGGTCATTCCAAAGTTGCTCTAAGTCTTCCAAGTACACACCATTGATTTCTTCATGCCCTATAAGTGCACTGCATATTTAACATGTCCAACATATTAAACAAAGAGAGGACAAACCACCACTTTCATAATAATCAACACATCTAAATAAGATAACTATCTTGGTAACCAAGACAACAATTCAATTGCATAGCTTAAATTATATGAAAAATTTTAAGATAAAACACAAAAAAGCATTGAAAATTAATTCAGTTGCATAGCTAAGTCTACTTAATAGAAAAAAAACCCTAACAAATTGGGGAAAGTTTAACAAAGATTATATTATCTTCAAAAAAACTTCTGCACTTTTCACCATGTGCTCATCAACGGGTTTGCTTTGAATATGGATTCAGATATTTGGAAATTACTCTACAACCACTACAATAATCAAAATAGATCACAGTTTAAAATCGTGATCTATTGCTATAGATCACACTTTTTTACCGTGATCTTTTTTAACCGAAAGCGTGATCTATTCTAGTGTGATCTAAAGTGCCAACATTAGATCACGATTTTTTACCGTGATCTTTTTTAACCAAAGATCACGCTTTTGTGATAAACCATGATCATATCTTTGAAAAGATCACAATTTCTTCCCAAACCGTGATCTTTATTCCAAAAAGATCACATGGAAAAACAATGATCTATTCTCTTTTATTTAAAAAAAAATTAAAATTAAAATTTTCATTTGAGAACCTATATTACTTCTAGTGGATGAGGAACCTATTGCTGTTCTTCAAATCACATTTAATTATTGAATTCATCATGCAAACACAATTCAAACTTTATAAATAAAAATTTCCATTAGTAAAAAGGACGCATGTGAAAATTGTTATATGATAGAGAAAGATATTACAAAGACATCAAATGTTCAAACTACTACCAATTTGATGAACGAATCTCAAACTAACAACCAAAGTAAATTTTTTTTTTTTTTTTCCGGAAAAAAAAAATACTATCCCAAAAAAAATAATATAAAAACTATCAAGTTCTCCCCATAGGAAAGGAGAATCCAAGGACTTTTTCCTTCCAAGCCTTCTAGCTGTACTTAGTAAAATAACTTGCAACCACCACCAATTCAAGACATCAGAAACAATTTGGTCGCAACAAGCAATAACTTGGTCATCTGTGTTATTCACTAACAAGCAATATTTTGGTCATACATACACTAATTTAGAAACATAACCTAAGCACAAGACACTTTCACAAGAGTGCAAAACTCAACACTAGATAAAGGTCATATAAACATTCAACCTATGGTGCACACAAAATAGATTGCAATCCAGAACATAGAACGGATATCTTACCTTCAACCCATCTGTGTTCCCCTTCAAAATAATTTCAAGATAGCAATCCAAATCGAATCTCTTTCTCTACGTTGTTAAAAGACAAATCATAACTTTACCAAGTTCTTAATCTAAGAAAGTATAAAAAGAACCACATTACATTTTCCTATCCATGTATTAAAGAAGCTTTACAATGTTTTTTTTCTTTTCTTTTTTTTTCTTTTTTTTTTTTTTTTTTTTTTAAATCTAAATTTTATTCTTCAATTAAAATTTAGAAAGAGAACAATAAAATTGATCACCAAGTAAGAAAGAAGAAATAAAATAAAACCAAGCATGATGCAAAGCATGTTATCTGAAAGCAAATTAAACAAAGAAAAAATTAAAATAAATATAAAAAATAAAGGATTTTACACATCTTATCAAAAAAGTATATCATTTGAAATTAATCAATTACCTTCTCTAGTCCCATAACATCTTATTAGAAAAGTATATCATTTGAAATTAATCAATTACTGCCACAACTATCACATTTCACTAAAGTTGACATGTGGAAAGCATTTTAGTCTAAAGCATAGTAAAGGTGTTATTTCAGTCTCCTATACTTTCTATTGAAAATCAAACCAAGTATGTCATCACTAAGTATCAGAAATATAAAAAAGAGTGCAAGCTTAATTAGGCCACTGATGCAGAGATTCAAATTCCAAAACCAGCCTCTTTCTAATTTTCTATACTTCCCAGATCCTACACGGCCATCCTCTTTTTCTTTCTCTTTCTCTTCTTATTATTAATTCTAAAATTTTCTAGTAAGATATCCCAACTTTTAGCTCAACTGATCCACCAATGTTCCTTAGGCCTAGTAGCATGTCACTTCCCAATAATGACTTGGGGTTGTGAAAGTCTTGGTTTCAACATTGTGTGGGTGTGCATATTCTCTTATCGTTAGTCTAAAATAAAATAAAACACTGAACTACTCCTCAAACATGGATGTTACAATTGTCCACTTCTCATCCGCTCATGCCCAAAAAAAAAAAATACTAATGTCAGGTTATGAAGAATTAACCTTGGAACCTTTTGCCTTTTGAAACACACAAATATCCACCTAAAGTAACTCTAAACTAGATCTGTCACGACCTGAAAATAGGCTATGACGTGTCAATAGAAAGGAGAATAAATAAAATGAAGTTCAAGGATGGTTTATAATAAAATTTTTAGCTTTATAAAATATTTTTAGAAAATCCGGCATGGTCCTGTCTGAAAATAGGACATACCAAGTTCTCGATAGTTTAAACCTGTTCAATTTAAAATCAAAATCATTCAACCATCCACAACAGGTAATTAAATTAAGCTGGCATACTAGTTCTCACATAGTTCTATTGTCAATATAAGCAGTGTATAATACAATAAGTCTGTCTAAATAATATACAAGCCATAAAATTGTAAAATACATCTGCACAACACCCATAATGCAATGTATATTCTAAGTCCGATGTGATGCCTCCTCATAAGAGTCATCTTTACTTTGCTCAAGGTCTGCAAAAGGTTTTGAAAATAGGCGTGAGTATAGACTCAGTAGGATACATTTTTCAAGATTGTATATCAAGGTTTTAAAACCATTATGAACAATTAAATAAAATGAGGTAATAAGGGGTTGCATATCACAATTTTAAAACAAGTACAGGAGAACATGAAAGTCATTCATAATATAAATCCGCCATATCTGGCAATTCATAACATCATCAGTCTTTTAAACTGAATAATCCTCCCTGGGTTATGTGGGGCCCTCGCGCGCGGAAATGAGAGGAAACACTATGGATCCCTATATGGGTCCAGAAAGTAACCTCATTTTGAGGAAACACTATGAATCCTACATGGATCCAGAAAGTAACCTCATTTCGGGAACACTACGGTCATTAAGACCGGAAAGTACCCCTTATCATCACATCCATTTTTATTTATAATTTTAGAAAGAAAATGGATTTCCAACACTTATATAAAAGTGACCCTTAAATAGTCCATTACAAGGATTTAACAAATAAGTTTTCAAAATCAAACCATTGTATTCCAAATCATGTGAGGGTATGCAAAACAACACCAATATAACTAAATAGGGCATAAACAAAACCCTAATTTCTCAAATATATGAATTAGTAAGAAACTCAAACCCCAATCCCATGTAAACATGTATCATATCAAGTAAACATGCTAAAAAACCCATAATAATATAACAAATCATGCTATACAATGGTTTACAACCATGAAAAATGCACCTACCTCACAAATGGTAGCTAGAAACGTGAATCTAAGGGTGTACACGTGTAGATCAGGGTGGAAATCACAAGATCCATACGTTGTGGGGTCGGACCCGAGCTCCTGTGGTCACGCTCCTCACCGTCGAGCTCCTCTTTCTCTCTCTCTCTCTCTCTCTCCTCTCTTTCCTTTTCTGCCGAAAAAATGGGTAAGAAACCCATTAGGAATAGGTTTAATAAGGGAAAGTGGGGGTAAAATCGTCAAACAAGCCTTTTTAAAACTGTCTGCCGATACTTTCAGACGGCTGACAAGTATTTTCAGCCGGCTGAAAATGCCCAACACAAAACAATGCTCTCTGAAATTTTCAGTCGGCTGACATGAACTTTCAGCCGGCTGAAAATTGTCTTTCAGACGGCTGAAACATGTTTCAGCCGTCTGAAATATACAGACAGCATAAAATAGACAGTTAGTCAGGCCACTCTCCATCAGCACAGACCTCAGCCTTATTTTCATCCAAAACATTTAAGTAATCTTCTTCATTCTTATATTATCCTTTTACTTTAAGTTATTTAATGAAAATAAGCAAATAACCTCCCATTTGAATCCAAATAAAATATCAGAAAAATCAAATTCCAAGTATATCAAAATCTCATTTCCAAGTTTAAGTACAAAATCTGTCGCCCGACAGATTTTCCTAAAACAAACATGTGAGGAACCCAATCCAAACATGCTAATAAAATCTCATAAAATCACAGAAGTCTTATAATATTATAAACTTCTATTACCGCAAAAAATTATCTTTAAAAACAAAGATTTACGAAAATTCACTTTTTCCCCACACTTAGCCAAATTTCAGCAGCTTAAACCCTTAATACCTTACTTTCAAATCACGAGTGTTACAAGATCTGTTATTTCCTAGACAGCCTTCATACCAATTTACCTTTAAAAGGCCCACCACCTAATTAAAATGCCCAAAGTTCTAATGCCCAACCTACTTTCAAAGGTCCATCATCTGAATTACCCAAAGCCCATTCCTCAACTAGCTCTCGTATTTCCAAGAGATGTGATGTGTTATTTCACTCTAGCACAACACTGGTCTGAGTGTATTGTAAACAGTGCTAACAAAAGAAAAAAAAAATCTGGTTCTTGTGGTTGTTCTGTAATGAATCCATTAATGAACTTTGAAAATCAAAACGATCTAAGACAAAGAGAATTCATACAAACCATTCAAATTCAAGAAACACCAAAGAAGCTTCATCATGTCCCCAATAACAAAAAATTAATAAACAAATAAAATGAAATTGAAAATAAAAAATAAAGCCTTAGATAGCCAGTCTACATTTGACATGAAAGAAATATTCAGATGGTAACTCCAACTCAAACAAGAACAATCCCCATTAGCTTCATTGAACCAAAAAAAAGAAAAAAGAAAAAGAAAAAAAGGCCATACCTAGAACATATCAAGTGAAAAATAATAATAATCCCCATGAGCTTTTTCATTGCTAATCCAAGAGAACAGGATCCACTGCAAAAATATCATTTGAGAAAAAAATAAAATATAAAATATAAAATTCTAGAAAGGGAAATGAAACATTTTCTTATATATAATGTGAAATTAATTAAACAAAGTTAACATTTAACATAATTCAATATTTGTGTGTGTATCTCTCTCTCTCTCTCTCTCTCTCTATATATATATATATATATATATATATATATATATACGCATTCACTGCATCAATAAATATACATAATCCCCAACACCTAGATAAGATCATTGATTAAAGCCCTAAAAAGATTGAAGCTCCTAATCTAAAACACTATAATAAAATAATAATAATAATAATAAACAATTGAAGAAAATGAACAGAAGCTCTGGAAACTAAAATGAAGCAAAAGGGAACTCACTTGTTATTTGTAGATATTAAAGTAGATGCTAACCAAAAAATTTGTAAGGCTTGAAGGTGGGTGGATTGAATCCAATCCCATTCGGTGCAAAGAAGCTATGACTTAAAACCCATCTGTTCTATCACAAAGCTCCAAACATAAGTCAAAGTGCAGTTTCTTTTCTCACCAAACAACACAATGCAAACAGTATTTTGTGAGCAAACAAAGGGGAAAATAGGTAGAAATTAAGAAGAAACGAAAATGAATAGGGGAAAAATAGAGGAAAATCAACTTATACCAACAAAACTGTAGCTCTTGCACTGACGACACTATAGCCCTTCGAAAAGTAGCATCTGATACAAGATATTTATAGCAGGTCAACTCAAACCCTAGAAATTGGGAAAAAGCTCTTTGATCGACATAAAAACTCAAAAATAGTGATGAAAAATCACCACAAATTAGACAGAGCACCACAAAATTTTTAATGATGAGGAATCACGACAAGCCACAAGATGGTAAACAAAATGCCCAAATTTGAACTAAGTAACAAAACCCTAGCATACATCACACGTCTATATGAGAGCTTTGTCCTCTCTTCTTCCAATTGCGACAGCGGACACGGCCGATTATACGGCGGCATTGTGAATAGGGGCTCAGCAACAACGTTGCTGCTATGTGGTTTATGTGTTTGTTGAGAGGAGGGTTAGGGTTTGAGAGATGGGAGAATGGAGAAAGTGGGTTGGGGTTTGCGGGAATAAGGTTGAAAAAAGAAGCACCTTTATTTTCGTGGGAAGAAGAACTTAAAATAAATTCTTTCTAAAAAAATCGCGGGTTCATTTAAAACCGTGATCTATCATATTGGCCTATGACCACAGTTTTTAAAAAATTGAGATTAAAACCCTTTAAAAGATCACTTTTTTTTTTAAAAACCGTGATCAAATTTTTTGCCCACACATACTATCTAGGGGTGTTAATGGTTTGGTTCGGTTCGGTTTTAGGGGAGATTTCAAACCAAACCATTATACTTCGGTTTTGTTCCTCCCAAACCAAAACCAAACCATACTATAAAAAAACCAAACCAAACCAAACTATTATATTTCGGTTTGGTTCGGTTCAGTTTCGGTTTTAACCTATCAAGTAACAACAAATAATTGAAAATGAAAAAAATGACATGCCAAACTCCAAATAAAAACATTTTTAATAAAAGCATTACTTTAGCAACTAAAAAAAACAAACATTGTATCAAAATAGAAACATATTGACATATATCACACACAACATTAATACATACAACATTAATAGCTAGTTTAATACATACCAATCTAAAAAAGGGAAAACTAAGAAACTTAAAATCAACAAAAACAAGCCCATTACCTATTTTACCCTTATTAGAATTGGGAATTTACAAACTTTAAGTTTATCTATATATATATATATATATATACACACACACACACTATTATATTTTTCGGTTTTTTCGGTTTTTCGGTTTGGTTTGGTTTTTTAAAACCGAAAACCAAAACCAAACCAATTGAGTTCGGTTTTCTAAAATTAAAACCATAACCAAACCTAATGACAAAAAAACCAAACCAAACCGCCCGGTTCGTTTTGGTTTGGTTTGGTTCTCGGTTTTAACCAAAACCATTAACACCCCTAATACTATCACGGTTTCATTTAAAATCGTGATCTTTTTATTTAACCAACTGTGATCTTTTTCTATTATTGTAGTAGTGAACAATAATGAAAATTGGGGAAGCTACGCACATAGCTCTGTTATAACGTTTATTGAAGATCAGGAATACATAAATTTTGAATTCACATCTTTAAAAAAAAAATTTAATCAAAGGTGTCAAATAGCATCACGATATATGTCAAATTATATTCAAGGTCTGAAATTATAATCAAAGGTGTTAGATTGTTATCACAATCTAGTTGAATTTTCCCATTTCCGACCATATTTTTATATAAATTTTAGCATGGACATCCTGTCCAAATCCAAGTTTAGCCACTTTCAGAAAATAAGGCCGCCAATTATTTTAGGTAAATGCATGTACATGGCCTCTTAGCTTTTGTTGGCGTGGTTGAAAAATGCTTCTGTGATAACTATATCAATTCTTGAAGAAGGCAACAGAAGAAGAGATAAAGTCCTGTAAATGTTCAAGCATTCAAACACCACACACTCGACTAATTAGCATAAAAACCAGATAACAACTAAAGGGATTATACGAATTAACCCTAGACAAATTGGGGGAATCAAATGAAAACCCTAAATACTAGAAGAAGGAACAAGTATAAATCATTATCAAGATAAAAAACACAATCTTCTATATAAAAAACGCTACCTTTACGGTTCTCTACTCCCTCTGTAATGGCACTGCTGTTTTGATTCGACGGTGATGAACACCATGGCTCTATTTGAGTGTGTTTTGACGGTAAATTAGACCACGCCGATGGCTTTAGGAAGCGTTTAAAGGTGTAAGAGGAAGAAGACTAGTGATAGTTTACCATCTGAGCAAAACCCCTGTACACCCGTTTCAAATAACTCTCCCAATTCGATGGCGTCGCTTGTTTTGAGGGAGAAGAGCACCACGCTAACAAAATGAGGTTATTTTGCCGGTGATTTAAGATAAAAAAACCCAAATCAAAACCCTAAAAAATCATACCTTTCTGTGCTTTCAAATAACTCTTCCTAAACCCTTGAAAACCCATTTCAGATAACTCTCCCAATCCGACAGCGTCGCTTGTTTTGAGGGAGAAGAGCACCATGCCAACAGAATAAGGTTATTTTGCCGGTGATTTAAGATAAAAAAACCCAAATCAAAACCCTAAAAAATCATACTTTTTTGTGCTTTCAAATAACTCTTCCTAAACCCTTGAAAACCCGTTTCAGATAACACTCCAAAACCGACGCCGGTGTTTGTTTTTAGAGAGAAGACCACCATGCAATAGAATTCTTTAGTGTAGAAGAATGAAGGTTGGGAAAGGTATGAGCAAAAACCCTATGTTCCCATTTCAGATAATTGCGGAACGTATCCAAGAAACCGCGAAAATAGGGGATTTCCTTTTTTGAATGTGTTTTGGTGGTGTTAACGGAGTTATTGGAACTCACCAATCAGGTTTAAGAGAAGCCTTTCGTCCCACGTTTTGTCCTCTAAGAGTCATCCCCCCTATCACTACTCTTAAAAAATATGTTATTTATGGGATTGGGGGGGGGGGGGTTCTTATTTTATTTTTGAATAAATTAATTCGTCTTTGATGATTGATTTTTTTTCTTTTCCTGGCAAAAGATAGGAGACATGTACTCTACATGGAATTAAAACCACGACCTACGCAAACCCAAAACCCTATTAAGATGAGACACGCTATTTTATAAGATTAATTGGGAGGTTCTTATTTTATTTATGAGTAAATTGGTCTTTAATAATTTTTATGTTTTTTTTTTTTTTTTTGAAAATATTGATATGAGAATATACATACCCCATGCAGGGTTGAAATCAATACCTCCACAAATCCCAAACTCCTATTGAGATGGGACATACCATCAGACTAAAGAACTATTAGTCTTTGATTAAAGACTTGCTAAGTTTTGCCACGTGTTGATGTATGATTAGCAAACTTAGATTATAATCAACATGTGGCCATCATGCGTTAGGCAGTGAAGGGCTAAAAGCATTATCCAAAGTTTTATATAAAATGAGAAAAAAAATCTTATCGTTGATTAGGAAAATCAACGATTGGAAACAAAAGTACATAACCCTAATAGTCCCAAACTTGGAAGTTAGGATCAAGATGTCGACCACGTTCCCCGAGTTGCCATCCTCACATTGGAAGTTCAAAATCATCTTAAAGATCCTCTCTCCATCACTCATTCTCACGTGCTCAAAAGATGACCAAGTTCCTAAACTCCTCCATCAAAATCATCTCAGTTCTCAGAGATCTTTATGCATGTTGAAAACTTTTTCCTTTTTTTTTTTTTTTTTTTTTTTTTTTTTTTTTTTTTTGTTTGTAGACAATATGTTGAAAACTTAAATCTTTTTTTTTTTTTTTTTGGAATCAGTATATGTTTTGAATTTTTGATTACATTGTTTCTAGTCTCTCTATTATATATAATTAGTATACACGTGCTTTCTACTCATACCCAAAAGGTGGATGCCTAATTATTATTATTGATTTGTTTTCCTTGGTTGTTTTTTTTGTTTTTTCCCCCTCTTTGTCAAGGTTTTTTGTTCATGGCTTCTGTTTGGTTTTCGTGCATATGTTTTTTTTTTTTTTTTTTAAATATTACTACAAGTGAGGTTTTTTTATCCTATTTATTTAGATTTTCTTTGTTTTTTGTTTAAGTAAAATTTTTATTTTTATTTTATTTTTCAACTAATTCATCTTTGTTTGTCTTGTTTTTATTCTTCTTGACTTTCCTTGGTTTTTATTATTTTGGCAATTGAACCAAACATAGGTGAAGTTTGTGTACAAAAACGTAATAGAGAAATCAAATTTTTTATTATTTGGCAATTGAAACAGAGATTACATGAGTGAAATTTGTTGGGAAAAACTTACTGTACAAAGCAAAAGAATACAGAAGTTGCAGAAAAAGGTAGAAGACTTACCAGAGAAGGTAGAAGTCGCTGTTAATGGAGAAAGTAGAGAGAAAGTTGAAGTTGCTATTAATGGAGAAAGTAGAATTTAGAATCCCGCTGTTAATAGAGAGATGATATATGTTACGGTTTAGGGTTTGATTTATATGAATTATGGTTTACTTAGAATTCATGAATTATAATTTACTTAGAATTCCTATTTATATATGTGTTTTATATTCCTATATTTCCTCTTTGATTTACCATGTTTTAATTTAATTTCAATCCAATTTACTATTTCCAATCAATATATACTGTGTAGAAGGTTAGTTGTGTATTTAAAATTTAAAATAAGGGTATATTAGTCAATCAAAAGTTTTTCTCGCATTCAGCTTTTTATAGGTAGTATAGATATATATATATATATATATATATATATATATATATATGTATATAGATAATTGTGGAAATATATCCATCCACTAGTTGTTTCATCACAAACATCATAAGCGACAGGGAATAAAACATACTTGTTTCATCATAAACATCACAAGCCATTGGAAATAAAACATACATAGTTAAATTACAGTCATCGAAATTCAGCACTTATCCCATAGGTCTACAAGCCAATTAAACCATAAATATTACAAGTGCACAAGTAGCCATTGTTTCTAAAAATATATAAGGAATAATTACTATTAAATTATTCATGGCATCACATTTCGCTCAAGCAAGCATAGCTCAAGGTGAAGTATCCCCTTCCCTAACGTTTTCTACAACATTGTAAGATTATAAGAGTAAGCATAAAACTTAGTGGATATAAATTTTACAATGACAAACCAAAGCATGATAATATATAAAACAATGTAATTAAACTATAAAATAAATGCCAATGAATGTCATGCCATAATGCTCCATTTGTTACCTTTAACAAAAACCTAGCTAGCTTCCTTAAATGGGGAGAGGATTTAGTGCTGAGCTCATCTCAGCCGTTCATCTCGGTTTTGGACGGTTGAGATTGAAAGATGATAAAGTTACCAAAATGCCCTTATAAGAGTAACTTTTTCATCTTTCAATCTCAACCGTCCAAAAATGAGATGGATGGCTGAGATTAGCTCAGCACCGTGTTGAGCTTTCTAAGCTCAGCATTGAATTCAAGTCCCCCCAAATGGGTCATCGCGTGCGGAATAGGGGACGATCACCTCTAAATTTGGGACAACATGAAGTGGTCTAAGACTATGGAGGGGGAACAATACGAGGTAGTCCTAAGGAAAACATGAGCTAAAAGTCCAAACTCCAAAAGCCCCAAATTATCACCGAATTGATAATTCAATCCATTTTTCCAAATGTATTGTTATGCCAATAATGATGCATGTAAAATCCACGTTTCTATCAAATTCTATACCAAAATGAGTCTTGGAGTGGTTGAAGTTGTGTGAAGCTACGATGTCTTATAGATACATAAAGCTAAGTCACTTTTTTCCAATTCTCAGTTAAATTTCTATCTTCCAAAAATTTTAAATTACAAATTAAGCCAACTTGCACTTAAAACACAAAACTTATGAGACAATTCCCAAAACATATTCAAACATCATATAAACTATGCATTAAATGTCAAATCATGAGTATTAGAGACAAGGTCCTCACAGTCGTCTCTGCAGGAATTTCTTGCGTTCTTAATCCAAGAAACAGCCACTTAGATTCAATAGTCAACTCTACGTTCTTAATCCAAGAAGACGAATGATACAAGCTCAAAGTTTCTTGAACGTACCCCTAAAGCTAAGCTAATTAGTTAAAATCGATCACCAATAAAGAATAGAGGAAATACATAGAATATGCCCTGTTAAGTTTCCAAAACTTATAAGTGGAGGGTCCAAATACGTATATGAAGTAATGTCAAATCCAATATTTGAGTGATGTAGAATGATTTATATTTCCAACATGCCTAGCTTTCCATTACATCAAAAATAAAACATCGAGATTAAAATTTTTTATATAGGCCCCCCCCCCCCCCCCCCCCCCCCCCCCCCACTCCCACCTTTTTTGTTTTTTTGTTTTTTCAACTTTTCATATAGGCATTTTTTTCTCTTTTTTCTTTCTTTTAAATGTGACCACTTTTTAAGTTTTCAACTTTTCATATATGCATTTTTTTGTTTTTTTTTTTGAAGGTGGCAAATGCAGATTTTATTGGTACTGTATAATTTAAGTTTTCATATCTGCAATATCAAGGATCCCTATTAATTTCGAGACAGTTTATATAGCTAACGCAAAATCTAACTTTTGAAAAGGGTAGGCCAGTGCAAAATCAATATTAGTTAACCTTCAAAATAAACCTAAAATACGTTTGCAAATTGTTTTCTTATCATTTACAAGATGAAGCCATATATTGTTATATTGTTGGAATCCATTTATTATGTACAACTGTGGCATGCATGGATTTTTTGTTCTTCTTTTCTTTCTGATAGCGAGGAAACCTTCTGAGCAAACCTGACCAATATAAAATTCTACAACTCATATAGATTAGATAAGTTTAAAATTCATAAGAATCATGAGACCTTGTATGTGTTGGTGACCCCATGAACAGTTTTGTCTTTTAAATTCACTAGTTTTTTTTTTAATCTTTTTTATCTTTTTGATAACGAGGAAACCTTTTGAGCAAACCTAACCGATATATAATTCTACAACCCATATAGATTAGATAAGTTTAAAATTCATAAGAATTATAAAACCTTGTACGTGTCGGTGACTCCAAGAATAGTTTTTTTTATCTTTTAAATTAAAGGGCAAGGACAGAAAAAAGGCTCTCCAAAACACCTAAAACAAAACAAGCTGTATGGAAACTAAGCAGTGAATCAGTGACTTACAAAGAACAAATTAAAGAATCATGCAAAGAGACCTGGATATTGGTGAGTGAAGTTATCCCAATTACTTGGGCCCCTACTGCCTTCTTTTGCTCCAACTTCATACTGAAAAATCATGTCTAAAAAACATATATTATACTAAAAATGTGCATGTATATTTACAAAGTTGTCTGATAAACACTTAAGCCATACTAAGGCCCCGTTTGTTTGGCGAGAATGGTAGGTGAAAATGTATTCTCATTCAAATTCATTTCAAAACAAAGTGTTTGAATGATATAACTAAATACGAATAGAATTAAACAGCCGTAACAAACATGCTATGTATTTTTTATTGTTCATAAAGCCCATTCCACACTACATCAGGCATGTACTCAGTACGAGGAAGTGCCGAAAATAAAACAAGCCAGAAAGCTACTACGATTAAAGGAAGATGTCTCGTGACTCGCTGCCACAGGCTCGGCACACGCATAAGAGTTTACTAGGACTAGAATCGCCAAAAGAAGCCAGCAGCCTTGAATCGCCATAGGTGTTTAAGCAAAATGATGAAGGCCGGCTTGAACTAGTCTACATAAAACATACGGCAAAAATGACATCACACAAAGTGTTAACCTCATAATATAAAAACTATATAAATTGCAACCATAGAGACACTATGAAGACCGAGCAAGATAACATTAATTTAGTATAACTCACCTATAGTGAAACCGGCGGGCAGCACGACCGTCCATTAATTCCAAGTTGTCATGTAACGACCATGCATCTGTCCCACCTAAAATCCGTCTTTTGTTTGTTTGTTGTGCATATTTCTGTTTCTTTTTTGCTTTGATTGAGTCAACTTTTCTCGATCCTAGGCTGGATGGGGGGGACCGATGTTTGTTGTGCTAGGTTTGTTTGTTTGGGTTGGCTGTTGTGTCACCAACAAACAAATAATAATAAATAAATAAATAAACTCAAGATCGAGGGTCACAAATTTTGATACGAGTTTTTATAAATTTATTTATAACTCATATTTTGTGGAACGCATTATTAGTGAAGAATAACTTTCTCATATAAGCTATATGCTTGCTAAAAATCAAATTCATCCCATAGCTATAATTTGCCTCACTTGCTAAGTGAATAATTTCGTGTTCAAACTTATAAAGATTAAGTATTGATATTCATTTGAAAATCATAAGGAGGGTTAGGGGTAAGGGTAAAAGTAGTTTCTACTGATTGTCAAGGCAAAAAAAAAAAAAAAAAAAAGGTGCCTTTGTTATCAAATTAGACATTGTCTTTTGAAATTAGAAAAACAGAAAAGCCTACCCGAATCATCATATGTTTTAATGCATGTCTTTTTACCTTTAAATGCCCAAGGGCCCCCATAAAGAAAAAAAAATTTAAAAATTACTCCCTCCGTCCCATTTTGTTTGATAACAATTTTTATTTTGGAAAGTTCCAAAATGTTTGTTAATCAAGATTACAAATTATTTTACTTTTTTAATACCTTTCTTATATTTAAAATTACAATTACTCTAATAATAACACAAAATAAAACAAAATGGTAAAATTGGAAATTTAAAATTAATGAATCACATGACAATGCATTAAATAGATCACTTTGATATGCGTGCCCTAGTTAAACTGGCTCAAATAATTTGGGAAGGAGGAAGTATGTTTCAAGTGCCTGTCTATTCCTAAATTTGTAATACTTGTATTATAAAAATCTTTCTTGACTATGCCACTAGATGCTTTCTTGACATGCACTATGCCAAGAGATAAAATGACAAACATTCTCTTCACTAATTTAGATACCGAAGACCTTTCAAAATCTTGTGGACGGCATGTGGACGTCAATGTGAAAAAGCTCATGGCGAAATTTGACAAGTTCATATTGACACAAACGTATAAGCAATGTGTTCGGCCTTCTTTTGTGAAAAATGTACTGTGGAAAATGGTACCAATCTTTTTACCATTGCATATGCAAAATGAAAAGTGCAAAATGCTTTTACCATTGCATGTGAAAAATAGATGGAGTTTTATGTGTCATAGGACAAAGGATTTAATCTCACCCTTCTCTTAAGTTGTGATTTTTAGGGGATTAATTGGTTAGGTCGTTATCTCCCCACATGGCATATGCAAAATGTTTTTCACTACCCAATTAGCAAATATTACGTACATAAGCAACAGAGGAAATTCAGTCGGTGTTAGGCATTTTTTTGATGGTGTCACTCCACAATCAAGGTGCTTTCAGCCTCGGCTATATGTGAAACATGAAAATCCATTATAAAAATAAATAAATAAAAAAGCACTATAGCTTTTACTAAAGGGTAGGAGTAGGACAACTAAGCAAGTCAATCCACTGGAGCTAGGACTAGCTTAGTGGTGATGGATGCTGAGACAAAGGGTAGGAGTAGGATAAGTTAGAGGTTTAAAGTTTAAACCCCTCCTGTTGTACTAAATATATATATATATATATATATATATAAAGAAAGAAAAGAAAAGAAAAAGAAAAATGAAACTAAACAAGTCAGGTACTTGCTGAAAAATGCCATTGTTATCCTGAAGATAAGGATAAAGAAGAAATATATGTTCTGGTTATTGATTTGATGCATCACCACTAGATTTGATACATCCAAAGAGATCGAATAAAATAAATAAATAAATAAAAGGTCAAAGGAAACCAAAAGGCTAGGATGGCACGTATCATCTCTATGTAGATAGCATTTTCTCGATCTATTTCTGCAAGAATTTCTTGAACCAAAGAGCTGAATCCTTAGGGTATCTTTTTAGGCCATCTTTGTAGTCGACAAAGTTGATGCCAAACCTAGTTGTGTAACCACTAGACCATTCAAAGTTGTCCAATAATGACCATGCAAAATAACCCTTTACGTCGACTCCATCGCTGCCAACACCCACAATTAATTAGAATCGGTTTTTTTTCACAATATATCAAATCATCATGAGATGTAAGTGCTAATGTAAACATCGAAGAAATGAGAAGATAGAATCATTGTACAAACCTTAAAAAACTTGAGTAATTACATAACCCAAAACAAAAGAAGAACGAATTTCAATATGAGAAAACTCACTTAATGGCTCTTCTGAGGGACACAAGATGTTGATGGTGGTAATTTATTCTTGTAGTATCATTGAGGGCTTCCTTAAGTGGAAGAGTATCATTATTGCGCTCATTAACTCCTGAAAATAGTTGAGGAAGTTTAATATCGACTACAGATGTAATTAATTAAATTTTATTTGATATGCATCAACATGATATGTAGGATGGTAGTATCTGAAGGAATCTATGTTGTGTTTGTATTCTTTTTTTTTTTTTAATTAATAAATTTTCTTTTGCTTTGCCGATCAAAAAAATAAATAAAAAATAAAAAATACATGATATTTAGGATCCATGAACAAAAGGTTATTTCCCTACCATTCTCAGTAATGTAAATAGTTGGATTGTTGTACTTTTCTTTCGTGTAAATTAGAAGATCTCGTAAACCTCTTGGATAGGAAAGGATAAATGTTGAACCATCCTGCAAATTCATTAGCACCCCATGTATTTGGAAGCAAACCAAACAATGTAGTGTCACATAAATGCATGCATACAAATATATGAGCGAGATAGGATGGCTTCATTAACATACCGATGGACCAATAGGGATTCCATTTCGCTCATCTGCCAAAAATTAAAAAAAAAAAAGAAAAAAAAGAAATGGGTTTGTGATCATAATAAAAAGATCAAAATCAAAATTGAGGTATTTTGGATAGAATTTAAGAAGTATTTTATTGCTTTAGAGAGCAAAAGCTAAAGTAATTTATTTAGGATCTATCTGGCTGTTCAAATGAAAATAAAATAGTCTTGACAACACAAATCCATGATCTTAAAAGACGATATTTAGAAAAGTAAATTGGACTCATCACCATAGTTATTGTCACAATTAAGATCAATTTTAGAAATTTATGAAATAACTCTATTAATTTTCATTTGTACTATCATTAATTGTGATTTTTCCATTCAATATGATAGATTTGAGCTTCCAATATTGTGTAAAATACATATAATATTATAATTTCTACTTGCACACTCAAATGGAGGCCCTTAATGATTTGGTACAAACTTGTAAAATTAGTAAGAGAATCCGTTAAGTAGCTTATGTTTACGGTATTAGCAACAGGAACATTAGCTACATATACTGCAGTGTAGTAATTTATTCCAATAAAATCAAAGGACCCTTTCACCATCATGGATTGCTCTTTGGTGAACTTCGGTAACCGTTGTCGGATGTGGGTACGCATAGTGTGTGGATAGTCCCCATAAGTTAATGGGTCCATAAACCTGCGCGCCAAAGTCATTCATTGAAAAATGTGTAATTATGTATCTTAATTTGCATGTAATTAGTCATTTCATTAACTAATGAATTCATACTCACCACCCTAGCATGAAATCAAGGGCTCTTTTGGTTGCCTGATCATCGGCTTTTGTTTTGGAGTAAGGTACCATCCAAACAGAATTTAATGTTATCCCAATCTCGCCCTTTTGAGATGCCTACACAGCTCAAACTCACCCGTCACATAAACTTGTGTAACTTATTGTAAATTTTATGGATGCTGACCAAAAAAAAAAAAAAAGAAGAAGAGTAAAGTAAATTTGATGGATAGATTATGGGAACCCTTCCTCGATCACCTGGTATTTCTCCTTGTATAGTTTTGCAGCTGCTGCATGACAAAGAAGCAGGTGGTGGGTAACCACATAAGGCTCAGTTGCAGAGTCTCCACCTAGGCACTTTGGATTTTCCCATGAAGAACACCGGGCCGGTGGAAAGGAAGCGCTACCTTGGCCAGTATAACCTGCAATGCTGACAGCCCATGGCTCGTTCATGGTTATCCAATGCTTCACTCGATCACCGAATTCTTTGTAGCAAATCTCCGCAAAGTCACGAAAGTCAGCCCTGTTGATCAGATTGGGTCACATCTTATTTGGTCATTCCCTAGAACTTTTGTCAGCGTGTTGTGAAAATTAAGGTTAGGTGTAATTAAGTGTATATTGTATAATTAATTGTGTATGTGCATATATGGTCATGTATTTAGAAGATCGAGGACTCTAATTTATTGATGAGTGATCTTGGGTTCAAGCTCATGAAAGAGCATTAATAATACCTATTTGTTGGTTAAAGAAAAAAAATGTTTTGCTTTTTGTTTTTTTGTTTTGTTTTCCTTTTTAAGAGACTGGTAAAATATGATTATTATGAACGTGCGGTTTACTTACACAATGCGGGGGCTTAAAAAGCCACCATACTCATCCTCTAGTGCTTGTGGAAGATCGAAGTGAAAAATAGTGACAAAAGGCTGTAGACCTGGGCATTTTAGAAGAAAAATAAGAGAGATCAGAGAACTATTTGATAATTTTCTGGCCTGAGTCTAAATATTTTATTTTATTTTATTTATTTGCGGACCAAGTATAATAGCCAAATTATCAAAAATAAAAAAAGTGACCAACTTCTCCATTCTGAGATTCACCCATTTTCGAAACCCTGATAGAGTTCTTACCGTTTGATAGGAGCTCATTTATTAGATTGTTGTAAAATCTTATACCTTCCTTGTTCACTCCTTCACTTAGGTTTCCACCTGAGAAGAGAAGAAATATTGGTGAAGGAAGTAGATAAAAATTAAACAAGTCAAAGGAGGATAATGAGATAACACATGTCAACCCCTAATTTTCCTCTAAACACCCCTAAAAAGTGCTGCTATATATGTTGGATAATATTCCCGGGTTCATCCTACAGGTGATATGGCATTAATTTACTCTTATTCTTTAAGTTCCAAGTAAATGTGGCTCATTTTTTGTTTTTTCCAAATTAATAACTTACCAATGTCAAATTAGCCAATAAATAAATTCGATTTATTTGGTATCTTTCTCTCTTGATGCCACTAAAAACCAAATTTCCCCTTTTCCCAAAAACATACACTGAATTTCCGCTTTAGTTAAACCTAAATTCATCTAAGCATGATAACTTAACAAATTAAAATTTTAAATTTTAGAAAATTTGGGTGCAATAATGAGGATTGTTGCTGGAAAATAATTATCGTACGAGGTAATAGTCTGGACCATGAGATGGAGAATCTGAATGCATCCATTCCCATGTCCTTCATTAGTTGCACATCTTCCTGTTACATTCATAAATCCTCATCGATCAACATAGATATTGAATAAGTAGTACAAATAAAGTACATTTAAATAAATTAAAAAAAGGGACTACCACCAATTATGCAGATGACCAATGAGGTAAAATATATATCTAGTCTATCGCACCTTATAACGATGGTAGAAATCAACTGCTATGTCTCCATTGCTTTGGCCGAGTATCCTATCTGCAATGCAGCCATATCATGTAAATATGCAAACAAACTAATCCCAAACTAAGTTTTGAATTAATTTGCAACGCTTCACACTGCAAATGATTACTATAATAATAGATGAGCAAAAGGATATTTTCTTAAGCAGCACCAAAACACACTTTAAGAAATGCAAATTAATTATTTTATTGGCATGCTTTAGGATGTGATTATTTTCATCTTATATGGATCATAATTTTCATCTAAACTAATATTATGAATATTTCCATTTGGGGCTGGCATGATTTTTAAGAGAATATGTCGCATATGATCAATACGGATGATTTTCGAGACTTTGCGGAGCTTTGCTACAAAGAATTCGGCGATCGAGTGAAGCATTGGATCACCCAAAACGAGCCATGGACTTACAGTGTTGAAGGTTATGATTCAGGCGCCTTTGCACCCGGCCGGTGCTCCGCATGGGTGTCTGACGCATGCCAGGCTGGAAACTCCTCGATTGAGCCTTATTTGGTTACTCATCACTTGCTTCTTTCTCATGCAGCCGCAGTCAAAATATACAAAGAGAAGTATCAGGTGACCAAATGGCCTTAAACTTTGTAGGCATCCCAAAAGGAAAATATCCTTAATACCTGTTTAATATCGTTGTAGAAAACATCCTTAATACCTGTTTGCAAAACCGGCCGGTTGGCCTTACACACTGACGGGTCACCCCTGGACCGACCACCATGAAGTTGACTCAATTCTTATTTAATTTATTTTGTTTTATTTTAAGAACTTTTTATTATTTCTTTGTTAGTTAAGTATTCCCATTAGTGAAGTTGTTTTCTAGTAGATTTCTATTTCTTATTTTGATGGATAATATAAACATTCGGCCAGGCTATTGCCACCATTCAAAATGCTTTAAACACTCTACTAATTAAATCCCTTCAAATTTTACTGATCAATGCACCCCTCCTATCTTCCTAAAATACCCTTAATAAAAAAAATTTCTAAACATTGGTTTAATGTTTTAAAACAGAACATCACAAGATTGTTCAGACTGCTAAAGATGAACAATATCAATTTGTTTGGAGTTACATAACTGAACAATTTTAAAACTTTTTTTTTATAAAGTCATTTGGAAATCTGAAACGGAACAAAATAACGTAGTTTGAACTTAGAAAGTGGAACGACTTAACATTATTCGGTGTTACAGAAATGAACATGTTAAACATGTTCGGAGTCATGAAAAAGAATGGTGCGAAATTCATTTTACGAAAAAATAAAGTTAAAACTTGACAAAATATGTATAAATACTTATCTTTTGGTTGTTAATATCATCTCTAGCAATGCTTTTCTTGTCCCTTATTCAATATAACAAGAGAAGTACTAATATTTATTTTACATATGGATTTGGTGTCAAGGTTTGTGAGAACATGAAATTTAGATATGGTATAATATATTTGGAGTGGGGGGTGGAGTGGGGTGGGGATAGGAATTTAAGTATACATGTTCTTATTGGTAAGTATACATTTATAAATAAAAAATTCAACAAATTATTTTAATTAGTGGGGTATTTAAAGCGGTGACAATAACCTAACCCATAAACCTTTCATGATTACTGTGTTTGTACTGCTAAATATATATTGTAACATCTACGAGACACGACACTTACTTCAATTATTCCATTTCACATCAGCCTTTAAAAAATTGGAAGACCTCGTAGATTTTTAGATTTGATGGGTTAAGAATTATGTCAAAATTTCTAACAAGGAAGAATTTATTACCCAATTAAAAAAAACATATATATTATTATAAGTACATCAACAAGAAGAGACACTATTATTATAAGTACACCAACAAGAATTTATTACCCAATTTTTCTTGTTGTAAGTACATCAACAAGAATTTATTGTTGTCGATGTACTTATAATAATATATTTATATTATTATATTGTTATAAGTACATCAACAAGAATTTATTACCCAATTTTTCATTTTTAGCAGCTGGGTGCCGTTGTTATTTTTTATTTTTGGGTGTTGCTGTCCCCTTTTTTGGCTGTTTGGGCATCCTCTATTGGGTTTGTGGGTGTGCCTTTGTTTTATTTGGGGGTTTTCTTTGTGGTGCTGTGTGGGGCATGCTGGGTGTTTTTTGGAGTGCTGCTTAGTGTATTACCTCTTTTTTAATATTAATAAAATTTAGGATAAAATACAGAAAAACCCCCTCTATTATTACCCATTTTGCAAAATAAACTTAACAAAAAACCCCTCATATTGTCTTAGGGGGCTACACCAATAGTAGAAATGTGCAAAGTCAATAATACCCTTGTCTTTTATTTTTTATTTTGAAAAAGAAAATAAAATAGAAAATTGCTCCTCGATTTTTCCGGCTACCAATTGCCGTTGACACAAACGACTTGGGATGAGGATGAATTCGAAGGTTGCCATACCAGTCTGAGAAAGAGAAATAAAAAAAGAGAGACAAGGGAAGAGAAGAAAAAAGCTGAAAGAGAAGAGCAAAATAGAGGAAGGAGATGAAAAAGGAAATTTTTTCGTTCATCTTCATCGGCAACCCAATGCCAGAAACCACCACTAATCCACCCACACATATACGCCACAATCAACCACTAATCCAATCCCATTCTCAAGTAAATCCATCAACCGATTCAGCCCTATTAATCAACTGAGTCAACCCCATCAACCATCAAAACCCTAACTGCCCACAACCCATGGATGTAGATGAAGATGAGAGATTGCAGTGGTTTAGGTCACGCTGATGGAAGAGGAGAAGGGGAAGAGTCCATTTATCAACCGATTTAGCCCAATCGACTATCTCTCTGTCTATTTCTCGAGAAAATTATGATATTTTCTAACGACACAAATGCGACCGTTGTGTCAAAATCTCACCGCCCATTAATCGGTCTCTGTATTTTCTTCCCTAGATTTCCCAATCATCAGTCACCACAGAGCAAACATAGGGATTTATACCCCTCAAACTTCATCATCGTGCCCACAACCTGCAACAAATTTGGGTTTCTAGATCCAGGGCAACTAATTAGATCGTGTGCGAGATTTGCAACAAAGGCTTTCAATGTGAGCAAAACCTTCAATCAGTTCATATGCAATCGACGACTTCCATGGCTTTTGCTGTGGTTGGTTTTTCTTGCTTCATCACCAGAAAAAAAAAATGGGGGTTGCTGATGATTCTTCTTCGTGTTTCTTTCTTTCTTTCTTTCTTTTTTTCTTTTTTCTTTTTTTTTTTTTTTTTTTTCTGTATCCCTATTCCTCGTTCTTGATCAATCTGTATCACTACAATATGTAGAGGTTAAATTCCGAAATCCCAATTGAATATGCTCTGTTTCAAGAAAACCCATTTAATTTCTGACGATCTAACCATCAGAGTACGACATTGATGGAAGGGTGGAGTCCGAAGGTGATTAGAGTTGCAGCTCAGTGGCTTTTCAAATCAGATCGAAGGCTAGATGACTTTAGGTCTCGAATGAGAAAAGGGTGCCCAAGATAGAGATCAAGGCGATCCTTCTCCGAGAAGGATCATACCGGCGGTGAGCTTAGCTAGGAATGGATATGGGGATCAGACCGGCGGTGAGTTTAGCCAGCAATGGACATGGTGAATAATTATGGAGGAGGGCATTTTGGTCATAAAAATGAATTATTGGTGTCACGTGCCAGTCATGTGTGAATTTCCATTAGTCTTCTTAATATTGTTGACTAGACGGAAGGGGGCGGTAATCTGTATACCCTAAACAATATGTGGGGTTTTTTTATAGGTTTTTTTATTAGAGGGGGTAACCTGCAAAATGGATAATAATAGGAGGGGATTTGTTGCATTTTACCCTAAAATTTATGTTGCGCATCAAAAAAAAAAAAAAAAAGAAAAAGACAAGAAGTGACACTACCCAGCAAACAAGGCATCTCATAACCCAAAAGCAAACACGTAATAGGCAAAATGGGAACACGCCACCAAGAGGACCAAACATTCAAAGCCGAACCCAAACAACGAGTAGAAAACAATAGCCAATTAAAAAGAGGGAAAGAGAGGCAAAAACCGACAAACTGATACCTCCAAAATTGGGTGCACAAAGCACCGATGAAATAGGCAAAGGAGAAGGAACAAGAGCAACTGATTTCTGTAGTGGGAACTCCAGCAATGTTCGTTTTTTTCTTTCTTTTCCCTTTAATTTTTTTAAAAATTTATTTTTATTTTTATTTTTCTTGTTAAGGGTAAAGTGGAAAAAAGGAAAAGGCGTGTGAAGAATAGTTTTTTATCTCCTAATTTCACGGGCTTCGGCATGCAAAAGCTCTAAATTAAAGGGCAAGGACAAGAAAGAAGGCTCTCCAAAACACCTAAAACAAACCAACAAGAGTTGGCCTGTAGGGATTGCGCTGGAGAGGATTTGATGTCCTAGGAAGTTTCGTCTATCATGTCCATCCCTAGGCGCTCTTGCTAATGTCTCTAAGGCAAGTTAGGAGTCTTCTGCGTAGAGGGGCCAATCTGGTGCTGTAGCGGTATCTATCTTTGATCTGGTGTGGGTCTGAGATATTGGTGTACTGTAACTCATTCTACTTAATATAATCTCTTTTGCTCAAAAGATAATAAAAAAAAAAAAAACAAACAAAACAAGGGTTGATCTGGTGGTAAAATGGTTAGTTATATTTAGGGTTCCAAATTTGTCAATCTCTCTTGACCAGTCACTTAGGGATTAGTCGGTATCTGGTTCGGACTCCTCGTTACTTTGCTGTAACAAAACTAAACTATATATGGCAATGAATCAACGACTAACAAAGAGCAAATTAAAGAAACACAGATGGGGACCTAGGATATTGGTGAGTGAAGTTATCCCAATTACTTGGGCCCTTACCGCCTTCTTTTGCTCCACCTTCATACTGAAAAATCATACCCAAAAAGCATTATATTAAAAATATGCATGTATATGCTTTTACAAAGTTGTCAGATAAATAGTTTAGTTACAGTGACGCCCTGTTTGTTTGGTAAGAGTGGGAGGTGGAGATGAAATCTTACTACAATTCATTTCAAAATAGAGTATTTGAATGAAATAACTATGCAAGAATGGAATCAAACACTGATAACAAACATGTTATGTATTTTACATCGTTCATAAAGCCCATTCCACACTACATCAGGCATGAAATTAGTACCTGGTAAGCAGCCGAGGAAGTGCCGGAAAATAAAACAAGCCGGAAAGCTACTACGATTAAACGAAGATGTCTCGTGGCTCACTGCCACAGGCTCGGCACACGCATAAGAGTTTACTAGGAGTAGAATCGCCAATAGAAGCCAGCAGCCTTGAATCGCCATGGCTGCCTCCGGCCAATTGGTTTCAATTAAGACACACCTCTAGAAAGATATTTAAGGAAAATGATGAAGGCCGGCTTGAACTAGTCTACATAAAACATACGGCAGGCATTATATATTTTATATAGATATATATATATACCCACATTATAATATATATATAACTATATATATATATAGAGAAAGAATTCCTTACTTTCAAGGTTAACCTCACGCAAAGTATATATATATATATATATATAGATACAGAGAGAGAGAGAGAGAGAGAGAGAGAATTCCTTACTTACAAGGTTAGCCTCACGTAACTTCGCGTGAGGTCACCTTCAAAATTCTATCTAAGATTCGTATTTTGTGAAACCAACTATTAGATTAGAAGATAGCCCTTCTTCATGATAACAATGCATATAAAAAAATCAATTTGATTCAAGACTTGACTGTTATTTTATCCTAAAACTTACATTTTTTAGTTCAATAACGATCACTCATTTTTATATTTATAGATGAAGCGCGCATATCTTAATTTCAAGTCAACTTGATTTTTGACACTCATATTTTCATATGAAACAGTTGACTTCACAAAATACGAGTGACATTCAGATTTTTTGAGGATAATGTCAATGCAAAGAATTATGTGATATTAATCTCATAAAAAGGAGACTCTAGTTCTCAATATATATTGGAACAATGAAGAAAGAGAGAAAGAGAACATTAATCTATTATTCCTCACCTACAGGGAAACCGGCAGCCCGGCAGCCTGTCCATTCCAAGCTGTCATGTAATGACTAATGACCACTTACCCAAGAGAAAAAATGACAAACACTGTTTTTTTCACTACTTAGGTACTGAAGACCTTTCAAAATCCTGTAGACGGCATGTTCTTTAATCAATTATTCAATTGCATGTGCTTGGTCGTCTAAGCAATTGTTTACTTTTAGGATTTCCTAAGTTCATATTGATCGACGTCCACATGACCTAATTTGACTGAAATGATTGAGAACCGTGTTCCGCATATTGATATCTCTTTCATATAATTCCTTACTTTCAACTTCATTAATAAAGAATTATTAATTGTTTCTTTAAACAGGGGGTCTTAAAATAAAGAGTAAATTGCACTGATCTTTCCCCTAGTTTGTTAAAAATTCAAGGGCATCCCCCTATTTTCAAAATTGCACTGATCTTTCCCTGCTCTTGAAACTAATGATGGCCTAATATATGCCAGTAATAATTATTCAGTTTACCTTAATTAGTATCCTTTACTCCTTTTATATAATGTATAATATTCTTATTTTCAAATTAAAATTAAAATTTTTTGTTAAATTTTGTATTTAAACCACCCCCCCCCCCCCCCCTTCTTTTTTTTTTGGGTGCAAAAATTTTGTATTTGACTTTTGGTCTTATACTCTTATGCTACATTGGCAATTATGATCCAAACGTCTAAGGAAATTGTTTGGGCCTTCTTTTAATTTGAAAGTCACCCTACTATGGGGTTTCCTTGGTGGTTTCCGGCGATTCTGAGGTGATCAATCGGGGTTTGTGCAAAGTCTCGAGGATTACGCAGATCGGTGGTCATAGATGGGGATCCACAAGGGGGTCTCTTCTTCACATCGCTGTTTTCAAGGCTGCTGTTGACCATTGAGCTTCTGGTGGAACTTCGGCATCAGACCTTCAGGTGAAGAGCTTCCGGTGAATCTCCAGCATCCTGGTTTGTTTCTTCTGACGACTGTGGCTGTGTAGTGAGAGGAAATGAGGGGAACAAGCTCCAGCTGCCAAGGGAGTCGATCTAGACTCTATGGACGCACGCTTCAAAAACAGAGTAATTTCGGAAGGGATCATGGCTGGGTTACCCTGTTTGTGGATAATCTCCCGGATTGGATGGAAAACAGATGGTTAAGAAACATGTTCAAGTGGTATGGTGAGATAGCAGACGTCTTTGTCCCGAGGAAGAAAATGTCTGGCGCAAAGTTGAAATATGGATTTGTACGATTCTATAAGGAGAGAGATGCAGAGCTTGCTATTCAAAAGTGCAATGGAGCATGGCGTTGGAACAAAAGATTATTAGTCAAGAGAGCTCTGTATGAAAAAGGTAAAGAGGGGGTAAATAATCAGAAAGTAACCCCAACTCGCCAAGTTTGGAAGAAGAAAGTACCTCCAGTAGATCCAGTTGTGAACGATCAAAGGGAGGCTATGCATCCGACTGCCAGAACTTATGCAGATGTTGTAGCAGGAAGGAATTCAAACACTGATAAGGCTGAATTGCATAGAAACACTATGGATAAAAACAAAAATCATGGGATTGAGACGATTAAGATTGAGAAGGTGGATAATAGTTGGGCGAATAGATGTGTGGTTGGATCAATAATCCATTTCAACAATTTACGAGGCTTACAAGAATCTTTTGTGAGGGAAGGAGTTTTTGATATCACTGTTCGATATATGGCGGGTTTCTTAGTTGTGCTAGAATTTCATTCTGAGGAAACTATGAAATTACATTTGGAGGACACAACTTGGCTTGATCAATGGGTTAATGATATTAGACCTTGGCATCCCAATTTGTTTCTTCATGAAAGATCAGTTTGGCTTTCAATTGTTGGTGTGCCCCTGCATGCTTGGATGGAGGATAACTTCAGAATGATTGCAGAAAGATTTGGGGTGGTAATTGAAGTGGATGGTAATACAAAAAGCAAGAAGAAAATGGACTGTGGAAGGATTCTGATAGCAACGAAATTACTGGAGCCTATTTTTAAAGAGTTCATCCTTGAAGTGTGCAATCAAAATTTCCTTGTCACTGTTAGGGAAGAATCATTGGGTCATCTCTCATTTGCTAAGGTGCATGCATCATTCCCTGCAGTTATTAACCCAAATACTCAAGTCTCCGAGGATGCTTTGCCTGGCCATAACAATGGTTCAAACAATAACCTGCATGATGATGCATCAGAGGCTGCAGAACGTAGCGAAAATGATGAAGTTGTAAGAATGGAAGGAAATGAGGAAGACGATGATGTGGCAGAAAATGTGCCTGATACACCACCAATTGGACATTCTTTTTTCGGGTGATATGGATGACAGCACACATCCTAGTCAGCAATCTGATGCCCATATTCAAAATTGAAATTCTTCTTGTGCTGAGAAGTGTAATGGTCATCTAGGGAGAGTGGATGCTGTTGATGATTTTAATATGCCTCTTCTTGAGAAGCGAGTAAGTGGAACATGGATGGGAGGAAGCCATCACTGCAGGCTTGGGAAGTTGAAGACATATAGCCTGGATCCTAATTTTAGTCCTGCCTCACACCATTTATCTACTGGGCTTACTATTCCCTTTGGATTGAGAAGAGCCCATAGCTTGGGAAATCTTAATGGGCCTTCAAGGATTGGTCTCTCTATTGACCAAGGTCCTAGCAATTAGGGGTGTTAATGGTTTTGGTTAAAACCGAGAACCAAACCGAACCAAATCAAACTGGGTGGTTTGGTTTGGTTTTTTTGTCATCAGGTTTGGTTATGGTTTTAATTTTAGAAAACTGAATTCAATTGGTTTGGTTTTGGTTTTCAATTTTAAAAAACCAAACCAAACCGAAAAACCGAAAAAACCGAAAAATATAATATATATATATATATATATATATATATATATATATACACACTTAAAGTTTGTAAATTCCCAATTGTTATAAGTTTCTTATTGTTTTCCCTTTTTTAGATTGACATGTATTAGACTAGCTATTAATGTTGTGTGTGATATTGACATATTGATATATGTCAATATGTTTCTATTTTGATAAAATGTTTGTTCTTTTTAATTGCAAATATAATGCTTTTATTAAAGATGTTTTTATTTGGAGTTTGGTATGTCATTTTTTTCATTTTCAATTATTAATTGTTACTTGATAGGTTAAAACCGAAACCGAACCCGAACCGAACCAAACCGAAATATAATGGTTTGGTTTGGTTTGGTTTTTTTATAGTATGGTTTGGTTTTGGTTTGGGAGGAACAAAACCGAAGTATAATGGTTTGGTTTGAAATCTCCCCTAAAACCGAACCAAACCGAACCATTAACACCCCTACTAGCAATGCTCTCTTTAATAGTGTTGGCCTTAACCTTCTCTCTGCTAGTAGCCCAACCCGTAGCAAGAGAGTGTGCTCTTCGTTAGTTTCCTCTTCAAAGGCTAAGAGATCTAGGGATTTAAGATGCTTTGAAATTGGTGCAGCAGCTGAGTCTTCAGAAGAGTTTCAAAATTTCAAGAGTAACACGTCTGCTTTGGTGGTTGGTGCGGCGTTTGGACCATGTAAGGATTCTCATAAATTGAATGCTCTGGCTAAATCAGCAAAGAGGAAAAAGAGGCTAGTGGGAGAAATTTTAGGCTGGAAAAAGAAGCATCTAAGAACCAAGAGAGCTTCAAGGAGGAGAAAGAAGGAATTCGTAAAAGAACCAGTTGTGGATTCATCATCTCTCTCGGTAAGTGCCTCTATTTCTGATGGTGGGATTGCCAATTGTAATCAATTGATCCTTCAAGAAGCCCAAAGCACTTGGGAAGTGATTAAGAGGGCAGGTTTTCGAAGTCTTGGTAACGATAAGGAAATTGTCCAAAAAATTTTAGAGTTAGAGGTCCGAGATTGGGAAGTTTTTGGAGGAAAGTGATTGGGACTCTGTTTTTTGGGGGATAAAAGCATGAGTCGCTAGAGTATTTTATTTCTAGTAAGAAAGTGATTGTGTAGTTATGTTGAGGATTTTGTCTTGGAACGCTAGGGACCTTGGTTCAAGAGTTAAACAAAAAGCAATTCGTGGTTTGTTAATTGAAAAAAAGATAAGTGTTCTGTGTATTCAAGAAACAAAATTGGAAAATGTGGATCAGCTATGCATCAATCAGATTTGGGAAGTTAACATAAATGTAGGAGTTTGATGGGTTAAAGCTTCAAGGACAGCAGGGGGTCTTTGTTTTTGCTGGGATTCAGATGAGTTTATGAAATTAGAAGTAATTAAAGGTGATAGGTTTATCCTTATTAAAGGGGAAATTTTAAAAGGAAATTTTAAATGTGTTATTGGGAATATCTATGCTCCAAACGATGTTGATGAGAGGCTTGCTCTATGGAATTTGCTGAGGCCAATGAAGTCTTCATCCTCAGAACCATGGTACTTGTGTGGAGATTTTAATGAAATTCTTCTCTGTAATGAACAAAAGGGTTGTATCTCTAGCTCTCGAGGTATGAGGGAATTTAATGATTTTGTTAATGATATGGAATTGATAGACTTGCCTCTAATTGGAAGAAAATTTACCTGGTCCAATAATTAAGCTAATCCTAGTCTTAGTAGATTAGACAGATTCTTTCTCACTCAGTCTTGGCTTGATGTATTCCCTCTAGTACAGCAGTGGGGTCTTACTAAGTGTATATCAGATCACTCTCCAATATTGTTAGCCTATGAAGAGTTTGATTGGGCCCTAGGCCTTTTCGGTCTTTAGACTGCTGGCTTTCTCATCCTCACTTTCTTCAGCTAGTAGAATCAGTTTGGTCATCTATACAGAGCAATGGAAGAGCTGGCTTGGCAATTCTTAACAAATTTAAAGCTCTTAGGAGGAGTCTTGTGTCTTGGAACAAATCCGCATTTGGCTCTGTGGACCTCAAGGTAAAATCTCTATCTGCTGCAATCAATGATCTTGATAAGCTCCAAGAACAAAGAGACTTGTTTGCTCATGAGTGGGATCTCAAACTCAAACTGACTCAAGAATATTGGTCTACTATTAATAGTATGGAGAGTCTCTGGAGGCAGAAATCCAGAATTCAATGGCGTAGAGAAGGGGATCGAAATACTAAGTTTTTTCATGCCATTGCTAGAGGAAGGAGAAGGGCAAATTTAATCAGCTGTTTAGAGATTAATAGAGTCAAGACTGAGGATCCAAATCTTATAAAGCGAGGGATTGTTGAATATTTCACCTCCATTTTTTCATCTGTTCAGTGGTTTAGACCATTTCTTGAGGACATATCGTTTAAGTCTTTGGATATTGAAGATAGTTGATGGCTCTCTAGTCCTTTTTCAGAAGCAGAGGTCTTTCAAAGCATTGCAAATGTTTGTGGCAGTAAAGCCTCAGGGCCTGATGGGTTTAACTTCAATTTTATCAAAACTTGTTGGTCCATCCTTAAAGCAAACATATTGGATTTCTTAGTGGATTTTCACAAAGATGGGAAGATTGCTGAGCGCATTAATTCCACTTATATCACCCTCATTCCAAAGAGCAACTCCCCTGTAAGTTTGAAAGATTACCGACTTATTAGTCTAATTAGCAGCATTTATAAAATTCTTACTAAGTCTCTTGCAGAAAGATTAAAGCTTGTTGTTGGGAAGTTATCAGTGATTCCTAAAGTGCTTTTATTCAGGGTAGATAAATCCTTGATGGTGTCCTCGTTGCTGATGAAGTAGTTGATATTATTTCTAAGATGAATAGAAGCTGCTGTATTTTTAAAGTCGATTTTGAGAAAGCATTTGACTGTGTGGAGTGGAACTATATGTTGTTTGTCCTTCGAAGGATGGGTTTTAATTCAATCTGGTGTAATTGGATAGCTGAATGTCTCTCCTCGGCTTCTATCTCAGTTCTTATTAATGGTTCTCTATCACCTAAATTTAAAATGGGAAGAGGTATTAGGCAGGGAGATCCTCTCTCCCCTTTTTTGTTCGATATTGCTATTGAAGGTCTTCATGGAGTCTTTCATAAAGCTATTGAGGAGGGTCTCATCAAGGGAATTCAGATTCGCTGGAATAATTTTTGTTTTACTCATCTCCAATTTGCAGATGATATCCTCATTTTTTGTGAGGCAGATTTTCAAGAGTTGCTAAATGTTAAGAGACTTCTCAGAGGTTTTGAAATTGCATCTGGTCTAAGGGTAAACTTTACGAAAAGCTGCCTGGTGGGTGTGAATGTTGCAGATGATGTGCTACTTTCTTTGGCTCAAGTTTTAAAATGCAAGACTGATTGCCTACCTATCAAATATCTGGGTTTACCTCTTGGAGCCAATCCTAGAAGACTAAGTACATGGAAGCCAGTAATAGAGAGTTTCAAAAGGAAAATCTCTGGCTGGCAGATAAGATATCTTTCAATAGGGTGGAAGATTGGCACTTATTAAATCTGCTTTGTGTAATCTGCCCATTTACTACATGTCTCTATTCAAGATGCCAAAAAGAGTTGTTTATGAACTGGAAAAGCTCATGCATGCTTTCTTGTGGGAAGGGAATAGCAATAAAAGAAAAGTCCATTGGGTATGCTTGGAAAACATTGTGGCTAGTAAGAAACAAGGTGGGCTGGGTCTATGCTCACTTCAAAGGAAGAATGATGCCCTTCTCTTTAAATGGTGGTGCAGATTTTTTGCGGTGGACTGCTCGCTGTGGAAATCAATGATTAGTGGAAGGTATGGCTCTGCTGAAGGCTTCTCATTACTAGGTGCTGGTTCCAATAGAAAGATTTCTGTCCTTTGGAATGATATAGTAAAGGTTTGGTCTTCAGAATCATATTTAGGCACTCATTTACAAGATGGTATTGGTGTTCTACTTGGTGATGGTGAAAAAGCAAAGTTCTGGTTAGATTGCTGGGCTACGGATGTTCCTCTTAAGGATGTTTTCCCCAGGTTATTTTCTCTTGCCACTATCAGAAAATCAAGTGTTCAAGATATGGGTTTTTGGAATGAAGGTTTATGGCATTGGGATGTTAAATTTAGAAGAAACTTGTATGAATGGGAATCTATTCTTTACCAATCTCTTCTCTCAAGACTTAAAGATGTTAGATTATGTGAGTGTTTCCCAGATAAATTTATTTGGAAATATTCACCATCAGGGCTTTACTCTGTCAAGTCTTGCTATGACGCTATTGTGGATAGGGCACTTCCTTCTCCTGATGATTCATGGGGCTTAATTTGGAAAGGTCTGGTTCCACCTAAAGTTGAAATTTTTTATTGGATGGCTATGAAAGGAATGGATACCTACAAAATCTCAGCTTCGAATGAGGAGTATCCTTCCATCCTTTGCTGATTCACTTTGTCCCATGTGTGGTGTCTATGAGGAAGATGTTAATCATTTACTTTTGCATTGCTCTTGGTCTTGGAAAGTTTGGTCCTCCTGTTTGTGTTGGTGGGGAGTTCTTTGGTGCTTCCCCTGCTCTCTCAAGGATTTATTTATCTGTTGGTCTATTCCTGGTAAGCGAGGTGTGTATAAAATTATTTAGGATTCTATTTATTTTGCTATTGTCTGGTCCATCTGGTTAGCAACAAATAAGTCTGTTTTTAGTAATTCTCAACCAAGCTGGGAGAAAGTGGCTGAGTTAGCTAAAAGGAGAACAGCAATTTGGGTCAAGGCACTCAGATCTGAACTAGGTTACTCCATTGACGAGTTTCTAAACTGTATTGATGGTGTTAGGCAATTCCACATAAAAAAGAAGAAGCAAAAGCGCACTATTATTTGGTATCCTCCCTCCCCAGGGACTTTAAAATTCAATGTTGATGGTTTGGCAAGAGGGAAACCTGGGCCTGGTGGTATTGGGGGAGTTCTTCGCGATGAACATGGGCGCATCCTCTGTGTTTTTTCTGCACCTATTGGTTCTGTGGACTCAAATTTTGCTGAGTTGCTGGCTGTTAGAGAAGCTCTTAGATTGTTCTCGGCCTCTGTTTGGGTTTCATCTTCTCATCTTCTTATTGAGTCTAATTCATCTTTGGTAGTTTCATGGATTAATTCTAGATCCCGTATTTGGAAGTTCAACTTTGCAATTAACGAGATTTACTCTCTAATCGATCGTTTGCAAGTGGTGGAGATTAGGTATGAGTTTAGAGAAGCTAATTGTATGGCTGATTGGCTTGCAAAGAGTGGGGTTGACAGGATTTCTCCTTTTTTGGCTTGGATTTGACTTTCTCAATGCCTGCTAGTTACTTTGATACGCCCCTGGGAGTTTCTTTCTGACTTGTTACTCTCCTTCACTTTTGTTGTGGTTGAGGACTTAAATTTCCTAGAATCTAAGTTATTCTGTTCCCCTTTTTTCAGTCATAGAGGCAGAGGATTGCTTACAGGTTATTCGATCAAATTATTTCAGTATTTTTCAGTATTTTTTTGGTTAAGTTTGCCTGTACTGAGGTTTGAGTGGAAGATTAATGGGGGCAACTTAAATGTATTACGAAGGAGTCTTTTTTAGTGTGGATGGTACTCGAATTCTGGGATTTTTTTCTTTGATTTTCTGATGCTCTGTAGATCGGCTCAACTTCTCTTCTGCAGATTTGGTAGCTTCTTTCAGATTTATCTCAGCGAAGTTTCTTGGTGTTTCATTGCCTCGTGTTGGTTACTTCTTTTGCTGAGTTTGTTGGCCTCTCCTTTATCTGCTAGACATATTTATCCGTATGCTTTACTAGTGTCTTCTGCTGTTTTACAAATTTTGCTTTGGGAGCTTTCTTTTTGAAAGTTTTCGCTGGGCTTGTGGAGTGCATTGTTAGGAGGGGTTCCCTTTTGTTTTTTAGAGTTTTCTGGGGCTGTATGGGAATTTAAGTTGTACTCACATCTCATCATAATTAATAAGATTAATTTTATGGATCAAAAAAAAAAAAGTCACCCTACTATGGATATATATATCAACAAAATCACAATAAATGATCCACATATGTTTAAAGTTCTGCCATCATTCATTATGAATAATAAAATCGTAGACGAAATTAACACGAAAAAACCTTGGGAAATTATGTGCACTAAAGATTTTATAAAAGCAACTAAACAAGTCACTAGCTTAGCGAAAAATGCCAAGAGTTGTTTGTTTGAAGATGTACTATTAGGGATGGAGAGGAAATGATCTTCTAGGTAATAATTTGATACACTATAAATCTTTTTAATCTTACACCTTTAATATCTTTTTGTAGAAATAATATTTCACCAATCCAACCGTTGGATTAGGTTCTCTATTTATGCACATCATGCATGCCAAATTTCAAATAAATTATAATTTGTTAGCTTACATTTTTTTTTTCCAAATAAAATTATAATTTGAAGCACTTTATGAATAACATACTTCCAGATTTCCAGTTTACTTTAAAATTGGTATACATGGTTTGTATGAATAAATAACCTAATCCAACGGTTAAATTGGTGAAATATTTTTCTCCTAAAAACATATTGAGAGATGTATGAGTAAAAAGTTTTACACCACGTGTCAACAGAACCCTCCCCTATATATATATATATATATATATATATATATATATATCTTAAAACTGATGTGTATATGGTAAATTATAAGTTTTAAAAAATTGGAACATTAAAAAACCTAGTTACCTAGGGTGCCCTTAATAACAAAAAATGAAGTGCCTTTAGTAATAATAAGGGTAAACAAAGGATTTTTTTTTTTTTTAAATTAAGAAAAAAAAAGTGACTAATTGCTAAAAAAGTTTTACCCCATTGACTAATTGAGTTAGAAAAACTGTTGCTTGACTAATTGCTAATATTTAACCTAATTAAGGACTAATCGGCCAATTTCCTCATAAATCTATTATAAATATAACAAAAAAATCATTACCAAAAACAAAAACAAAAACAAAAACAAAAATCGAACCACCTCTCTCCACAGATGTATACATTTACACGTACTAGTTGGTGCCCATGTGCGTTGCAAGTGAAGATGTTAATATATTTTTTTTTCTTCAAAGAAAATTATATGTTGATCCAAAAAACTTGAATGTTAGATGCCAAACTTTTTATCTTAGTATGCAATCAAAGCATGCATTAAAATCATAAGAATATGGTAAATACATTGGATAAAATTTTAATGAACTATATAGTTTCAAAGGGAGCTATGTCCTTGAAACAGATGTTACATTAAATGAAAAGTCATCCATAACTTACGATTTTTTTTTTTTTTTTTTGCCTCAAATAAAACAGTAAATAAGTAAATAGGTATAGTTCTACTAAAGTAGAAAAATTAAAAAATCTTTTATGCTATTTCATTTTTCCGGAAAAATCATATAATTAAGGGTATATTTGGTCGTCCAATTCAAAATTAAACAATTGAATAAAATTTTATAGTATTTTAGGCACAAATTTATCATCTTTAAATAAATTAGAGCCGTCACTATATTTGATGTTATAAGATTAATTCTTGGAAATTCATGAACTACTACTATTTTGAATTGGAAGAAGACTTCCACCAATAAAACATAACCAATAAAAAATAAAAAGTGTTGTAAAAAGAATAAAAACCTCACAAAATTTCTTTAATAAAATTCTAAAAATTCAATTCCACATAAATAATGTGCTTCATTGAGAGAGGACGTGCTCTAAAGATTCCTTTCCCATGGTAGTCCATCATGCAAGCCGGTTTGGGAGATGCTTTAATCATCTTCGTTGCCTCGGTCAAATTATCGCTTGGTATCATAGGGTACATCTAAGATAGAACTCTTGTGCAACAATTATTGGTAGTTTGGTACCAGAACTCCACTTAAGGGTATTTATGTCGTTATATTTTAAAATAAGGGTATTTTATAAATCAAAAAAATTTCAAAGATTCACATTTTTATAGGTACTATAGTATAGATCGATATAAATTTATTTTAAGCCTTCTTTGTAGAAAAATTTTCAAACCTTCAAAATATGTTGAACTCGCCAACATTTTATGTTTGATGAGATACTCAAGAGTCAAATTGGTTACCCATTTGCTACTCATTGAACTCACCATTTGCCGAAGACATTTGCCCTACTTGTTTAGTGAGTGATTTCGGATTCAATCTTATCAAAAAACATTGATACTAAGTTGTCAATACTAAGGGGGGTTAGGGGTAAGGGTAGCTTGGTTCTATCGGTTGAGCTATATAAAGTCAAATTTATCATCGATTACATATGTTCCCATTCAATTCCCCCTATATATATTTCAAGAAATACATGTCGGCCGGCATCAATTTTGATGTTTGGATACCATTAGTCCAAATGTATGCCAGCATCAATTAAACTTGATTAATTTAATAAAAATAGTTTATTAAATGTATTTGGCTTTAGAAAAATATCAATAATTTACAAAAATTTTGACATGACCCAGACATAAATGGGACATGACATACCATTAAGACATGTGTCCTATTTTGAGTAATTTATAAAAATAATTTAAAATATATATGCATCCTCGTTTCATCACAAACATCATAAGCCACCGGAAATAAAACATACATAGTTAAATTACAATCATTGAAATTCAGCACTTATCTCATAGGTCTACAAGCCAATCAAACCATAAATACTCAGCACTTATCCCATAGGTCTACAAGCCAATCAAACCATAAATATTACAAGTCCACAAGTAGCCATTGTTTCTAAAAATATAGAAGGCATAATTACTATTATTCATTGCATCACATTTCAAACAAGCAAGCATAGCTCAAGGTGAAGTATCTCCTTCCTGGCATGGCCTAGCGTTTTCTGCAACATTAGTTGTTAGATTATAAGAGTTAGTATAAAACTTAGTGGATATAATTTTCACAATAACAAACCAAAGCATGATATTATATAAAACTATATATGTAATCAAACTGGAAAATAAATGCCAATGAATGTCATGCCATAATGCTCCATTAATTACCTTTAAAAAAAACCTAGCTTCCCCTAATGGGCCATCGCATGCGGAATAAGGGACAACCACCTCTAAATTTGGGACAACATGCATGAAGTGATCTAGGACTATGGAGGCGGAACAATATATATGAGGTAGTCCCAAGGAAAACATGAGCTAATAGTCCAAATTCCAAAAGCCCCAAATTATAACCAAATTGATAATTTATGCCAACATTGATGCATGTAAAATCCATGTGTCTAGCAAATTCCGTGCCAAAGTGAGTCTTGGTGTGGTTGAAGTTGTGTGAAGTTACGATGTCTTATAAATACACAAATTTCAAATTATTAGGAAAAAATATTTTCAAAAACAAAGTTTACAACTGAGACACTTTTTTCCTAACTCTTAGCTAAATTTCTATCTTCCAAAAATTCAAAATTACAAATTAAGCCAACTCGCACTTAGAACACTAAATATGAAACAAGTCCCCATACATATTCAATCATCATATAAACTATGCATTAAATGTCAAATTAAGAGTATTAGAGACAAGGTCCTCACAGGAAATGCAGGAATTTGTAGAACCATTTAGCTGAATTCTTTTGGCATCTTGTTAAGCCATTTTCATAGTCCACAAAATAGAGGCCGAACCTAACTGTGTAGCCAGAACGCCACTCAAAGTTGTCTAATAATGACCATGCAAAGTAACCTTTGACGTTGACTTTTCTAGCCCTGCCAAGACCACATGCATCAGATTTCATTCCACTATTAACCTTGAAGAGCAAAATTCTAAAAACTCTGGTAATAACAAAACCCTAAAAACAAGAACAATATTTCTTTTTGATAAATCTCACTCTATGGCTCCTTTAAGAGATAAAAAATGGTGATGGTGGTAAAATATCCTCATGGGATCCTCGAAGGCTCTATCATGAGGCAATATATTATTGTTCTTGAACTCATCAATCCCTGCAATAGTTGAAAAAATTTAAAATTTGAGTACATGTAATTATCATTCATTTGATGATACAAATCAAAATGATATCACGTGATCCAAGAACAAGAAACCATTTCTCCTACCGTTCTCAGTAATGTAAAGTGTTGGATTGTTATAATTTTCCTTGATGTAAACAAGAAGATCTTGAAAACCGTTTGGACTAGCAATTAAGCCAGATTGAAGCAGCCTACAAATTCATTTTCCCCGCAGGGATTTAAAAGCCAACCAAAGCATGGAGTGTCAGATTTATGGGCACACATGTATACAAGGATGGTTATAAATTTTAACATACCGGTGGACCAATAGGGATGTCGTCTCGCTCAGCTGCAAAATAAAAAATAAAATATCACAGTTGTTTTGAGATCATCAATTTGGCATGCAAAAAAAACCAAAAGCATCTCATGGGTAGAATTTGGAAGTTATTTTCTTGCTTTTTAAGGGTTTTGTAAGAAGTTAATTACTAGTGATTTTAACGTGAGAATCCCCGGATTCCCCACTAGGATCATCAGCTGCATAATGTGCAGTGTAGTAATTCATTCCTATAAAATCGAAAGACCCTTTCACCATCTCGGATTGCTCTTCAGTGAACTTTGGTAACCGTTCTCCAAGGAGGGTTCGCATGACTTGTGGATAGTGACCATAAGTTAACGGATCCATAAACCTGTCGAAATCATGGAGTTATAGGTTATCTTAATTTGGAACTAGCTAGTTTGAATTATAATAAAGTCTATGAGTCGATTTTTGATGATGTACTCACCACCCAAGCATGAAATCAAGGGCTCTTTTGGCTGCCTTTTTGTCATCGTCTGTATCGGAATTGGGTACCATCCAATTACAAACGTTTGTTATCCCAATGTCGCCCCCATGAGTTACCTACATAATTCAATCTCATGCGTCAAATAAACATACTTGATATATAACAAATTTCATGATTTTCTCATTAAAATTTATTACTTGATATACAAAACATTGTTCACTAAAGATAAAAGATTATATATGCATGGGAACCTTTACTCACCTGGTTAATCTCTTTGTATAGTTTTACCGCTTCTGCATGAGAAAGAAGCATATGGTGGGCAACCGTATAAGGGTTAGTCGAGGGGTCTTTATCAATCCGCCGGCCCAATACAGGACACCAATGGAGAACACCGGCTCATCAGTGCAAAGGTATCTTGTTTAGCATATGTCATGCAGTAAGACCAATGGCTCATTTATGGTAATCCAGTGCTTCACTTGATTGCCGAATTTCTCGAAGCAAAGACCCGCAAACTCACGAAAATCATCCCTATTAATCAGAAATGTTACATCTTAAGTAGGCCAATCCGTTCAACTTTTGTTTGTGTAGTGAAAATAAAGGTAAGTTGTAAAGCATGATCAACATTGGTGGTTAACTAGATCTATTCATGGTGAGAGCATAAACATTGATTGATATAAACATTGGTTTTACTTACACAATTCGAGGGCTCAAAAAGCCACCATACTCGGTTTCTAGTGCTTGTGGAAGATCCCAATGAAAAATAGTCACAAAGGGCTCCAAATCTGCACATTATCCGAGCACAATTATCAAATTTAATTATTTATGGCAGATTTACTCTTAGCCCAATTTGAACCGAGCACAATTATCAAATTCGAATTTATTCAACATTATGCTCAACCGTGAGATGTGTCTCATAATAAATAAATAAATAAATAAACCCTAAGATGTGAGGATAGAATTATGACCTTTGGATCGGAGCTCATTGATGAGATCTCTGTAAAATTGAACTCCTTCCTCGTTAACTCCAACATCGCCATCTCCCCGCCTCCCATCTGAGTAGTCAGAATTTTAGAAAAATAAATAAAATAAAAATAAAAAGTACGATAAAGATATATACGCTGAATGGGCATTAGCGGAGTCACAAGCCAAAGGTAAGGGTCTGTTTGGGAACTTAAAAAACTGGGTCAAATTATGCCCAATTCATAACTATTATCTGGTTTTTAAAAAAACTAACTCAGTTAACATCGGCATATAGTTAGGTTTTACAAAGGCGGTTAACTATTATGCACCACTGTCCCAAAGTTAAGGTTTGTACAGAGTTAAACCAAATGCTTTTCAAACCAAAATATGATTTATAAAACATGTTTAGGGATAAAATTAAACTCAATTAAGGTCTAATGAAGGACAATTAGATTAAAAACCATAAGCCAACTTGAGAGAACCAAAAGAGGGTCTTATAGGCCATCTTGAACCATCAAGAGGCAGATCACTTCCTAGCCATCAATTTTTTAAATTGAACCCATAAATAGACTCTATACACTAACATGAAACGAAGGAAACAACTTGAAGGCTATTTCAAGATCAAACTTGAAATAATATAACTTAAAAGACAAAAATACCCTCTAAGTTAGAGAAGCTCTTATTAACCACCTCCTCCATATTGATCCAAAATCCATATGCATGATCCTCAATGCTGAAAACCTAAAGCAAGTGACTAGAATAAAAAACAAAATAAAGACTAACATGAACTGAAATGATGACCTCTAATTAGGGTGACAAAATAGGATGTGACACTATCCCTTTGTCAAACCACCATAACGAGCATCTTCGGTGACAATCATGCCAAGCTTCTACTATTAACCAAATAGGCTCTAACTTCACACAACAAGCTTAAGTCACACTATCATAAGCTTCACCTATCACTTACATGGTGTCGTTGTGTGACGAGAAAATAGGGAGAAGGGTTGGGAGAGAGTTGTAGTCATTGGAGCTTTAATGCATGGCGGACTATTGGGTATTTGATGGGGACTCAGGTGCTTTGAGGAGAGTAGAAGATCAGATCCACCCTCGTCAAAGCTTCTTGGCATCACTAGATATGCCACTATCAAAGCCGTTTGAAGTCATTAAATTGCCGTCGTCGAAAACCTCTTGGTGTCACCAGATTTGCTGCCATCGAAGATTCCTACCTAGTGGCATCTTGTATTTATTGGGTATGGAGAAAAAAGTGATAGAGGAAAAAGCAGAGAAAACCCAAAATTGAAGGAGGAGAGCTTAAGAAATGACATTTATCTCAAATTTAAATGATAATTATCAAACATTATCAAAAATTTTGGAAAAAATCAAATTAGTTTAAAAGATAAAGCCAAAATAAAGTGATAAGGACAAAACAACCCGAAAGGCCAAGTGGGCACCCTCACTAGCCATTTGGCCTTTGAGGGTGGCCTGTTTGGGCTTCTAGGGTGACCAATTGGGCACCTATGCCAGTAGCTTCATTTGGCCACTTTGCCTTGCTTTATTGCTTCCTTGCTCATCAAATTCATGTATTATTAGGTCCATTTTAAGTTCAAATTTGTTAATTCCGGACTTAAAGCGAACCGTGGTTCAATTGTTTATTTAAAACGAGTTTAAAACATTTCAAATTAAGCCGCATTTAGTCAATTAATCATGAGTTAAGCTAAGATAGCTCACCGGGGTCAATTGAGCTAGTAAGGGTGACATTAGGGTTTAAATTAAACCCCAATTGACTCATGGTTGCAACTAAACTCTTTCGAAAATGATTTTAAACATTGAAACTCATTAATTAAGACTCAATTGTCATCAATAAAGCATTAATTTGAATCAATAAAGGTCAAATTAGGAAGCAATTTTAAGAAGGGTCGATGAATGGAGTAAAACCGGGCCTACTTTGGATCATCCCTAACCAAATCAATTCCAAACCATACCAAACTTTAAACCAAGCTTATAAATAACATCTTAAGGACTTTGGACCATCTCGGGACAAACCTGGTGGGAATTGGAAAACGAACAATTGCTATGCAAGTGAAATGATGAAAATGCCTTCCAAGTTGCAAAAGCTCTTGTTTGCTATCAAAACTCAACCAAATTCAACCCCGAAATTATCCATGGATTCTTTAGGATGTATAGAGCCTAACTAGAAAGTTTTACTGTCAAAATGATGTAAAACCCTACATTTGATAATGGTCCTAAGGCGGAAAGGTTAAAAAAAAAAAAAAAAAAAAAAAAAGAAGATGATGAAAATGAGGTGTCTACAAAAATATAATTAATTAGTGAAATAATATCCAAAAAAAAAAAAATTGTAATGGTAATATCCCACCTCTTTGAATAATACATTAAACTTTTTATAAACGTTTCATTCAATTGTTGAATGGGAGGGAATTGGCATTATTAGACGCATGTTTGAAAAAAGTTCTACCACAGCAAGGGGCCAAAATTGATTTGCATATTGAATTGAGCTAACTTTCCTTACAGAATTCAATTTTAAATTCCTAACAAAAAGTCATCCAAATATGAAAAGTCAGCAAATTAAAACTCTTGAGCTTAAAATAAAAAATTAAAAAAAATAAATCACGTCTTGAATATGTGATGCAATGGTGGGTATTGTTGCAAGTAACCAAATATCTTACTAGGTAAGAGTCTGGGCCATGAGATGGAGAATCTGAAAGCGTCCATTCCCATTTTGTGCATTAGCTCCACATCTTCCTGTTACATTTCTCAATATTCTTTATCATTTGTATAAAAATAAATAATTAAAATAAGGTAAATAAAACACAAAAGACCTCCACGGCTCCACCCCACAATTGATGACAAAGATCTAAGCAGGACCAATGAGGGTCCTTCCGTCATATTTTATTTGTTCATCTTTTCATTTTTAGATGTCCCAAAATATTTTATCATTTTTAATATTCAAAATAATATGTTATTTTTCTAAAATACCTTTTTAGTCTAGTTGTTTTTTTTTCCTAGCAATTTGATTATTTTTTTTCCATGGGTGGTAGACAAATTTGGAAAGTTAAAATTAAAGAAGTGACATGACAATGCATTAAATGCATTATCTTAATATACGTGTGTAATAAAATTGAGCAAACAAAATGCGATAGAAGGAATATTCAATTATATATGTGTACCTTATAACGATGGTAGAAATTCACCGCTACATCTCCGTTGCTGCCATCAATTATCTCCTCTGCAATGCCACCATTTATATTATGGAGTAATAATTTTGGTAAGTACAAAGTTAACCAAACATTTTGAAAAGATCAAATCTGAGCGAGCATCTAGCCATCATAGTCCATTCAAATGATTCAAACAATGAATGGATTCATAGAGGATTCTTTGATTCTATTGGTGGACGGAAGTAGCTTTTCAGTTGAAGTCACTGAAGATTTTGGGTCAGCATGGAACTATTCATGTTCTTCCAATTGTGCTAATCACAATTTGGAGAATTGCAGATGGAAGAAGTGATCGGTTTCAGTTGACGTGGACAATATGAATGATGCTGATACACATGGAGTTGGTTAAAGGGGTGAATCTGTGAATTGGTTGGCTTGGAGTTTAGGCGTGGTTGGCTTGGAGTTTTGGCTTCCCTCCCTAGTTTTCATTTTATAGTTTCTTTGTATGCTTCCTTTCTATGTGCTTGATGCTTTGTCTCAGTGGTGGGTCTTTTTGGCATGGGTGTGTTCTCGATCTTTATCAGCTGGGTGTCTTTTTTGGTGTATTATTCCCCTTTACATATATCAATAAAATCATTTCCAGTTGCCTACCCAAAAAAAAATATCTATATATATATATATATATATATATATATCCAAAACATAAAACAAAATCATTAACTAGACTCATGTTTAGTTTTATTTATTTGTTATTTATATCTGAGTTGGCTTTTAGTTATTTTGACTAATATATTGTGGTTTCACTCCTTAATTTGATTTGATATGTATGAAAATAAATAAATATGGGAGGCCATATTGACAGAGAAAAAGTTTTTCTTCAACCGTTTTTTTCCCAAATGAAGGTTGAGAAGAAAGAGCTGGTTTGTTAATGGAGAGAGGAGTAGAAGGGAGAGAAAAGAGAAGAGGAAGGAGGAGAAGAAAGGGTAATTTTGTCCATTTTCGATAAAATCCATGTAAGGAGTTTTTATCTCAGGCAATATCTCCTCCAAATAAAATAATACCAAGTACAGAAGATATCCAATCATATCTACATAATTCCAAAAACTAGCTAGCATATGGGTATACATAGTACTAAAGAATAAGGAAAGATTTACAATTATTGTCTCATGTGCAAAGTATACATAGCATATGGGTGGTCTTCAGCATGTGCATAATCAGTGGAACATTGCTGAACCCTTACAAAAGATGCTAGTTGGTCTTTTGAATCATGTAGATCTGATTGGATATCTTCTATACAGCTATACTAAGTATATATAGATATATATATATATATATAAAAGCAACGTGATTCTCAAATGAAAAATAGTAATAATTCTAGTAAATAGTATTGGCACTTCTTTTTTTTTTTTTTTTGGTTCAACGGTCAGGATGTCTGGGCTAGTTTGCATGTACCTCGAAAAAACCCTCCCCAACCGATCTTAAGGACGCATTCTCCCACATCAGTTTAGTGCATTGAGGAATTAATTCCTAGAGTGCTCCCCAAAGAGCATAGCGAAGAATGGATCCAAGATGTCCGGGTTAATGGTTCATCCCAAGACTATCTGAGCTGGCCCTCTTAAGTATCGATCACCACTTCATTTGAAGCTCTCCCGTTGGAATAGGTATATCAAAATATACTTATAAAAAAAAAAAAAAAAAAAAGAGGAAAGAGAGGTACGTATATCAAAATATGACTTTTTGGTCTTTACCAAAAAAGAAAAAATAAAAAGAAAAGAAGACTTTTTGGTAATTAATGTAACTATAAAAAAAAAAAAACTCTTAAAATACCTAAGAGAAGGAAAAGCTCTCCCAAACACATATACCATAACCGGTTGTAACAAAAATAAATAATGGCAGACTGGCAGTGAGCCACTGACGAACAAAGAACAAAAGAAGCACAGAAAAGCATCAGAACTGAGAGGGATCGGACCTGGGTGATCGTGAGTGAGTGTATCCCATATACTCCAGCCCTTACCCCCTTCGAATGCCGCACCTTCATACTGAAAAATTATGTAAAAAAACAATTGAATATAGTTAGAATTTGCATATCTAAATGCTTATATAATTATGCTTTGAATACTTTAGTCATTAGCTTTGATCAAGTGTAAGATATTTCGGATATCTTGTTCGATCATAGTTATCTATAAGCGACACACGCGGACACGTGAATGCATGTGCGTCGCTCATGAACCACCGCAATCGAACAGAATAATCTAAAATATTTTACACATAATCAACCCTCCTTTAACCATATATGACAATGATACAACCCAACTCTACCTGGTATGCAGATGAGGCAGTGCCGAAAATAAAATTAGGCGGAAAGTCAGAGCGGTTAATGGTGGGTGGGATGACAGGACTTGGTTCCACACGCTCCTGATCCGACTTCTCTACATTCGCCATTACCAATATTGTCTCAGCACACTTTTTAAAATAGAGCACAATGTTGGAAACCAGGCTCGGTGCTAGCCAATATATTTCTCTACTTTTGGGACAATACTTGGCTATTTATAATGGTGGAGGAGCGCCCCTTAATTTGGTAACTCAAATTAGACGACCTCTTAGAGGGTCCTAACCCGTGGGCCAACCCACCTCAACGGGTCCCTCCTCTTCCATGACTGGCTGCATCATTAGCCTCAAGTGAGCCTGCACATGTTTGATAATTTAAGGTGGCAAGACTTTAATTATGGCGGACAGCAAAATTATATGCAGACAGCCTAGCAAAATTATATGCATTCATATTAGGTATGAACCAACAAAATATTACCCTTCATTATCACACCGTCCAAACCCAACTTCTCTTGTGTCAATTTAATTCAATTCCAAGATCACATCGCCCGAGCCCTAAAAATAAATAAAGAAATACAATGCATCCCATGGATTGATTTTTTTTTCTTTTTTTTTTTTTCTGACCATCACATCTGGAGTGATAGTTGAAACAATTATATCATATTGAGGAGTAATTCTTCTGCGTAAGTGTAATACAATCATGTAGTATCAAGAGTCAATAGAAATAAAACAAAATAAAAATGTGTGGGGTTAGAAATTAACCTAATGTTCCCACTTAATTTATTCTACTTCTATTGGTTTGTGATCAATTGTATCACAACTACATAAAGGTTTTTCTCCACACTAAGGGCCAATTACCATAATAATTGACATAAAATATATTGTCATGTCAATGGGGTCAGAAATATATGTGTGCAGACATGCATAATCCATGCCAGATATGAACGAGACTGTTCATCATTCCACCCTCCAAAGCAAGGCTCATTATTAAATGTTCACCCAAAAGGCAAAATCCAACCCCACTCGTATCAAACCATGTGTTACACTAAATCTCAGTTTAGCTTCACACTAGGTTGAGTACTCGTGCTTCGCACGGGCCCATCAAGTAATTTAATAAAGATTAGGTTGAGTACCTGTGCTCCGCATGGCCATCAAGTAATTTAATAAAGATTAAATTGAGTACTTAATAAAGATTAGGTTTAGTACCTGTGCACCCATCGCATTAGTGAGATTGTTTTGTGAGATATAGCATAAAACATAATACCAATCAACTAAAGATAGGACCTTTGAATTTTTATCTTTAGTTTTTTGGTAGGAATAGGGCCTTTGAATTTTACATGTACAAGTTATAATAACAGTTGGTGAACATGCATGGTGGGAATAGGATAATAGATTAATACATCCCCTGATTAAAAACAAACTCTTGGACTCTTTCGTTATGCATAACTTCAATTTGTTCAAGAAGTGAAAGTTGTTAAATGCGGAGTTGTAAATCAGAAAGCCAAGACATTAAGGTGTAATTCAACATACCGCTATTAACAATCATATTATCAGGAAAAAAACCAAAACAAAAACATACAAAAAAAATAAAACAACATCGACAATATAGTATAAATATCAAGGAAGATGAAGTCAAGCAATTAGTAAAGAAGTACAAGATAAGTTTCTCTATTTCAATGTTCACAAACGGGAAAATTCTATAGTAAAGGGATGCCATAATACAAACGATAACTCATCACATTTTATGGTAATAAAATTATCACAAATGCGATCAACTTATTACAATATGTGATCGGTTGTCATCTAAGTTTTCATTAAGGACTACTAGCCCCTACAAATAGCAGATGGCATGAAATGTAAGCAATCACTGCATTTCTCATTTCACTCATTCTTACATGCCTTAAAACCCATTGAACCAAGTGAAGAATTCAAGGGATATGGAATTTATATAAATAATAATTAATTTAAAAAATAGTGATAAATACTTTCTAATAATGAATGAATCCATCCGATAGTAGGTACATAGATGACCATCAATAATAAAGTACAATAAAACATGTAGGAATCTATGAAATAAAAAAAATAAAAAAGACAAGCATGGACAAATGTAAGATTGCTAAGAAGAGAGAAATTAATGTTCTAATTCTTCTCTCTCGTTTGCTTAATGCCTCTAATTACGTTTGAGTTTAGTTCAACTATGTGGCCAAGTTGAGCCAAGGTTTTTATTTTTATTATTTTTATTTTTTGGTTTCTTTTTACAAAACCAAAACAATATAAAGAAATATGTGGATGCGAGTTGCAAAGGAAGGCTCCCTCATCGAGGTTTTCCTGATGCCAAACGCATCAGCGCAAATCACGTAACCCAATCCCCACAGAGACAACTACCTTTTGGTGACAACTTTCCAATATAATACCAAAACAATAAAAGTAGATAGTCAATTTGTAGTATATTTACAATTAATATGTTATAAGTTGACAGATAGGATCCTTTTTTAGTATTACTCTGATAATTGGTTATTAAACAGTAATATCCCATGTTTTAAATAGATATAATAAACGTTTTTGGGTTTTGATCTTTAGTCCTTTTGAACTGAAGGAAGCTATTTGTGGGTTTCGATCCTTTGTCCTTTAGCGGTTGAACCAAAGAAGCTATAATACAGAAGGCTTCTCTTTTGTTATAGTCTTTATTCTTTAGGTGGTGGAACCCCCATCACTCTCCATCTTGACTTTTCAACGATATTGATCAACTCATGAATATACAGAGAGAGAGAGAGAGAGAGAGAGAGAAATGTGGGTGCGTAATTCAAGATTCTTTCCCCTTCTAATGTGGAATAGAAGAAAAGCATAAATTGCACGTGGTTTGAATAAAGGAAGGGGGACTGGGCTCACTTTAATAAACTAATGTAAAGTAGAAGAGATGAGATTTTATCCAATTCCAACCCCACGTTGCCCCAGCCAAAAGTATATATCTCTTTCGTGTCAACCATGCATGTGTTGCACATTTTTTTCTTTTCATAAAAATAGGAAAATAAAAAACAATATTATGTATTCTGTTTGGTCTTTCCTCAAATTCTTCATCACATATATTGTAATGGTTGAAATTTCATATCATATTGAGAGATAAATTTTTTTAATTGCAATATATGTATCCTAGCTAATCGGTTTTTTTCAAATTAACATGATAGGGTGTTGATCTGAAGTTGTCATGTCAATGTATTATGTTAACAAATTCAATATTAATGTTACATTAATTATCATGTCAAATGTTATGAAAAGATGGAAAATGGAAGCCCAATTAAACGGATGTGATTGATATTTTTTTTCTTTAGAAGGAAATAAAGATTTATCACAATATACAGCAATATCCCTTTCAACCATATATAAGATTTAATACAATAATTTATTTTGGTTTATATTTTCAATCAGGACTATATTATTTCACACATCTATTTCACTTACATTCTCTCACTCATCTATATGTGGCAGTTTTTCTTTATTTTAACTAGCCCAACATGTTTGTTTTCACTTATACACTTTTGACACATTTGGTAGGTGATAAATACAGATGGCAAAATATGGGTGAAGTAGTATTTTCCTTGTCCTTCAATAATCCAGTATTCCACTCGCATGCGGTCTCTTATAGTCTATTTTATATCCACTCTCAAATCTCTAAAATATGTAACTCCTACAAAAGCTACTTTGAGAAAGAAAAAATAATAATGACAAAAAAATTACAGTTTTCTAAAAGGGAGCGGCCTCCCACACTCCTCATGTGTGTGAGAGTGAGGAGTGTGAGAGACTATTCTTCTTTTCATTCCTTTAAGGTGCAAATAATATCTCCCAAATAAATTACTTCTTCTGTGAAAAATTGACCATCCCTTTTGAAAAAACACACTTTTTAAGGAAACCTTATTAAATGCTTTCACATCAATGCATATGTTTTGAAATTCCAATTTTGCCCTTAAGTGTGCAATACATTAGAAAAAGAGAGAATATCTTTTTAGGAGTATTTCAAGAAATGAATCAAAAAAAACCAACAACTTTTGAAATGTGACAATAATTTAAAGATATCCCAAAAAGGAAAATAGGCTACTTATTTAAAAATGAAGGGACTAATTTTAGAGCACAGAGCCAATAGTGCAACGGCCTTGTAACTTGCATGGCATCTCTCCCGAACATTATAGTGCCTCCACATGAACTAGTGTGGAGGACCTTTTTTTTTTGGCTAAATTTATGAGCAAATGGTTTATATAATAGAACCTTTGTACATTCCCATGATTGACCTCTTCTATAATAGTTGGTGGGAGGTCAGTGATAGAAATGTTTCCAAACTAATTACAAAAGGCTGTCTATTGGCCAGGGACAGAACCAGGATTTTATCTTTAAAGAGACCAAAGTATGAATTAAGTCTTTTTTTTGCCAGTTTAGAATGAGATATAAACTAGCTAGTACGTACTTATTCAATGTTAACCAAAAAAAAAAAATCTAAAAAGAAAAAAATAAAATAAAAAAAGAAAGATACAACATAATTGTTTTTCAATATATTATTATATTTCAATTCAATCATCTATCAAAATAAAACTCAACATTCTTTTAAATCGTGAAAAGCATTCTCTCAAAAAATTAATTAGTTAGAGACAAGAATGGGAAAGTTTTTATTTTTTTTATTTTTTTTATTGGAATGAGAAATGTCGCATTTCCCAATTCGGCTTTCTCGGGTGAGATGTCAATTAGTGGCAATAATGGTAATTTATGAGAAGAACGAGCCTTTTTAATATTGAAAAAAATTCATATAATTAGTTCATCCGGTTGATACAAGTATACAACATTACCCTTTTGGAATTTACTTTGAATCCATAGCTCCTCCCAACCCCACCCCCCACACCCTTTTTGTTTTTTCCCCCACCCTAATTAGTTTTGAACAAATACCGGGGTTGGGTGTTGAGCAAGGGAAAAAAAAGAAAGTGATTTCATATATATTGAGATTGAGGGTGGATACACAGCTAGCCAACCATGAGAAACTAAATTTGTGTGTATACCAGCAATAGGTCGATTTAACTTAAGCCTTTTGCATGGAGTGGTATATTGAACTATTGAAAATATCATCCAAAATAAGTTGATTATCCAAAATCTTATAAGTAGTTGGAAGGAAAATAATATTGTATAAATTTTTCATATATAATTAATGAACCACCATGCGAAAAATATAAAAACTAAATCTAAATAATTATTGCCGACATATGGTGTCATAATCTAATGACATTTGCCTTATTTGTTAAGTGATTTTGAATTTAAGCTTATGAAAAATTTAATATTGATAATGAACCCATTTGTTGGTACTAGTTGGTAAACACGTGCATTGCACGTGAATATTTTTGTATTATAAAATAAATATTTCATCAATGGTATACGAATTTATGCTAAAGTAGACCATATAAATTGTCTTTTAAAGAAGAGATTTTTGTGATGGGAAAAAAAAAATCACTGCCAAAACTAATAAATTAATTAAATGTGTCTCAATAACTTAAATAAATATAAAAAATATATGTAAATTTCAATTGTACACTTGCCTATCAAAAGAATATTTCTCATGGCTCTGTCGGTGTATATAAATATATATATATGTTTATCTTTGTAAGGAAAAAGCTAAATAGTTTAACCCTTTTTTTCAAACTTGTTTGGTAACTAACCTAGTTATGTACTTATTTCAAAGAATAATAATTTTTTTAAAAAATTATTTCATAAATAAATTGAACAAATAACATCGTGTTTAAATTCAAAAAATAAGAAATAAATTAAAATAAATGTCATCCAACTCATTGAAAATATTATTCTATGAGTGGGGAAGTTGGGTTTTTTTTATAAAATAAAAAATTAAATGAAATTATGATAAATATACTTATTTTTAAAATTTTCTCAATGAAAAATGTGTTTACTAAAACATAGGAATCCTCCTGGGTTATCCTTTGTTGAGATGATGCTCTATTAACCAGATAAGGTAGAATTTTTAACATCGTTACATATAGGATTTGGTTTTCTTAATGCCAGTTTTTGATAGTATAGGAACCTCATTCGGTTTTATTATATTATATTTTAATAAAAGGTTCTATATGAGAAAACAAACCAACTCCAAAAATAAATAATTAAATAAAAAGAAAGGTATCCTCATAAAATATTTGTAAATCACGATTTGTCAAAAAATTACACCAAAAATTTTTTTTTAAAAAAAAATACTCAAAAGTAATAATATCTAACAGAACTAAAATAGAACCCTACTGCATTTGCAAGGAATCTTGTAGGTAGGGCATTCAGTAAGAATAGAGGTAGGAGAACTAAAGTTACAGAAATATATGAAGTACTTGACCTACATGGAAAACAGTATTTTCTATAGCAATTAGAACAAACCCTAAAACCCTATATTTCAAAAGAGAAAAGAATATGAGAACTCTATTAAAATAGGTTGTAACTACTGTTAATGGAGAAAGTAGAATTTAGAATCCCATTGTTAATGAATATATGATATATAGAGTTAACTTACAATTATGGGTTTTATTTATTTATACGAATTATAGTTTCCTTAGAATTCCTATTTATGTATGTGTTTTATATTTCTATATTTCCTATATATGTAGAAGGATAATTGTGCATTTAAAATTTAAAATAAGGGTATATTAGTCAATCAAAAGTTTTTCTTACATTCAACATTTTATAGGTAATATATCTATATATATGTGGGCGCACGTGCGTGGCACATGAATATTATTTAAATAAAAAAATTTATAAATTCTATATATATATATATATATATATATATATATATATATATATATATATATATATAGATATTGAGCATGAAAATCTAATTATTTGTTACTTTTTTGTTAATTTAACTTATTAGAATAAACGCTCAACATAATAGGTCAAAATTCCTTCAATTGTTAGAAGTTATGGTAGGAATAAAAAGTTAGCTAGAACACATGCATAGTAGTAGAGGCTGTATAAAATTTATAAAGTGAACATAAATTGTGTTATCTTTTTTCCTTCTTTTTGCTAGAAAATAAACATTCTTAATTAGTTAAATATAAAACATTCTTAATTGGTTAAATATGGGAGGCAAATAAATATTTAAAATTTAAAATTTAAAATAAAGATGTAATGGTCAATCAAAAGTGTTTCTAAAGTATAAACTTTTATAGGTAGTATAGATATAATATAATTTAATATGTGATACAAGAGCATCTCTGAGGGAGGTAGCCAAAAAAAAAAAAGTAACAAATCTGTCTTTTGCTACCTTATGTGGGGCATGGCAATTTGCTACTTCAATTTGAGATGTGCATTCCAAAAGGAAGTAGCAAACATAATTATTTAATATTTATTTTCTATATTTTATATTTTTGATGCTTTTAAATATTATTTAATTTATTTTTTTAATAAGTGAAATTGATCCCTCATAATATAGTTTTTCTTACTTTTTCTAAAAAAAAATTCTCAATTTTATTTTTATATGGTATCTTCATCTACATTTTTTTTTGTTCACTTAGAGATTGAAAAGAGAGTGGAGATCGAGATTTTTATTTTATTTTTTTTCCTTTTTCTTTTCTCCTTCCCTTCCCATCAATAACCAAATTCAAGCAAAATAATAATAATAATTATCATATACATATATGACCTATTCCAACAATTTGCACGTTACAATCAAAACACATTCAAGGGTTTTCCTAGTTACCAAAAATCCTTGAAAACAACCACCCCTAGCCACAAACAATTCAGCATTATATGAATTCTCACCAAATTTCAAGAAATACATAATAAAAGTATAAAACACTCACACAACAGCCCTTGAGATTTGGTATTGGCTCCATGTATCGTCTCCATGATGTGGATATTTGGTTTGTGACTGCACTGGGAAGTAGGTGTGCCTCTAATAGGCCATTCTTGTTTGCTAGAGAATGAGAGGAAGAGGGAGATACGAAGTCAACATGCTTTAGAATTATATGTATAGTATTAAATGGAGTATTTGATTTAGGGTTTCCTTTGAATTCCTATTTGTGTTTTATATATTAAGGTATGTGTTTTAGAATATATTAAGGTATGTGTTTTAGAATTATAGTTTCCATATTGCTATATTTCCTATATATGCAAAAGGGTGGGTAGTTGTGTATTTAAAAATTAAAATAAGGGTATATTAGTCAATCAAAAGTTTTTCTTACATTCATCTTTTTATAGGTAGTATAGATAGATTAAAGAAAGAGGGGAAAGAAGTAGGGATATATATATATATATCTATATATATATATATATATATATATATATATAGGTTCTATTAGTTGTTGGGAAAAAAAAAAAAGTAGTTAAATATTTTTAGAAAATAAAAATATTATTCTAAATTTGTCCCACTAGTTTTATTTCCCGACCTTTTTCTTCTATATATACTAAATTGATGAAAAAAGTTGGGGTGAGGGAACCAAAACTATTAATTAGAAGGCGGGAAGTTGTACCCCCATCTATTTCAACCACAAAGCAAAAGTCAGATATGCCCTTAATTTTTTTTGACAAATTATCATTGTTTTTAGTAATGTCAATCAAATCATAGCCACAAAAAATAATACTCCGTATATCATGAATTTTTTTAAAGAAAATAAAAATCCATTTGTGGACATGATTTGGTTATCATTGACAGTTTGTTATCTTAGCACATCCCATTTTTTTTAAACTGCAAAAGCAAATAATTTACTCCATCCGTTTCTACTTTTTTGAAATGTTTTAAAATTATTATCTCATTTCAAAAGTTATTGGTTCTTTTTTATTCATTTACTAAAATACATTTAAAAAGGTACTTTCTATTTTTCTAATGTTTTGCACACTTGAGAGCAAAATTAATTGGAATCTCAAAACATATTTTTTGATATGAAAGCATTTAATAGGGTTTTCTTAAAAAATGTGTTTTTTCAGAGGGGACGGTCAATTTGAAGCGAAGGGAGTATTAAATTAATGAAAAGATATCTGCACTTAAGTGGCTATACAAATTCCTATCTCCCATGCAATAATTGAACCTCCACGGTCAATTGAATGAATGGAAAAATTGAATTCAAACTTTGCATAAATGTTGGTTTGTAAATATAAGTTATATGTCATAATTGATCCTATGAGAATATAACTTACATTATCACATTCTCAAAGAATTGGATCTATAAGAGGCCACAATCCTCTTTCTTTTTTTTTTCCTTGGCTTTTTGATAGGCAAGGGGCCACAACTCTTAAAAAGACATTTCCCCTAAAAGCCCAAACCAAATTTCAAATTCCTTCAAATGGTAACCAAAGGTAATTATTACGGAGTATTATTATTTTTTGGGTACAATTAATTGCAGTGATTCATCACCAAAAAAATTATTATTATTATTACTCCATCCGTTTCATATTAGATGTCATGTTTGAAAAAATACATTTTTTTAGGAAGTCTTCGATCTTAAATGCTTTTACACTTATGTTTATAATTTAATTAATATTCCAATTTTTCCTAGCTTCGATCAAGGATAGTGCAAATCATTAATTGAGTTGGTTCTATCCATATATATATATCATGTAATTAGTATCATGAATGCGAATATTTTGGGAATTTGATTTACATAAAGATATTGAGTTTCGTTGGTCGATCATACCCTTTCTTTCTTTTTTTCTTTTTCTTTTTTTCAATCTTTTCGCTCCAACCTTCTTCCTTAGATGAAGGCTTGATATTGAACTGGACAAAATTGACAGAAATGAATCCAAAAGCCATGGCCCCAAGCTTGATTTGAACCAAATCCACCAAAGCTAGCATAATTTTAACCGGGAAATGCTAGTTAGCCCTTAGCCTAAAAATATCTGTGGAAAGTCTAGCAGTATTCTGACATTGAAGAACCTATGGCGATTGCAGAAGCACTATTTAGGGAGAAACACTTCTATGTAACTGTGATAGGGTCAGGTGATATCACAAGCCAATAGAGGGCTTGCAAAGTGGGATTGTGGGGCCAAAAAGTACATTGACAATCCCATTTTGCAAGCTCCCTATTGGCTTGTGATACCACCTGACCCTATCATAGTTACATTTAAGTTTTTCTCCTATTTAGGAGCGCATACGTGTAGCTCTGACAGCAACCTACCGTTACAACAAATATCATTCAATGATACATATTCCATTGTTCATGTTCAACAAAATAAATAAATAAATAAATAAAATCCTGTGAAAGAACAAACATTATTATTTTTACAGATATATTGGGCTGGTTCTTTTCAGATCTCGTTACTTAAGTACAAAGTGTGCTTGTTAAGTGTGATTGAAAAATATAATTTAATTAATTGCTTTAACTAAATAAATTGAGTAACAATTTTTAATTACTGTTTTACCCATATAGCTAGGCTTAGTTCTTTTCAGAGCCAGCTACCTAGAATTTCAGAAAATATCCAATTGAAATTTTTGCATAATTTATTTATTTAAATTCAAGTAAACCAATTATATTTTTCTATGCAAAAAGTCTAGTGCATATATATATATATATATAGATATATATATATCTCTAATATACTTCTCCTTAGCAATTAATCTCCAACATATTTAAACAAGCTATACCCAGGGCCAGTTCTGAGTTTTTTGCACATCCTACTTATTTTAATTTATTAAGGTTTTAGAAAAATACAAGAGGTTTTTAAGAAAATTGACCACATAATCTACTAGAAAACATCATTTTGAACAACTTGTAAAAATAAGTTTTTCCAAAATCTTTCGTTTAAGTGGACTTTTTGGCTAAAAATTAAACAGAGACGTTAAATGATCAAAAAATAGTACTTAAACGATAGATTTTGGAAAAAATTTCTTTGGCAAAGTTGTTCAAAATGATATTTTCTAGTAGATTACATAACAAATTTTCATAAAAACCTTTTATATTTTTTTATAAAACATTGATAAATAAAAATTAGTGGGGTGTGTAAATAAAATTAAGGGGTTGCAATAACCATGCTCTTTGGAAAAAAGAAAAAAAAATTAAACCTATTACAAGGGTTAGTTCCAAAGTGGGGCCCCAATTTTTTAGCTAAAATGTAGGGCCCAAGGCAGCCGCCTTGCTTGCCTACCCTCAGAACCGGCCTTGGCTATACCACAAACAAATTAGTGACACAATAACCGAATTGAACTAAAACAAACAATTTTATACGTTCTATTTTGATCAACTATGAACGGTATAAAACACTCCTTCCTCACATCCGAACACCCGAAATTACGTAGAACTGAAGAAAATAGGTCTTTTTTGTTTGGCCGTGCGGGCCCTTTGGCTCTATTTCACAGTAATTTTTTCTTCTTGGCAATGGCCAGTGGGTACCCAAATCACCTTTACTCTATGGCCGAAATTGCCTTAGAGGCGTAGGACTTTTTTTCCCGGGAATTACCCATTAGGTTCATCATTTCATGGTATTGCCCCATAAGGATGTTTTGACTATCAACTTGTTTTTGTTTCCAGTAGTTTATAATAAAGTCAGTAGTCAGTTTGCTGAGGCAATCCTTCTGAGGCAATTCCATGGAATGATGAACCTATTCCTTTCTTTTTTCTTTCCTTCTCTCTACCTATGGCCCGAAAAGGCCTAACGCTTTCTGTTTCTCTCCCCTTTCTCTCTCTGGCCGTATGGCTTTGGCTTGACTAAACCCCCTTCCCCCCCCCCCCCCCCCCCCCTCTTTTTCTTTTTCTTTTTCTTCTTTCCTTTTTCACTCCCTCTCTCTTTCTGTCCCTGCCCGCATGGCCTTTGAAAACCCCCCTTGCCCCCCTTTTTATTAGTATTTATTCACTCCCTTTTTCTCTCTCTTCCTTTCTATCCGTCCCACTCTGTCTTCTTCTTCCTCGATCTTCTTATTTCTCTCTCTCTCTAATCGTTCACCCATTTTTTTGCCTTTTTTTCTTTCCTTCTCTCTACCTATGGCCGAAAAGGCATCAACTCTTTTTCTTTCTCACCCCTTTCTCTCTCTGGCCGTATGGACTTGGCTGGACTAAACCCCTTCCATTTTTTCTCTTTTTCCTTTTTTTACTCCCTCTTTCTTTCTTTCTCTGGCCCTATGGCCTTGGCTTGACTAAACCCCTTCCTCTTTTTTCTTTATGGACTTGTGGCCAAAGTCCCTTTTCTTTTTTTACTTCCTATCTCTTTCCTTTTCTCTCTGGCCGTATGGCCTTTGAAAACCCCCCTTGCCCCTTCTTTTTTTCAGTGTTTGTTCACTCCCTTTTTCTCTCTCTTCCTCTCTTCCTTTCTTCCCGTCCCACTCTCTGTCGACTTCTTCCTCTTCTTATCTCTCTCTCTCTAATCGTTCACCCCTTTTTTTCTCTTTCTTCCTTTCCCCGTCTCCCTTCTCTCTAGAGTCTCTACCCGTGCCCCTTTTTTTCCTTTTGTCTGCTCCCCTTCTCCCCCATTTTTTTTTGGTACTGCCCCCCTCTCCCTTTTTTTTTTTTTTTTTTTGGGATAAATTGCAGAAAACCCTCCTGAAATATGAGGGAATGAACAAATAACACCACTTATGTTTTAATTTTGTCAATGTGCTTCCTAATTCAATTGGAAGACAAAATCAATCGTCAATGGCCAACCAATTGGTCATGACGCCGGTAAGGATTCCGGTGATTTTGAGCAATACAGGTTCGTTAACGGTATCACATGCTTAGTCAAGTGACTAATTTTAGTCAAATTTCATCAACAGCGAGTGACGGTGGCATACCTTGCCCCTACTTTTCAATTTGGACAGAATTACAACAATGCCATTTTTTTCTCACCTTCTCTCCTTCTCTCTTGTGGTTCCACCACCTCCCATGGTTCCCCACCGCCGATCAAGCTGCAAATGCTATTCCGTCAACTATGGTTCCCACTCGCGACTATGGCTCCCATTGGCAACCTCCAACAAAATTCAACTGTTGATCTCTTCTCTCCTTCCTTTCTTCTTATTCTTCTTCTTTTCTCATTTTTTTTTCCTTCTTCTTTCCCACCAAATCTGTTGCCATGGCCAAAACACAACCATGGCTCTCTTATGTGCTTTCACCATTTATTAATGTGTGCTTTGTAAATGTGTCATTTTATATATACAACAATAACAATTTATTACCATGTGTTTTATAAAATTTATACAAACGATAGTAACAGTTTACTGTTGTGCTTTGAAAAATTTATACAAACAACAGTAAAAGTTTACTATTGTGTATTTTGAAAAAATTATACACCACACAGTAACAATTTACTGTTGTCTTTAAAAAAATATATAGCAACACAGCAACAACTTACTATTTTAAGTTATAAAAAAAATACTACAATAGCAACTTACTGTTTTACCCATATAGCTAGGCTTAGTTCTTTTCAGATCTAGCTACCCAGAATTTCAGAAAATATCCAATTGAAATTGTTGCATAATTATTTTATTTAAATTCAAGTAAACCAATTATATTTTTCTATGCAAAAAATCTAGTGCATATATATATATATATAGATATATATATATATATCTCTAATATACTTCTCCTTAGCAATTAATCTCCAACATATTTAAACAAGCTACACCCAGGGCCGGTTCTGAGTTTTTTGGAACCCTAGGCAAACTCTTAAAATTGAGCCCTTCATACCCCCTTTTTTTTTCTTAGCACCAACATAGAATTTGTTTGCACATCCTACTTATTTTAATTTCTTAAGGTTTCAGAAAAATACAAAAGGTTTTTAAGAAAATTGACCACATAATTTACTAGAAAACATCATTTTGAACAACTTGTAGAAATAAGTTTTTCCAAAATCTTTTGTTTAAGTGGACTTTTAGGCTAAAAATTAAACAGAGACGTTAAATGATCAAAAAATGTACTTAAACGATAGATTTTGGAAAAAATTTCTTTGGCAAAGTTGTTCAAAATGATATTTTCTAGTAGATTACGTAACAAATTTTCATAAAAACCTTTTATATTTTTTATAAAACATTGAGAAATAAAAATTAGTGGGGTGTCCAAATAAAATTAAGGGGTTGCAATAACCATGCTCTTTGGAAAAAAAAAAAAAAAAAAAAAAATTAAGCCTACTACAAGGTTAGTTCCAAAGTGGGGCTCCAATTTTTTAGCTAAAATGTAGGGCTCAAGGTGGCCACCTTGCTTGCCTACCCTTAGAACCGGCCTTGGCTATGCCACACAAACAAATTAGTAACACAATAACCGAATTGAAATAAAACAAACAATTTTATACCTTCTATTTTGATCAACTTTGAACGGTATGAAACACTCCTTCATCACATCCGAACACCGGAAATTACATAGAACTGAAGAAAATAGGTCTTTTTTGTTTGGCCGTGCGGGCCCTTTGGCTCTACTTCACAATATTTTTTTCTTCTTGGCAATGACCAGTGGGTACCCAAATCACCTTTACTCTATGGCCGAAATTGCCTTAGAGGCCTAGGACTTTTTTTCTTTTTTCTATCCTAACACTTTCTGTTTCTCTCCCCTCTCTCTCTCTGGCCGTATGGCCTTGGCTTGACTAAACCCCCTTCCCCTCCCCACCCCCCCCCTCTTTTTTTCTTTTTCCTTTTTCCTTTTTCACTCCCTCTCTCTTTCTGTCCCTGCCCGTATGGCCTTTGAAAACCCCCCTTGCCCCCTTTTTATTAGTATTTGTTCACCCCCTTTTTCTCTCTCTTCCTTTCTACCCGTCCCACTCTGTCTTCTTATTTCTCTCTCTCTCTCTCTCTAATCGTTCACCATTTTTTTCCTTTTTTTCTTTCCTTCTCTCTACCTATGGCCGAAAAGGCATTAACCCTTTTTCTTTCTCACCCCTTTCTCTCTCTGGCCGTATGGACTTGGCTGGACTAAACCTCTTCCATTTTTTCTCTTTTTCCTTTTTCACTCCCTCTCTCTTTCTTTCTTTCTCTGGCCGTATGACCTTGGCTTGACTAAACCCCTCCCCTTTTTTTCTTTATGGACTTGTGGATAAAGTCCCTTTTCTTTTTTCACTTCCTATCTCTTTCTTTCTCTCTCTGGCCGTATGGCCTTTGAAAACCCCCCTTGCCCCTTCTTTTTTTCAGTGTTTGTTCACTCCCTTTTTCTCTCTCTTCCTCTCTTCCTTTCTTCCCGTCCCACTCTCTGTCGACTTCTTCCTCTTCTTATCTCTCTGTCTCTCTAATCGTTTACCCCTTTTTTTCTCTTTCTTCCTTTCCCCTTCTCCCTTCTCTCTAGAGTCTCTACCCGTGGCCTTTTTTTTCCTTTTGTCTGCTCCCCTCTCCCCCATTTTTTTTTGGTACTCCCCCCCCCTCTCCTCTCTTTTTTTTTTTTTTTTTGGATAAATTGCAGAAAACCTTCCTGAAATATGAGGAGATCAACAAATAACCCCACTTATGTTTTAATTTTGTCAATGTGCTTCCTAATTCAATTGGAAGACAAAATCAATCGTCAATGGCTAGCCAATTGGCCGTGACGCTGGTAAGGATTCTGGTGATTTTGGGCAATACGGGTTCGTTAACGGTATCATATGCGTAGTCAAGTGACTAATTTTCGTCAAATTTCATTAACAGCGAGTGACAGTGGCATACATTGACAAAAATGAAAACATAAGAGAAGCACATTGACAAAATTAATATAGGGAATTTTGGTGATAGCCCCTAAGTATAAGAGTTTTTCTAAAATTGGCCCTATGAAAGAAACACTTTTGTCACAACCCCTTTTAACCCCGTATGAACAAAAATGCCCATACTTTTCAATTTGAACAGAATTACAACAGTGCCATTTTTTTCTCACCTTCTCTCCTTCTCTCTTGTGGTTCCACCGCCTCCCATGGTTCCCCACCGCCGATCAAGCTGCAAATGCTATTCCGGCAACTATGGTTCCCACTTGCGACTATGGCTCCCATTGGCAACCTCTAACAAAACTCAACCATTGATCTCTTCTCTCCTTCCTTTCTTATTATTCTTCTTCTTTTCTTATTTTTTTTTTCCCTCTTCTTTCGTACCAAATCTGTTGCCATGGCCAAAACACAACCATGGCTCTCTTATATGCTTTCACCATTTATTACTATGTGCTTTGTAAATGTGTCATTTTATATAAACAACAGTAACAATTTACTATTGTGTGTTTTATAAAATTTATACAGACAATAGTAACAGTTTACTATTATGCTTTGAAAAATTTATACAAATAACAGGAAAAGTTTACTATTGTGTATTTTGAAAAAATTATACACCACACAATAATAGTTTACTATTGTCTTGGAAAAAATATATAGCAACACAGCAACAACTTACTATTTTAAGTTATAAAAAAAATACTACAATAGCAACTCCAAAAAATGACCAAATCTGAAATTGCAACCAAAGACCCAAAAAAAAAAAAAAAAAAAAAAGAAGAAGGAGAAGAAGAGAGAGCAGACTTGGAGTTTGGAGATGAAAAGAAAAAGAAGAAGAAGACGAAGAAGAGAAAAACAAGATATAGCCATGGTGGGGCAGTGGTCGGAGAAGGTCTAGTTTTCCAGATCTGGTCTGCGATTTCACCTACCATTCTCGCCTGGTCATCTTCTCGTCGACATCGCCGCAAACCCCATAGCTGATTAACCATTTCCCTCCTTCACCACATCACCGGACAAGACATCACATCGAAGACAACCATGGCAGGGTGGTGGCCGGAGAAGGTCGGGTTTTTCAAATCTGGTTCTTCTTCTACTTCTTTTTCTTCATATCCAAATCTTTGTATCCCTTCTTCATTAGTCGCTACCACCTCTCTCTCTCTCTTTCCCCTTCCCCCCTTTCTTCTTCTTCTTCGCGATGTTGTCGATCTGGAAATCCAAATCTTGTTCTCCCTTCCAGTACAATATAAATATATATAAAAGGTTAAATGATGTTATTTTTTTTTAAAAATCGATTTCCTTATTCTTAAAGAATCTATAAAAAAAAAAAAAAAAGGGGGTTTTGGAGTTCAAAACTCTTATGGTGGGTCTATTGTTAAAGGTAGTCCCCTAATAAGGGTAATTGCTAATTTCCCCTTTAAATAAAGTATAAATGGGGTTATCTACTGAGCCCCCATACTTTAGGGGGGTTTTCTCTGCGATTTCACCTACCATTCTCGCCTGGTCATCCTCTCGTCGGCATCGCCGCAAACCCCATAGCTGATTAACCATTTCCCTCCTTCACCACATCACCGGACAAGACATCACGTCGAAGACAGCCATGGCAGGGTGGTGGCCGGAAAAGGTCGAGTTTTTCAAATCTGGTTGTTCTTCTATTTCTTCTTCTTCAAATCCAGATCTTTACATCCCTTCGTCGGCATCGCCGCAAACCCCATCTGTTTGTTGCAATCGGAACCGGAGAAGACGATGGTGGCGCTGCTGTATAGCTAGGCAGCCTGCCGACGATGTTAAGGGTCAATTCCAGCAGCAATTCCTTCAAGTTCTCCAACAAAGGGCTTCTTATTGTCACGAACAAGGGTTTTGGGTGTTAAGAATAGGGTTTTTCTAAGGTCAGTCTCTAACTTCTTATTTTTTTTATTTTTTATTTATTTTCTCCTTCTTTTCTTCTGCAAATATATGTGACTTGTCTACGATCACACGTTGGGTTGCTTTGTGTGAACCAATATATATATATATATATATATATTTTTTTTTTTTTTTTTTGGGGGGAGGCTGTAAAGATAATCTGAAGCAGGGGCTGTGGTTGTAAAGATAATCCGTTCTTTGTCAGTTAAGTTAGCTATTGTGTTGATTTTCTATATTGGTGGTGCTTCGTTGGTACTCTGTTTTGTGTCTTTTGGCTGTTTGGGTGGTCTTAGCTGGTAACTTTAAGAGGAATTTTCTTGTTTTTAGTCTTGTAGCCATGGTGTTTATTGTTTTGCCTATGAGGTAGGTCTCGTTTTTTTATTGTGGTGTTTGTTTCGTGGTGCCTTTGTGGGGTCTGCTGGTAGATTTTTTTTTCTTCTTTTGGGAGGGTTTGCGGTAGTTTTGTTGTATTTGGTATTTTGTTCCTTCCTTAATTCTATTACTATTTTGTTTCTATTCTCACAGACTACAATTAGTTATCTATTTCAATAAGAAACTGTGATCCTATTCTCCCAGACTACAATCTGCATATCTGATTCACATAAGTCAAAGTATCTAGAGTTAGTTCTCAAATTCTCAATCGGGAGATTTATGCAACATATGTACCATATTACAAGCCAAATTGACTTGTTTTGACCATCATACGTTTTGTCTCCTGTTCAATTGTCAAGAAAAAAAAAATGAATTTCAATAACCCCCCACCCCCCCAAAAAAAAAACAAAAAACATTTTGTTGTGAACTCTAAAGCTGATATAGTGATATTAATGCTTAGAAGGTTCCTTTCTTTTCACCTTTGTAGCAAAGCGACTGGCAAAAGCTTGCCCTTCACAACCTTCTGGGGTGAATCTGCACAATGAACATAGAGGAAGAAGACTATTTTGTTGCTCTGGATAGAGTCTAAATGACATGCCTACCTAATAAAGAATCTCAGGATAACCCATTATCTGAAGGCCTCTTAACTTTCATTTGATTAAACACGCTCGTTTCCGGAAGCAGGTATTTTTTTTTTCTTTGCAAAGTTCTTTTATCACCTCTCAGAACTCAGATCAATTATTCTGATACTACTCTTCTAAGGTTTAAGAGAAACTTAAATATTTGTAAAGAAATTGCCCACATGGAAATGAAATTGGTGTTAGTAATCAAAGTTTCAGAACAAATTGTGTATGTTTATATATCCTGATTAAGATGTACTGCACACTTATATGTTGTTTGTTCATAGCAAGTGTTGTTGCATATGTTCTATGACTCTCAACCTGTTTTTGATAACAGGTATGCAAAAATTGAAATATGAAGGGAAATTGATATCCAAAATGGCTTTGTTTCAATCAAGTGTTAAGAAAAAACATATAGAGTCGTTTAGAAGCTATCAAAAACGGAAGCGACCAACTTCAGATCCTATGTAGAACAGAATGCTATTATTTTATGCTTTTACGTGTTTCTTTGCTTGTGACACCCTATTCCTCTTGGTAGCACACTCACCAGATTGTACTTTGAAATGTTTTGCAAAAAACAATTAATGGATTCAATATAAATGAGACATCCAAATACCCCTTTAATAAATAGTTTACAACCTAAAACACATACCTGGTTTTCTTATAACTTTATAAGAATAACTAACGCCAAGAAATGCAGCATATATATATATTCCCCCTTTTCCAGCTGCAACTTTATTTTACTGCTTGGGCCTATGTTTTAGTACTATCAGGATTTTACAATAATTTCCTATTGAAGAACTTGTGATTCTTATAAAAGGTTAGGTAGGAGTGGCTGTTTCAAGATTTGAAGTATTCTTTTTCTGTTCATACAATTACTTGACTAACAAACAGAGTATTTATTGAACAAGGACAACTTTTTGTTTTAGGAAATCTAGTTCTGGGTAATGGTTCTACCAAAATCACTCTTCACTGTTCTGACAGAATTATTTTTATAGTACTTAATAAAGCCATGGTGTTTATTGTTTTGCCTGTGAGGTAGGTCTATCTCGTGTTTTTTTATTGTGGTGTTTGTTTTGTGGTGCCTTTGTTGCTGCAGCAGTGTTTCCGTTCTTTGTCAGTTAAGGTCGCTATTGTGTTGATTATCTATGTTGGTGCTTCATTGGTAGTCTATTTTGTGTCCTTTGGCTCTTTGGGTGGTCTTAACTGGTAACTTTAAGAGGATTTTTCTTGTTTTTAGTCTTGTAGCCATGGTGTTTATTGTTTTGCCTATGAGGTGGGTCTCGTTTTTTTATTGTGGTGTTTGTTTCGTGGTGCCTTTGTGGGGTCTGCTAGTAGATTTTTTTTTTTTTTTTTTTTTTTTGGAAAGGTGTGGGGTAGTTTTGTTGTATTTGGTATTTTGTTCCTTAATTCTATTAATATTTTGTTCTTTCACTAATTCTAACTTTTTTTAAAAAAAGAAAATTTATAATTATTTTTTATGTTGACTAATTAGCTTGTATCATCTCTTGCCTAGCTATCTAGCATTTGATTGAAATTGTTGTGCGCAATATTCGCAGATAAGATAGAGAATTGGGAGATGTAGAAGCATAAATCAAGGCATTGAAGTATTCAGTGAAGGCGCGTAGTTTGCATGTACGTGTTATGGAGTTCAGTTGAAGGCTTCAATCATCAAAGCCCTAGGATTTTCTTTTTCTATTTATGGGGAGAATAATAGTTTTTTTAGTATTTTCTTTTAAGTAATTGGCAGTTAGTTTGAGATTCATACATCAGATTGTTTACTAATTTGGCTATCTAATTAATGTATGTGATATCTTTCATTTATGAGATGCGTACCTCTTATACTAACTAATAGAATTGTAATTTATAATGATAGCTTGAATTGTATTTGCAAGATAAATTTAATAGTTGAAATGTGATTGAAAGAATAGCAACAAGTTCCTCACTTACTAGAAGCAATACAGGTTTCCAAATAAATTTAAAAACCAAAAATAAAAAAACAAAATTGGAGAGAATAGATCACAGTTTTTTTATGTGATCTTTTTGCATTATAGATCACGGTTTGAGAAGAAACCGTGATCTTCATCTGAGGAAGATATCATGGTTTGGGCAGAAACCGTGATCTTTGTCTTCTATTTGATCACGATTCTTGAAAAAAAGAACACAATAAACAACCGTGATCTTTAGTTAAAAAAGAACACGGTAAAAAACCGTGATCTTTTGTAAAAAAGAACACGATAAAAAACCGTGATCTAATGTGAACACTTTAGATCACACCTTAATAGATCACACTTTTGGTTAAAAACAATCACGGTAAAAAACCGTGATTTATTGTAATATATCATGGTTTTTTACAGTGATCTATTTTGATTATTGTAGTAGTGTTCCCCCCCTTTCTTCTTCTTCTTTGCAATGTTGTCGATCTGGAAATCCAGATCTTGTTCTCCCTTCTGGTACAGTATAAATATAAAAGGTTAAATGATGTTATTTTTTTAAAAAAAAATCGATTTCCTTATTCTTAAAGAATCTAAAAAAAAAAAAAAAGGGGGTTTTGGAGTTCAAAACTCTTATGGTGGGTTTATTGTTAAAGGTAGTCCCCTAATAGGGGTAATTACTAATTTCCCCTTTAAATAAAGTATAAATGGGGTTATCTGCTGAGCCCGCATACTTTAGGGGGGTTTTCTGTAATTTACCTTCTTTTTTTTTTTTTTTTGCTATCGACCTCCTCATCTTTATCTCTTTTTTATTTTTATTTTTATTGGGCCACCACGTATTTTGCTCAAAAGATACATCCTGATCTTTTTTTTTTTTTTCTTTTTTGGGTCCTGTTGTAGAAGGAGAGCAAACCACCTGGGGGTTTTTTCTAAGGTGTTAGGACTCGAACTCGGAATCTTTCACCTCCACTCGAGTCAATCACCTTAGGACCGAGATGCCTTACCACTCAACCAACCCTACTGATCTTAAATATGGGTGAAAACACATATATGGGTGATGTGATTTGATGATTGATATCATGTGGATTAACTTGATCTGGTGTGGCATGGCTTATGGAGAACCCTAACTTCACGCATACATGATCGAATCTTTGAACAATAATACCTTGGGATTCCACGTACCTAATAGAATCTTTGAATATAGTATCTTAGGATTTCAAATTTTGATTGATGTACGTGACTCAAGAGGCATTGAAAAGATCTTGACGGATTCTTTAATTCGGAAGAGATATAGCTCGGTAATTCAACTTGATTTGGCATAAATTTTGAAAAAAGTACTAATTATCCAATTACCAAGTGAAACTTTTAATACTCCGAATAAATATCTTGTCATGAAAGATTCTGATTCATGCAATTAATTCTTGTGGTGCTAGGAAGATTTGAGTAAACATTTTTATTTTATAGAAAAATTGACCAGTCATTGCAACTTTTTTTTTAATATGAATTTCGAGACAAGTTTTAGTGGTCTAATTTGGAGTGAAACTTTGATTACAAATATCTTATGAGCCGAAACTCGAATTGAAGCACGGTCAAATATTATAGACTGCGCTTTCAGTGCTCTTTGAGTTGACTTGAGATTTTGACTACCAAGTTGATTGGGGTTACTTTATTTTATTTTTTTTGCATGCTTCTCGAGACATGTGGCACACTACTGTGCTCGCCACAGTTAGCAATCGGAGATATCACATGTTGATTGTCACGATTTTGACACTAGCTCTAGTAAAGCATCCGTTGTGGATGCTCTAAAGTGGTTCCTATAGAGAAGCTTATTTATCTAATTTTATTACGAGTCCGAAATTTTTCAAAATTTAAGGGGAATGACGTAGTGGAAAGTACGTCTTCTTCAGAAAATGAACAATTAAAACTAAAACTGTGAAACTTTATTAATTAATAATTTTGAATTCAAATTACCGGCCAAGGGGCTTATAACCTAATTTTTAGATAATTCAATTTTTGCAAAACAAGAAATTACAGAAAGGGGAAACTAGGAAATAATATGGTGGTAAAGGTGGGACTAGGCCTCGTCATCAAGCTGGGTTGGGCCAGGCCTTTCGGGTTTGTAATATTCATTGGGGTCAAGCCATGGAGAAAAATATAAAGCCTAGGCTCAACACATGGACTTGGGCCTCTTGGGGCTTCAGGCCTAAGCCATAGTAACTAATTGTTAGTGCTGTAACAAAAGGTTAAAAAGCGAAATAATTACCTTTTGGTAACTACTTCCCATCGTAATACCAAAACAGAGGATGCTAGTAGTCACTTTATAATACATTGACTATCCATTTATAATAAGGTAACATAAAATACCCTTTTATTGATGTTAATTTGGAACATGATCACCAGAAAATACTTTTCTGAAAAAGTGAAAAATATTCATAATGATATTATGCTATAGTGTCGAGCTTCGAGCTATGCTCAGGCTTCAACTAAAGGCATAGGCCTAGCCCAAGGGTATTCGGGCTCTGGGCTTGGTCTGAACTTTTTCCTTTGGGCTACCCAAGGGCCTTGGGCTTTTGATGAGGCCTAGGTGAGACAGCTATAGCTTTTAGGTCAATGATAGTAAAAGTAGTGTCTTTAAAGTCCAATATACCGAGGGAATCTTAGGGTTTATTTGGGAACTTCAAAAACTGGATCAGACTGGGTTTGGTCCATAACTGTTATCTAGTTTTTAAATAAATCAAGTCAAAGCTGGTTTGAAAAAAACTGTGTTTATGTCTTGTTTTCAGAACAAAGCTGAACTAAATAGCAAGAAAAAGATATTTATCAAATAGTGTGAAATCAAAACTGGTTAGACTTATCTTCAGTTGGCCAAGTTTTTAGGTTTACTAAGCAGCTCTTTAATTTTCAAAAAAACCTTTCTTGACTATGCCACTAAATGCCAACGGAGATAAAATGACAAACATTATCAAGAACCTTTGTTCACCTGGTATTTCTCCTTGCATAGTTTTACTGTTGCTGCATGAGAAAGAAGCATATAGTGAGCAACCAAATAAGGCTAAATTGTGGAGTTTCCGGCCTGGCATGTTCCAGACACCCATTAGGATCAATGTTTTTCCAAACCAACCGTTGGATTAAATACTTTTTTCATGGAAATCATGCACATCAAATTTCACATTAATCGGATACTCACAAGCATCTCATCTATAAATTCACTTTTCCTTTTACAAATAAAACCATAATTTAAGCAGCTTTATCGATGAAATAGTTCCGAATTTCCAATCAATGTGAACTTTGGGGGTGCATTATCTCCAGAAAAGCAGTATCAAATTCAACGGTTGGTTTTAAAAAATATTGATCCTAAAAAAAGTTATTGAAGGGTGTAAGAGTAAAAAGCTTTATACTAAGTGTAAACAGGTCCCTCCCCTATCTGTATATATATATATTAAAACTAATGTGTATATTGTAAGTCATAAGTTTTTAAAAATTGGAACACTAAAAGACCTAGTTACTTAGGGTGCCCTTAATAACAAAAAAATGGAGTGCCCTTAGTAAGAATAAGGGTAAACCAAGGATTTTTTTTTTTTAAATTTGAAAAGTGACTAATGGCTTAACTAATTGCTAATATTTTATCTAATTATAGACTAATAGCCAATTTCCCCATAAATCTATTATAGATATAACAATAAAATTATAACCAAAAACTAAAACAAAAACAAGAACAAAAAAAATCAAACAACCTCTCCCCACGAATATATACATTTTGCACATATATAAATTTATTTTAAGCCTTCTTTGTAGAAAAATAATTATTCAAACCTTCAAAATATGTTGAACTTGCCAACATTTTATGTTTGATGAGATACTCAAGAGTTAAATTGGTTACCCATTTGGCTACTCACTCATCAGCTACAAATGACATTTGCCCCACTTGTTAAGTAAGTGATCTCGAATTCAAACTTATGGAAAAACATTGATGCCAAGTTATCAATATTAAGAGGGGTTAGGGGTAAGGATAGCTAGGTTTCTATCGGTTGAGTCGTATAAAGTCAAATTTATCATCAATTATATATGCACATTCCCATTCAAATCCTCCCTATATGTATTCCAAGAAATGCATGCTGGCATTAATTGTGACGTTTGGATACCATTAGTCCAAATGCATACCATCATCAATTAAACTTGATTAATTTAGTAAAAATAGTTTATTAAATGTAAATGGCTTTAGAAAATATCAAAAATTCACAAAAATTTTGGTATGACCCAATCGTAAATGGGACATACCATTAAAACATGTGTCCTATTTTGACTAATTTATAAAAACTAGTTGGTGCACACGTGTGTTACACGTGACTAATTTTCTCTGATTTTGTTAGAGAATGTAATTTAATTTTAAAAGATAAATAATGAATAAAATAAGGGTGTGAATAATATATATAGATTTATTTATTTATTTATTAAATTTAATTTTTGATAAAATATTTTTAGGCAAATATAACTTCCAACAATGAATAAAATAAGTATATGCTAAATAAAGCAATAAGTTTTGTACTCAGACTTTTTTTTAATGATGTTCTATAGTCTATATCCCTCCCGTTGATTCATATCACAGAAGCTAACTCAAGTTGCTAATAAGACCCGCATCACCACCTTTAAAAAATATGTTATTTATGGGATTGGGAGGTTCTTATTTTATTTTTGATTAAATTAATTAGTCTTTGATAATTGATTTTTTTTTTCCTAGCAAAAGATAGGAGACATGTACTCTACATGGGATTGAAACTACGACCTAGGCAAACACAAAACCCTATTAAGATGAGACACGTCATTTTATGAGATTGGGAGGTTCTTATTTTATTTATGAGTAAATTAGTCTTTAATAATTTTTATGTTTTTTTTTTTTTTTTGGAAAATATTGATATAAGAATATACATACCCCATGCAGGGTTGAAATCAATACCTCCACAAATCCCAAACTCCTATTGAGATGGGACATACCATCAAACTAAAGGACCATTAGTCTTTGATTAAAGACTTGCTAAGTTTTGCCACGTGTTGATGTATGATTAGCAACCTTATATTATAGTCAACATGTGGCCATCATGTGTTAGGCAATGAAGGACTAAAAGCATTATCCAAAGTTTTATATAAAATGAGGAAAAAAAAAAATTAAAAAATCTTATCGTTGATTAGGAAAATCAATGATTGGAATCAAAAGTACATAACCCTAATAGTCCCAGACTTGGAAGTTAGAATCAAGACGTTGGCCACGTTCACCGAGTTGCCATCCTCACAACAGAAGTTCAAAATCATCTCAAAGATCCTCTCTCCATCACTCGTTCTCATGTGCTCAGAAGATGACCAAGTTCCTAAATTCCTCCATCAAAATCATCTCAATTCTCAAAGATCTTTATGCACGTTGAAAACTTTCCCCCCCCCCCCCCCCCTTTTTTTTTTTTTTTTTTTTTTTTTTTTTTTTGGGAATCAGTATATGTTTTGAATTTTTGATTGCATTGTTTCTAGTCTCTCTACTATATATAATTAGTATACACGTGCTTTCTACTCATACCCAAAAGGTGGAGGCCTAATTATTATTATTAATTTGTTTTCCTTGGTTGTTTTTTTGTTTTTTCCCCCTCTTTGTCAAGGTTTTTCGTTCATGGCTTCTATTTGGTTTTTGTGTATATGTTTTTTTTTTTAATTTTTTTAATTTTTTTTTTTTAAATATTACTACAAGTGAGGTTTTTTTATCCTCTTTATTTAGGTTTTTCCTTTGTTTTTGTTTAAGTAGAGAAAAACATAAAATTTTTATTTTTATTTTATTTTTCAACTAGTTCATCTTCGTTTCTCTTGTTTTTCTTCTTCTTGACTTTCCTTGGTTTTTATTATTTTAGCAATTGAACCAAACATAGGTGAAGTTTGTATACAAAAATGTAATAGAGAAACCAAATTTTTTATTATTTGGCAATTGAAGCAGAGATTACATGAGTGAAATTTGTTGGGAAAAACTTACCTGCACAAAGCAAAAGAATATAAAGTTGCAGAAAAAGGTAGAAGACTTACTAGAGAAGGTAGAAGTCGCTATTAATGGAGAAATTAGAGAGAAAGTTGAAGTTAATGTTAATGGAGAAAGTAGAATTTAGAATCCCACTGTTAATGGAGAGATGATATATGTTGTTTAGGGTTTGATTTATATGAATTATGGTTTACTTAGAATTCATGAATTATAATTTACTTAGAATTCCTATTTATGAATGTGTTTTATATTCCTATATTTCCTCTTTGATTTACCATGTTTTAATTTAATTTCAATCCAATTTACTATTTCCAATCAATGTATACAATGTAGAAGGGTAGTTGTGTATTTAAAATTTAAAATAAGGGTATATTAGTCAATCAAAAGTTTTTCTCACATTCAGCTTCTTATAGGTAGTATAGATATAGATCACTTTGAAAATATATCCATCCACTAGTTGTTTCATCACAAACATCATAAGCGACAGGGAATAAAACATACTTGTTTCATCATAAACATCATAAGCCATCGGAAATAAAATGTACATAGTTAAATTACAGTCATTGAAATTTAGCACTTATCCTATAGGTCTACAAGCCAATTAAACCATAATATTACAAGTCCACAAGTAGCCATTGTTTCTAAAAATATATAAGGAATAATTACTACTAAATTATTCATGGCATCACATTTCAAACAAGCAAGCATAGCTTAAGGTGAAGTATCTCCTTCCCTAGCGTTTTCTGCAACATTGTAAGATTACAAGAGTAAGTATAAGACTTAGTGGATATAAATTTTACAATGACAAACCAAAGCATGATAATATATAAAACAATGTAATCAAACTAGAAAATAAATGCCAATGAATGTCATGCCATAATGCTCCATTTATTACCTTTAACAAAAACCTAGCTAGCTTCCCCAAATGGGGAGAGGATTTAGTGCTAAGCTTAAGCTTAGCATGGTGCTGAGCTCATCACAGTCGTCCATCTCGGTTTTGGATGGTTGAGATTGAAAGATGATAAAGTTACCAAAATGCCCTTATAAGAGTAACTTTTTCATCTTTCAATCTCGACCATCCAAAACTGAGATGAATAGCTGAGATTAGCTCGGCACTGTGCTAAGCTCAGCACTGAATCCAAGTCCCCCCAAATGGGCCATCGTGTGTAGAATAGGGAATGATCACCTCTAAATTTGGGACAACATGAAGTGGTCTAAGACTATGGAAGGGGAACAATACGAGGTAGTCCCAAGGAAAACATGAGCTAAAAGTCCAAACTCCAAAAGCCCCAAATTATCACCAAATTGATAATTCAATCCATTTTTCCAAATGTATTGTTATGCCAATAATGATGCATGTAAAATCCACGTGTCTATCAAATTCTATGCTAAAATGAGTCTTGGTGTGGTTGAAGTTGTGTGAAGCTACAATGTCTTATAAATACATAAAGCTAAGTCACTTTTTTCCAATTCTTAGTTAAATTTCTATCTTCCAAAAATTTTAAATTACAAATTAAGCCAACTTGCACTTAAAACACAAAACTTATGAGACAAGTCCCAAAATCTATTCAAACATCATATAAACTATGCATTAAATGTCAAATTATGAGTATTAGAGACAAGGTCCTCACAGTTGTCTCTGTAGGAATTTCTTGAGTTCTTAATCCAAGAAACAACCACTCAGATTCAATAGTCCACTCTACGTTCTTAATCCAAGAAGACGAATGATACAAGCTCAAAGTTTCTTGAACGTACCCCTAAAGCTAAGCTAATTAGTTAAAATCGATCACTAATAAGGAATAGAGGAAATACATAGAATATGCCTTGTTAATTAAGCTTCCAAAACTTATAAGTGGAGGCTCCAAATACGTATATGAAGTTATGTCAAATCTAATATTTTAGTGACGTAGAATGTTTTATATTTCCAACATGCCCAGCTTTCCATTACATCAAAAATAAAACATCAAGATTAAAATTTTTTATATAGGCCCCCCCCACTCCCACCTTTTTTTTTTTTTTTTTTTTTGTTTAAGTTTTCAACTTTTCATATAGGCATTTTTTTTCTCTTTTTTCTTTCTTTTAAAGTGTGAACCCCGGAAAACGGCCCACGAGGATTTGGCGAAAGATGGGATATAGGTGTGGTGAAAGACAACAAACAAAAAGGAGTCGCCACCTCATTTTTTAGGGAAAAGAGGAAAACCACAAAAATGTTTTATTTTCAAAACCACATGACTCCATTAAAGGAAAAGCAAAGTCTTTGAAACCAGAAAATTGGATTCGGGGGCTAAGTTACGACGTGGGAAGGTTCTGGGCAAAGCCCATAGGCACCCACATCGCCCGAGTTGGTCTCTTAATTTGATTGGGCTAACTTAAGATCTTTTTCACTCAAATATTAACATATATCATCACAAGGCAGCATGCATAACATATAGTCCATCCAATCATCCATACACAATCATCCAAATAAAACAAAACAGAAAAAAGAAGAAAAGAGAAGAAAAACCTAGGACATTTGGATCCTAGGACAGACTTGAGCCTCACGAAGAGCGCCTATGTACCATGCAGCGAAATACATGGATCAAAGTCCATGTAGTTCGAAAAGAATAGGTTTACAACCTAATACAAACCTATGGTAAAAACCCTAGGTTTCCTTATTTGAAAATATATTGATTTAGTCCACAATCGAAAACTTCCACAAGAGGAAAACCTTGATAGAAAACCAGAATTTTATTAATAGAGGAAACCTTTGATAATCACCATATGTTCGTATTAAGAAGTAACCCTAGGAGGGAGAAGAGAAAGAATAAAAAAAGAAAAATGAATTAGGGCACTTCATACTCTACTTACCTGAGCGCAAAAGCTCCAAGCATTAGCCATTTCAAGCTATAGCGGCCCTATTTGCAATAGAACAAGCATTGTACCTGTTTGCACCCTTACAAGTGCACAAAATCATGCAAAGAGAACAAAACTCTAATCTGGACAGAACCATAACAAGACCTAAAATCATCCATTTATCATGCAAACAACGAGAATAATGACTAACTAAGGACTCTAACTCAATCCTATATGCAATGACTCGACTATCATGCATAAAAAACCTACCAAAGACACACTAGCAAGCATAAGAGACTCCAATAATATCAATAAACATGATAACAAAGTACATTCTAACCAAAAAGAGGATATTTTATGTAAAATATGAAAATAGACCTAGCTTTCTGAAGCGAAACTATCCTAAGATAATTTCACGTAAAAAAGTCGTTATGGGGAGGTGCTATTATTATATCCTACGTAAAATATATATACTAGAATACAATAGAAGTGATTTCATGCTTAAACACATCACAAAAGGCTCTCATGCAAAACCTCACTCAACGAAAAGGATAATTATCCTTAGAAAAGGATGTCTCCAAAAACCCTATAAAATATACTATATGAATGCAAACCTAGGATGATTCAACTATATGCAGCATATATAGAATGACTATGAGAAACAACTCAAAAAGCTAAGCTAAGCATGCTGTATGAAACTTGTGCGAATTCAGGGTTATCGAAACCCTAATTTCACAACCATGCATTAAAACCTATGAAACGACTCTAACACATGCTCAAATTATCATGAATATCATTCATATCATATATATTAACTAACAGGAGCATCAATTCATGACAATTATCACAGCAACCTTGGCATGTGAACTATGCATGATTTAAGAAGATAGAAAAGATACTACTTTCAAATCCTTAGTAAACCAGGGACTATCAAATATATAAAGCCATAAATAATCTCAAAATCATTCATACAACATCACACAAGCATTGAATTCAATCCATAAGAAAAGCTATTTCATGCACTATGACTATCCTAGAAGAAGAAGAAGAAGGAGAAGAAGGAGAAGCAGAAAACTCATGTTCAGCATTAAAGGGACATGCTTACCTCTTGTAGACTCTTCATTGTCTTCAAAGTCCTTGTTTCCTTACTTGCTTGGGGTTGAAGAGCCTCCTCTTGATGTCCTTCTATCTCTCCAAACTCGTAGCTCCCTCTTTCTCTAAGTGTAAAGTGCAATTAACCTTCCCCTATGTGCTGAATACCATGTCCTTTATATAGAGAACTAACCTCCTAAACCAATGGCTAAGATTAATTCATTAAACAATGATCCTAGGGCTATTAGAGACTCTCTTGGTGCTCAAACAACTCAAACTTACACACTCCTAAGCTCAAACAAGTTGCTTTGGCGGAGAAAACAGTCAAAAAAGGGAAGAAAGAGTCAGAAGTTGAGTTGAAGACGGAATCTCTCGAGTGACCATCTAGGCCTGGACGGTTAGCCGTCTGGGCTTGGACGGCTGACCGTCCAGCCCCGGACAGTTACCTGAGGCCTCTCCCTTTCCGCTTCGGTTTTGACTTCTACTTACTTCAGAAGTCCTAAAATCTTCAAATTAAGTCCGATTTTGACGAAATAAAAGCCAAAACGACCGTGTTTTGAAGGGGAACACATTTTTAGGCATTTTAGGACAAAAATCCTTAACCATGGGTACATGGTTAGGTTTTATAAAGGTGGTTAACCATGGTGCCTCACCGTCGCAAAGCTGGGTTTGTACACAAGGTTGAACCGAATGCTTTCCCAATCGAAATTCGATCTTTCTAAACATATCTAGGATGTAAATAAAGCCCAATTGAAGTCAAATGAGAGAAAATTGGTTGGGTCTTATGAGTCAATTTGAGCAAACCAAGAAAGGGTCTTTTAGCTAACTCGAACCGTTATGAGCCGAATTAATCTTAAACCATTAATTCATGAAATTGAACGTATATATGGACTCTATATAACCATATGAACTCGAGGAATGACTTGGGATTCATTTCAATGTCAAATGGAAAATATACAGCTTAAAAGACGATTATGCCCTTAAAGTCGCAAAAGTTCTTATTGACTATCGAGATGAACTCCAATAGAATTAAACAGCCGTAACAAACATGCTATGTATTTTTTATTGTTCATAATGCCCATTCCACACTACATCAGGCATGTACTCAATACGAGGAAGTGCCGAAAATAAAACAAGCCAGAAAGCTACTACGATTAAACGAAGATGTCTTGTGACTCACTGCCACAGGCTCGGCTCACGCATAAGAGTTTTTTTTTTTTTTTTTTTTTGATCAACGGGAAATAGTATTATTAATTAGAATGAGTTGGGAAACAAAATACACCCCACTGGAAAAACAGCTAGCAAGTAGGAAACACCCCCCTGCAGCCAAGAAGATGCACTCAAAGCATACACCACCCAATACACCTTCCACAACACACCCTCCAATACACCCTCCAAAACACCCGCTATCAAAACGAGAAAATAATAAGTAAAGAAAGAAAGAGCAGAAGAGCAGCGAATAAGAAAGCAGAGGAAAACAGAGGCTGCAATTGGCGAGAGATTGACCAGGAAGCAGCTTAAACAACACCGGAAGAATTGAAGCCAAAGGAAGCTCACAACCAAGCCAAGAAAGGAGCTGAACGCGAAACACCTCCCTTGGCCATCCAATCTGCTACACTGTTCACTTCTCTTGGTTCATGCGACACAGTGACTGAATTAAACATCTTAAGTAAAGAGAATATCTCGTTGAGTATGAATCTGAACTTCCAAATGCTTGCAAGATTGTTTACCCAAGAAACTGCGACTTTAGAATCCGATTCTACCATAAAATTACATGCAGCAGCCCAAGATGTATGAGATAGGATCCTTAGAGCTTCCCTGATAACAAGCAACTCAGCTAAGTTGGATTCGACAATACCCACAGGATATGAGAAAAGGCATAAAATAACACCTTGGTCATTCCTAAGCACTCCACCGATACCACCTGGGCCTGGTTTACCTCTAGTAGAGCCATCCACATTAAACTTGAATACACCCAGGGGAGGAACTTGCCACAATTTGGGAGGTTTGCATTTCTTTTTCTTGATCTAGACAGATCTAACACCATCAATCGACCTTGCTTGATGAAGAAATCTGGATCCCAACAAATACATAAACCTCTAGCTGAGCCATGAGTTTTGACCCATGAAAACTCTACCTTACTACCACCCCAAAAGTGCCTAATGATCTTTTGATCTATAACCTCCAGTTTGGTTTCCTGTAAACAAAGAAATACAACCTTTTTCTCAAATATTAGTTTCTTGATAGCTCTTCTTCTTATCTGAGAACCTAAACTTCTTATATTCCAAGAGAGAATTTTAATCTTCGAGCCTGGAGGCGCCATAACCAAGCTCTAAAAACCCAAACCCTCACGCTTTAAGTATGACAAAGTGCTTTGTTTCCACCATTCTGCGCAATCGCAACCAGATTATCAACAATTTCTTGATCATTACCAAACCCCTTAATTCCAAGCCGATTCATCAAATCCCAAGTCTCTTTAGCTTGATCCCGCAACACTTTATTCCTGTTAGCTATACCACTGTCTGAAATTGAAATACTGGCCACAAGAGGAGAAAATGAAGAGGGGACCCCTATATTCTTCAGACTTGACTTAGGATTGTTCTTTTTCTTACAGCTACAAGAACACTTCCTTCTTTTGGATATAATTCCCTTTTTTTTCCAACCCAGAATTTCATTCAAAGCTCTCTTTTTTCTCCTGGCTGCACAAAGATGCTTTGATTTCCTTAAATCACGATTGAAGAGTATGGGGACCTCTGCCTCCACAGATATTGAGTTGCCAACCTGATGCGATGGTGGCACACAATCGAGATTATTGATGGAGGGATGAACCCTAGCATTACACAGTTGTAAAGGGGATGAAGAGTGAGAAGGGAGGTCTATGAAAGAGGGAGACACGTGAGAGGCAAGAGCTAGCTCAGAGAAAACATCACCAGAAGAGAGATTGGGCTCAAATAGGAGACCCAATAGGCCTAGAAACTTCTTTACTTATCAGCTTGCAAGTAGAGTTGGGCCTACCATCCTCTCCACATCTCATGTTTGAGCCAGAGTTGGGCCAAGACCCAGACCCATCAGCTTGCCCAGGATTATAAGACCCAATGTTGATGATGCCACGTCTCACAGTGTGTCTATTCATCTCCCCAGATAAATTTGAATTTTGAAGTTATTGAGGTTCTCCCTCCTCTTGAGCTATAGAGCCCCTATTTTCTTTAGCCACATCAGCACCATGATCAAATACCTTGGCCACGTCATCATCGTCATTGCTGGATAGCTCCGTTTTGGATCCCATGATGCCTTTAGCCTCTGAAAGCTGAATTGGGGAAGATGATGATGAGGTCTCCATCTTGTCACTAGAACGAGCCCAACTCCTTAAGGCCTTAGGTTGCATGGACTGCAGGGAGAAACTTAAACTTGACTCTTCCCTTACTGTGATAAGGAAGTTTTCCGCCTTTATTTCCAACAAGTCTTTGTGAATAGGTTCTCTAAGTTTAGTATAGATTAGAATTCTTCCTCTATCAAGAACCTTTTTAGTAGAGGTATTCTGATCAATGGAGATTACGCATCCAAATCTTGTTCCAATTTCATTGAAGTTTGCCACGGTCCAGCCATGAAGAGGGACACCTTCAATACTGAGCCATACCAGTCGTTCTGCAAGTCACAAACTTGACTTCCAAGCCGACAATTCGGAAAACCATTGAGCCAGCCAAGTTTTATGTTCCAAATAATACTTCATATTTTCAACTGATTGGAACTCCACAAGAACTAATAGACCTCCCAAAAATCTGATATTGATGTCAAACACTCCTTCTCGGATGATTGCTTCCTGTATACCACCCAAAGATTCCATATCAGCAACTTTCCCCACCAGGCATCTGTCCAGCCATTCCTCATCAGAATCAGCTGCATGAATGACCTCAATAGTGTTTCTCGCTTGTGTGACCTCATTCTGAACTTGAACTTGAAGATTTTTAGGCATCCTTGTCTGATTGGAAAGAGGGGTTGAAGCAGAATCCTTTTTGATCCAGACTTGCTTATGCTTCCATTTGTTAGGCTTGCGAGGAGCGATCCTGGAAGCAACGAAGGCAGCCCGCTTGACAAAGATTCTCCTATTGCAACACCAAGAGCCGTTTGCTTTTGAGACAGCAAAATCAGCATCCTTCTCCTGATAAAACCTAACAAATCCATACCGACAATTTTTCCTTTTTCGCATTCTCCATGGAACAAAGACATCAGCAATTTCTCCATACCACTTAAACATGTTGCGCAGCCACCAATTATCCATGCGCTCCGGAAGATTATCCACAAAAAGAGTAGTGCTCTGACTCCTACGAACACCATCAAACCCTCCTCTGTTATCATTATTCCTCAATCTGCTTCTACCTCCATCAACTCCTCCTAGGCTACCTCTGAAATCATCTTTCATGGTGCAGAGCTCAATAATTTCTACTCAATGTTCTCGTAACAGATACGCCGGAATGATTTCACCGGAGACGCCTTTCCTTATCCTCTCTGTTTCATACCACCAATAACCCTTAACCCTAACCTCTGATCAAAGCATTACTATTAAAAATTCAAATCAGGTTGAGAGATCACTCTATCTCCGCCCTAGATGTTGTGATGGGCTGGGCGATGGGGGTTTAGAAGGTTGCATAAGGATCTGGATCTGAATCTGACGATGGTGGGGTGGCGTGGGAGGGGAGGGGTTGATGACGGTAATTGGGATGCAGGTGAGGTTGATGGGCTTAGTGAAGATGGCAGGAGTGGCGGGGGAGAGGATGGTGGTGGCGGCGGCGGCGACGGAGGAGGGCCACACGCATAAGAGTTTACTAGGACTAGAATCGCCAAAAGAAGCCAGCAGCCTTGAATCTCCATAGCCGCCCGCGGGAGATTGGTTTCAAATAAGACACACCTCTAGAAAGGTATTTAAGCAAAATGATGAAGGCCAGCTTGAACTAGTCTACATAAAACATACGGCAAAAATGACATCACACAAAGTGTTAACCTCATAATATAAAAACTACATATATTGCAACTATAGAGACACCATGAAGACCGAGCAAGATAACATTAATTTAGTATATAACTCACCTATAGTGAAACCGGCGGGCAGCACGACCGTCCATTAATTCCAAGTTGTCATGTAACGACCATGCATCTGTCCCACCTAAAATCCGTCTTTTGTTTGTTTGTTGTGCATATTTCTGTTTCTTTTTTGCTTTGATTGAGTCAACTTTTCTCGATCCTAGGATGGATGGGGGGGACCGATGTTTGTTGTGCTAGGTTTGTTTGTTTGGGTTAGCTGTTGTGTCACCAACAAACAAATAATAATAATAATAAATAAATAAACTCAAGATCGAGGGTCACAAATTTTGATACGAGTTTTTATAAATTTATTTATAACTCATATTTTGTGGAACCCATTATTAGTGAAGAATAACTTTCTCATATAAGCTATATGCTTGCTAAAAATCAAATTCATCCCATAGCTATAATTTGCCTCACTTGCTAAGTGAATAATTTCGTGTTCAAACTTATGAAGATTAAGTATTGATATTCATTTGAAAATCTTAAGGAGTGTTAGGGGTAAGGGTAAAAGTAGGTTCTACTTATTGTCAAGGCAAAAAAAAAAAAAAAAAGGTGCCTTGTTATCAAATTAGACATTGTCTTTTGAAATTAGAAAAACAGAAAAGCCTACCCGAATCATCATATGTTTTAATGCATGTCTTTTTACCTTTAAATGCCCAAGGGCCCCCATAAAGAAAAAATTTTAACAAAATTACTCCCTCCGTCCCATTCTGTTTGATAACAATTTTTATTTTGGAAAGTTCCAAAATGTTTGGTAATCAAGATTACAAATTATTTTACTTTTTCAATATACCTTTCTTATATTTAAAATTACAATTACTCTATTAATAACACAAAATAAAACAAATTGGTAAAATTAGAAATTTAAAATTAATGAATCACATGACAATGCATTAAATAGATCACTTTGATATGCGTGCCCTAGTTAAATTGACTCAAATAATTTGGGAAGGAGGAAGTATGTTTCAAGTGCCTGTCTATTCCTAAATTTGTAATACTTGTATCATAAAAATCTTTCTTGACTATGCCACTAAATGCTTTCTTGACATGTGCTATGCCAAGAGATAAAAGGACAAACATTCTCTTCACTAATTTAGATACCGAAAACCTTTCAAAATCTTGTGGACGGCATGTTGACGTCAATATGAAAAAGCTCATGGCGAAATTTGACAAGTTCATATTGACACAAACGTATAAGCAATGTGTTCGGCCTTCTTTTGTGAAAAATGTACCGTGGAAAATGGTACTATTTCACTAATCTTTTTACCATTGCATATGCAAAACGAAAAGTGCAAAATGCTTTTACCATTGCATGTGAAAAATAGATGGAGTTTTATGTGTCATAGGACAAAGGATTTAATCTCACGCTTCTCGTAAGTTGTGATTTTTAGGGGATTGGTTAGGTCGTTATCTCCCCACATTGCATATGCAAAATGTTTTTCACTACCCAATTAGCAAATATTACGTACATAAGGAACAGAAGAAATTCAATCGGTGTTAGGCATTTTTTTTGATGGTGTCACTCCACAATCAAGGTGCTTTCAGCCTCGGCTATATGTGAAATATGAAAATCCATTATAAAAATAAATAAATAAAAAAGCACTATAGCTTTTACTAAGGCAACTAAGCAAGTCAATCCACTGGAGCTAGGACTAGCTTAGTGGTGATGGATGCTGAGGTAAAGGGTAGGAGTAGGATAAGTTATAAGTTTAAAGTTTAAACCCCTCCCATTGTACTATATATATATCTATATATATATATATATATATATATATATATATATATATATATAAAGAAAGAAAAGAAAAGAAAAAGAAAAATGAAACTAAACAAGTCAGGTACTTGCTGAAAAATGCCATTGTTATCCTGAAGATAAGGATAAAGAAGAGATATATGTTCTGGTTATTGATTTGATACATCACCACTAGATTTGATACATCCAAAGAGATCGAATAAAAAAAATAAATAAATAAAAGGTCAAAGGAAACCAAAAGGCTAGGATGGCACGTATCATCTCTATGTAGATAGCATTTTCTCGATCTATTTCTGCAAGAATTTCTTGAACCAAAAAGCTAAATCCTTAGGGTATCTTTTTAGGCCATCTTTGTAGTCGACAAAGTTGATGCCAAACCTAGTTGTGTAACCACTAGGCCATTTAAAGTTGTCCAATAATGACCATGCAAAGTAACCCTTTACGTCGACACCATCGCTGCCAACACCCACAATTAATTAGAATCGGTTTTTTTTCACAATATATCAAATCATCACATGAGAAGTAAGTGCTAATGTAAACATCGAAGAAATGAGAAGATAGAATCATTGTACAAACCTTAAAAAACTTGAGTAATTACATAACCGAAAACAAAAGAAGAACGAATTTCAATTTGAGAAAACTCACTTAATGGCTCTTCTGAGGGACACAAGATGTTGATGGTGGTAATTATTCTTGTAGTATCATTGAGGGCTTCCTTAAGTGGAAGAGTATCATTATTGCGCTCATTAACTCCTGAAAATAGTTGAGGAAGTTTAAAATCGACTACAGATGTAATTAATTAAATTTTATTTGATATGCATCAACATGATACGTAGGATGGTAGTATCTGAAGGAATCTATGTTGTGTTTGTATTGTTTTTTTTTTTTTTTTAATTAATAAATTTTCTTTTGCTTTGCCGATCAAAAAAATAAATAAAAAATAAAAAATACATGATATTCAGGATCCATGAACAATAGGTTATTTCCCTACCGTTCTCAGGAATGTAAATAGTTGGATTGTTGTACTTTTCTTTTGTGTAAATTAGAAGATCTCGTAAACCTCTTGGATAGGAAAGGATAAATGTTGAACCATCCTGCAAATTCATTAGCACCCCATGTATTTAGAAGCAAACAAAAGAATGTAGTGTCACATAAATGCATGCATACATATATATGAGCGAGATAGGATGGCTTCATGAACATACCGATGGACCAATAGGGATTCCATTACGCTCATCTGCCAAAAAAAAAAAAGAAAAAAGAAAAAGAAATGGGTTTGTGATCATAATAAAAAGATCAAAATCAAAATTGAGGTATTTTTGATAGAATTTAAGAAGTATTTTATTGCTTTAAAGAGCAAAAGCTAAAGTAATTTATTTAGGATCTATCTGGCTGTTCAAATGAAAATAAAATAGTCTTGACAACACAAAGCCATGATCTTAAAAGACGATATTTAGAAAAGTAAATTGGACTCATTACCATAGTTATTGTCACAATTAAGATCAATTTTAGAAATTCATGAAATAACTCTATTAATTTTTCATTTGTACTATCATTAATTGTGATTTTTCCATTTAATCTGATAGATTTGAGCTTCCAATATTGTGCCAAATACATATAATATTATAATTTCTACTTGCAGACTCAAATGGAGGCCCTTAATGATTTGGTACAAACTTACTTGTAAAATTAGTAAGAGAATCCGTTAAGTAGCTTATGTTTACGGTATTAGCAACAGGAACATTAGCTACATATATTGCAGTGTAGTAATTTATTCTGATAAAATCAAAGGACCCTTTCACCATCATGGATTGCTCTTTGGTGAACTTTGGAAACTGTTGTCGGATGTGGGTACGCATAGTGTGTGGATAGTCGCCATAAGTTAATGGGTCTATAAACCTGCGCGCCAAAGTCATTCATTGAAAAATATGAAATTATGTATCTTAATTTGTAGTTAGTCATTTCATTAACTAATGAATACATACTCACCACCCTAGCATGAAATCAAGAGCTCTTTTGGTTGCCTGATCATCGGCTTTTGTTTTGGAGTAAGGTACTATGCAAACAGAATTTAATGTTATCCCAATCTCGCCCTTTTGAGATGCCTACACAGCTCAAACTCACCTGTCACATAAACTTGTGTAACTTATTGTAAATTTTATGGATGCTAACAAAAAAAAAAAGAGTAGAGTAAAGTAAATTTGATGGAATGATTATGGGAACCCTTCTTCGATCACCTGGTATTTCTCCTTGTATAGTTTTGCAGCTACTGCATGACATGTTGTGGTATGTGGAGTCTGATCATATTGGTCAGTAGGATTGACCCGAGGGGTTTAAGGGGCAGAGCCCCCCAAGGGAGTTTGGGAGGTGTAGCCCCCTGAGGGGGCTGGCCCTAATTACTACGGGTGTTATTTAAGGGGGGTTGGCTGTCAGAAGACTTTGTATCTTGTATTTTCTTTTTCGCCTCAGAGCATAGTGAAATTGTGTGTGTGCCGTGGACGTACCTCAACTAAAGGGAACCACATAAATTTCTGTGTTCTTGTTTCTTTAATCATTTCTTTCTTTTCTTGTTAATCGCTGTGTGTATGGTAGAAAAATGTTAATTTCTCCCAACAATTGATATTAGAGCTCGGGTTAGAGTAGGAGCGATGGCGGAAGAAATAAAGGTTAGCATTGAGAAATTCAATGGGAAGAATTTCAGGTTTTGGAAGATGCAAATAGAAGATTACCTCTATCGGAAGAATCTGTATATTCCGCTAGCAGGAAAGTCGAAGAAGCCAGAGAAGATGACTGAAGAAGAGTAGGAGATACTTGATAGGAAAGCCCTAGGTATAGTGTGGCTCATTCTTGCTGCATCTGTAGCCTTTAATATCTCGAAAGAGAAGACGACGGTTAATTTGATGGCTGCTATTTTAGGGATGTATGAAAAACCCTTCGCCTCAAACAAGGTTTTTCTGATGAAGAATTTGTTCAACATGAAGATGGCTGATAACGGCAGTGTGGTGAACATTTTAATGAGTTTAACATGGTTACAAGTCAATTGGAATTTGTAAATATCACATTTGATGATGAACTAAGGGCTCTTCTCCTTTTATCAAGCCTCCCAGACAGTTGGGATAGTTTAGTGATAGCGGTGAGCAACTCATGTGGATCAGAAAAATTAAAGTTCAATGATGTTAGGAGCGTTATTCTGAGTGAGGAATCTCGTCGAAGATCCTCAGGTGAATCATCAGGGGCTGCTTTGAGCACTGAAGATCGTGGAAGGAAGCTAAACAGAGGAAACAGATCTTGTGGTCGATCCAATTCAAAATCAAGAAGGAACAAGTCAAAGGCTCCACAAGGAAAGGATGATGGCTGCTGGAATTGAGGTAAAAAGGGGCACTTCAAACGAGATTGCAAAGCCCCAAAGAAACAATAGAAAAATAACAATCAGGGAGGTAAAGATTTTGTTAATTTTTCTGATGGTGAAGAAATATCTGATGCTTTAATTCTGTCATTAGATTCCCGTAATGAATCATGGATCATAGATTCTAGTGCATCATTCCATGCTACTTTGCATAAAGCTATGCTACATAATTATGTGTAGGGAGATTTTGGAAAAGTCTACTTCGGTGATGATGAGGCCTACAACATTATTGGAAAGGGTGATGTTCAGATTAAACTGTTCAATGGAACAGTGCTGAAGTTGAAAGATGTTAAACATGTGCCAAATTTGAGAAGAAATTTGATCTCTGTAGGTTAGTTGTCAGGTTTGGGGATTGTTACAACTTTCACAGATGGTTCGTGGAAGATGACAAAGGGGGCTATAGTGGTAACTCGTGGCAAGAAAGAGGGTACTCTTTATGTGGCTTCGGGTTCAAATAGTTTAATCTCAATTGCATCATCAGAGGCGGACATGAGCACATGGCACCAGTGACTTAGGCATATAAGTGAAAAGGGAATGAAGGTTCTGATGTCAAAAGGAAAGCTACCAGATATGAAATCCAAAGGATTAGAGTTCTGTGAGGATTGCGTTTTCAGGAAATAGAGGAAAGTCAGTTTTTCGACTACTAGAAGGGCTTTGAAATCAGAATGGCTAGAGTTGGTTCATACTGATATGTGAGGACCATCCAAAGTATGTTCTCTTGGTGGCTCATATTATTTTGTTTCTTTTATTGATGATGCTACTAGAAAATTATGGGTGTATTTCTTCACTACAAGAAAAACGTGGATAGATGACGCTTTTAAAAAATAAAAAGATGACCGTTTTTGAAAAAATAGTCATCTTATAATTTTTGAGATAAAAAGATGACTACTATTTAAGATCAATCTAAAACTAGTCATCTTTTTAAGAATAAAGATGACTGGTTTTTTAAAAAAGTTATTATTAGTATTGTAGTAGATGACCGGTTTTAAAAAAACCGTCATCTGTTGGGTTTCCAAAAAAAAAAAAAACGAATACTCCCATATCATTTTCCTCAGTTCCCTCGATCCCACAATCAAGTTCTCTGAGTTTCCCTATCCCCTCCTCTCTCTCGCTCTCTCCATCCCTCGGTTTCTCCCAGATCCCTCACGCACCAGTCACCACATACAAACCCTGCTGCCATCGTCGCCTTCGCCTCTGCCCTTGCCGTTGCTGCTAATTCCCCTTGCTACTATCTCCCGTCCCTGCCTTCGTCGTCTCTTGAGCCAGGTGGGTTCAGTATTTTGCGATTTTGTTTTTTCTTTTTTTTCCCCTACAAAATTTCTCTTCATACTTGTCTCTGTTAGTTGCGTAAATTTGTAGGGTTTCTTTTCTAGGATTTGATTTTTAGGGTTTCAAGAATTAGGTTTTAATTGTAGGGTTTCTCATCTATGGTTTAAGTTGTGGGTGTTTTTTTCTATAAATTTTGATGATTGGTTGTGCTAGGTTGTGTTCTGATGCAAGTTTGGACGAGCTTGGAGCTTTTTGAGCTGAGTTGGGGATTTTTTTCTGTACGTTTTATTTTCTGGTGTGTACATTGTTCAGTTGGATAGATGAATTCATATTGTATTCTCTCTAATTAATCCACCTCTTTCTATGTTATGTCTACAAATTACTAAAGGAACACGTTGAAATTTATATGGAGAAGATGGGTTTTGTGGTTGGGTGTTTGAATTTTTTAATTTGTTGTTGTGATTGTGATGATGATGATATGGTTCGATCTCAGAGGGTGGTATTGCCAATAGAAATTGTTTACTTTTAGGAAAATTCTAGGGATTTTGGAATTGTTGGAGAACATCTGTGTGATCTTGGGTAATGATCAGGAAATTATTAATTCTCTGGTGGATATGTGGTGCGTGATGAGCAAAATTTTGTTGGAATTATAGGTATTAATCGGCCTCTTGGTGGAGCTTTCTTGGGGGTTTTTTTCTTTTCAAGTAATTGGTAATTTCTCTGAAATGCTGAAAATCTTGTCATAGAATGTAATGGGTTTAGGTACTGCAATCAAAGGGAGAGTAGTTAGGCGCATTATTTTAATGGAAATTGTATTTCTTTCTCACCTGGTTGTTTTAGTTCATAGCTTCATAATTATCCTTGTCTATGCAGTGAACCTTTCCACTTCAGCATCCATTGGACTGTTTTTCATAATTTCACTTTTTTCTCTTCACAGCCTTTTCACCCCTCATTGTGCCTTATTAAGCCTACAAGGAATCACACCACGAATGCTGCATATATTGGTGTTCATTGAACATGTGTGAAAATTTGAAATAATATTAAATGCATTAGAGTTTGTTAGGTGCTACCTATTATTATTACCGTGACTCGAATTTCGAGTATCGACTAGCTGATCTTGGTTTCTATAACCATACCTGCCTTCCTATTAGGCAATAAGCCAAAGGTATAGTGATGGTGAGCACGCTTGTAAATCTGTATGCTTGGGGATTCATAGTTTCTTATTCAAATGTATGTGTGTGTGTGCTTGCCATATTATATTGTTGTGGAAATACGTGACCATGCTTAAGGGATTAAGTTTCTTCTCTGTATATGTGGTCTTAGAAATGTCCTTCAGAATCACTTTCCAATCATTCCTGCTTGTTAGGAGTTAGGACATGATAAAGAGTCAATTACAAGTAAGGTTCTCAATCATATTGATGAAACAACCTTGGTAGAGCTACTATCATTCTTAGTTAAGTACTTAAGTTAGTAGTAATTTATTCTGAAATTAGTAGTCATTTGTATTTATGTGTAATTATTTGCCCATAGTCGGACTAATCTGTAATTCCCTTTGGAATATCTGATTTATATTTATACTTTGAATAAACTGGATGTGTTGTGTGTTCCCTTGCTATGTAGGTAATGTTTACCAGACCTATTTGTTGGATTTTAGCTCTCCACGGAGATGTAGTTTGTGCCGTTTGTATTTGCTGGAGTTCTGAGGTAATGATGACTATTTGTCCCCTTTCTCTTCCCCCCTTCTCTTTTCTTTTAACTTGCATGTTGATTATAGTTGCTTGGCTTGTTTTGTTCCAATTTTGCTACCACTACAAGGAATATTGATCGAGGATTTGGAGGTACATGTAATTTGTCCCTTAATAGAGGGTATTGATATTATTTGCATTTATAAAACAAAGCAAAAGTGAGGTACTTATAGTCAAACGCTTGAAGAATTCAAAAGTGAGGTACAATCTTCCCTTTGATTTCATTCCTGAGGTATACTTTTGAATCATAAAATTTATATATCTATTTGTTTACCCCCATTTGTCCGTTAAGGTTGGGTTCACTGCTGTTAACCTTCATGTATTTCTTTTGTTCATTGTACTGTACCATTTGCAAGTGAAGCATCTTATTGCAGAACTGAATGAAATATTTGCCCAAGAGGTTGTAGATGAAGCTAGGGTCTGGAAAAAGAAACTGACAGACCAATCTCTGCAACTTTTTGAATATTTACCTGAAGCAATTCAGGAACAGTTAATGCTTGAAAGAGATCCGCATGGAAATGTCCAGGTGTTTATTTTATCTTACTATTTTTGTAGTTGATTTTCACTTTCATGGGGTTCTGTTGGGCTTTATTGTTTATATTGTATGTAGTTCATATCTTAGGTTGCCAAAATAGAAACAGAGAAAATGCTTATTCAGATGGTTCACTATCTTTATTTACTTTATCCTAATCAAATGGTTGTACTTGTAATGTCCACAAATTTTGTGTCCTTGTTGCTTTGCATAATCCCACTTTATTGAATTCCCAGAGGTATAATTTCTGCTATTGTAGGGTTGTTCACATTCTTTGATTATAATCCTAGGTGTTCAGTTGGGATGCTTGTAATGTTTGTTTGCAATTTTAGCTAGTTTCACTTTCAATGTGGGATTTGAATAGGTGAGAAAATGTGAGTTATTTTTTATGCTAAGGTTCTTTATGTTTGTGGGATTTCTTGTTTTTCATTATATATTTGGATGATGCGATATACGAAAGCTACTAGGCCTTATAGGTTTATTATTAAAAATTATTTGGATGCCATTTTTATGTTTAGTTGGATGCCATCACAAGCTTCCTAATATCAAATCCTTTAATCTAGGAAACCTTCCTAATATCAAATCCTATAGCCTTTTCCCAAACACCCCCTATCTGACCTGAAATTTGATTTCAGGATGCCTCTTCAGTGGCTGCACATGCAAGAAACAAGCTTGTACAGCAACAGGAAACTGGAGGTAGGGTATAGCTCAAAGATTTTCCTAGTACTAATTTGGTATTAGTGATAAATAGAATTGCTTTACACTTCATTTGATTCCTGAAAGATTGAGGAAATTTTGACAATTGGAGATAACTAAAAATTCTTGTTCCATATTTGGTTGAATTGAATGGGGATGGAGTGAGAGAGGGAGAGAGAGGATCATATTCCTTGCTCTTCTTTCAGAGGAAAAGAAGAAACTCAAAACTCCACACACACCAAAAAAAAAAAAAAAAAAAAAAAAAAAAATCCTCTCATTATTACCCCCCAAGTTGTTGCTCATAACTCTCTGCAAATAGTTACATGAAAGGAAATGTTTTTTTTTTTGGCCTTTTTTCTTTCTTTTTGAACCTAATGAAACTTTGGAGTTACATTTGAATTAAGAGGCTTTTTTAAAAAAATTTATTGATTGGGGGCTTGTAGGAAGAGAAAATGGGTGGGGGAGTAGATGGTTACCCCTAAGTTATTGTTCATAACTCTCTGCAAACAGTTACATGAAAGGTTTTTTTGGCATTTTCCTTTCTTTTCGAACCTAATGAAACATCAGAGTTGTATTTGAATTAGGAGGCTTTGTTTTTTTGGTTGGGGGCTTGTAGGAATAGAAAATGGGTAGGCGGAGTGGATGGTTTGCACACATTTCTGTTCTATGCATGGCTCATTAGTTCATGTAAATCATATCCCATCGCTTATGGCATCTAGTGCTAGTTATGTGAAAGTACTGTGTGAAGTGGTAAGTATACTATTGTGAGGACATGCAATAATTAATTATTACTGCTTTTTTATCTCAACAATTTAGTTTTATAATTCTGTTATATCAGGATTTTTGTTACTAATCAATGTTAGATTATTTATGTGTGTGTGTGAGTGTCTATGTGTGTGTGTATGTGTGTGTGTGTATAATTTTTGGATAAGTAAGGTTAGATTATGAACACCATTATGTACTTCTATCAGAAATTAGCAAACGCACTGAAGAACTGTAAAGTGGAGTTGAAGACTTTGTAGCATTGGCTAATGAGCTTGTTAAGACGATGGAAGGTTGGAAATGGTGGAACATTTGAGAGGAAAGTCTGGCTCAATGTTCATGAGCTTGGATTCTTGGTGTCCTCTGTTATGTGTCTTGTTTTGAGGCACATAGGGAATCCTCATAGGTACCCAGAAGGGCAGAACACCATAGTGACACGTTAGCAATAGGTGCCCGATTAAGAATGATCTATGGCAGGTTGATCTACCCTATAATGGAGGGATTCATTTTCTTAATTGTATCTGAAAGTAAGTGTTCATCATTTTTTATATGAGAGGAAAGTAAATCATCTTGTTTAATTATAGATCTTTTGAAACATCCTGTAGGACAAGAATTCCTAGTCACTGTTTAATCATTTTATTGATGACACAGGACCCTACCCCACGAAAGAGAAAGAGAGGGGTGGGGGGGTGTTTCTTTCTTTTCTCTGGATATGCAAGTAAAAAATGTATATGTATTTGCCAAAATGTTGATGTTTAGTTGAAAGAGAAGTCATTCATGTAACTAGCTTATATTTGTAAACATCCTGTAAGACGAGGAGGTACTGATACTCAGATTCAAATTTGTAATTCATAATGCAAGAGGGCCCTACGAAATTGGTGTCTATATATGTTGAATTGTCATATAAATATTAGATCTGCATCACCCATGTGTGTCCTATTCCCCTGCCTATTTTGATACACGAAATGGTGACTTTTGAAACCATGTTATTGTAATCCAATGAAATGAAAATGATGGTTTTATAATTAATATGAGTGATTTAATTTTCTTTGTTATTTTATTTATCTTAATTTCTTTCATTTCATATTGAGAATTTAATTATTGAGTAATTTGTATAAACAGGTTGATATATCAAATTTAATAACAGGTTTATAGGGTAGTTAATAGTATATGACTAATTTTTTGTATATATTCACCACCACCAAAAAAAAAAAGAAAAAAAAAAGGTTCCTCACATAAGATGACTGTTTTTTATAGTCATCTTTTAATACATAAGATGACTGGCTTTAAGAACATAAGATGACTGTGAAAAACAGTCATCTTATATAGTAATATATGACTGTTTTTAAGAACATAAGATAACTGTTAAAAACAATCATCTTATATATTAATATATGACTGTTTTTAAGATAAAACCAGTCATGTTTTGTTAAATACATGACCGTTTTTAACGGTCATCTATAGCACAAAAAGATGACCATGTTAATGAATAAAGGATCTTCTTTCTTTGAGTCAAACATGACTGTTTTAAAAAAACAATCATCTATTACTCTCAAAAGATGACTGTAAAAAATGGTCATCTTATTTGATGATAAAAGATGACGCCTGAAGAGATGACTGTTTTTTTAAAGAACAAAGATGACTGTTTTGGTAAAAGATGACTGTTAAATACAGTAATCTATCAACGTTTTTGTAGTAGTGCTTGAAGAGAAAATCAGATCTGTTTGATACTTTCAAGAAATGGAGAGCTCTAGTAGAAAATGAAACAGGGTTGAAACTGAAGTGTCTCAGATCAGATAATGGGGGTGAGTACTGTGATGATGCATTTGAAGAATATTGCGCTGCCAAAGGAATTAGGAGATAGAAAACACCTCCAGGAACACCACAGCATAACGGTGTTGCTGAACGGATGAACAGAACTATTAAGGAACGTGTGAGAAGTATGAGAATTCATGCTGGACTTCCTAAACAGTTTTGGGCAGATGCTGTAAATACTGCATGCTATTTGATTAACAAATGGCCTTCAGTTCCTTTGAATGGTGGACTACCTGAGGAGGCATGGAAAAGAAAAGAGGTAAACCTATCACACTTAAAAATATTTAGTTGTACCTCTTATGTTCATATTAATTCTGCAAAGAGGAATAAACTTGATCCTAAATCTCAAAAATGCACTTTCATTGGATATGGGGTTGACAATTTTGGTTATCGATTTTGGGATGCTGAAAATCAAAAAAATCCTTAAGAATAAGGATGTGATATTCAATGAATCTATCATGTATAAAGATAAGTTGAAAGAACAAAAAGAAAATAGGGAAAATTCTGAGTTTGTTGAACTTGAGGAAATATCTAGTGAGGATGTCTTAAAACCTCAAGATGGGAATGTACAAATAGAACCTTAGACCCCTCATCCTATGAGGAGATCATCTAGGGTTAGTAAACCCACAGTGCGTTATGCCCCTTCTTTGCATTATTTGTTGCTGACTAACAATGGTGAACCACAGTGTTATGAGGAAGCATTGCAGGTTGATACCAGAGAAAAGTGGGAGCAAGCTATGGATGATGAGATGAATTCTCTGTCGTCAAACCAAACATGGGATCTTGTTCCATTACCCAAGGGAAAGACAGCTTTGCATAACAAATGGGTTTATAGACTGAAGGAAGACCATGATGGTAGTAAACGATACAAGGCTAAGTTAGTTGTGAAAGGTTTCTAACAAAAAGTAGGTATTGACTACACCGAAATTTTCTCCCCTGTTATTAAGATATCTACTATCAGATTAGTTCTAAGTATTGCGGCAGTGGAAGATTTACATTTAAAGCAACTAAATGTAAAAACAGATTTTCTCCATGGTGATTTGGAAGAGGACATCTACATGCGCTAACCGGAGGAATTTGTTATGACTGGGAAGGAGAATATGGTTTGTAAACTCAAAAAGAGTTTATATGGTTTGAAACAGGCTCCTAGACAGTGGTACAGGAAATTTGATAGTTTTATGCACAATAATAGCTTTTCTAGATGCCATGGTGACCACTGCTGTTATTTTAAGAAATTAAATAATTCTTATCTTATCATTCTTTAATATGTAGATGATATGCTTATTGCTGGTTCAAGCATGCATGAGATTTCAAATCTTAAAGATAAGTTGTCTAAAGAGTTTGCAATGAAGGATTTGGGTGCTGCAAAATAAATCCTAGGTATGCGAATCATCAGAGACAGGGCAAAAAGAAAGCTAAAGTTGTCCCAAGCAGAGTACGTGTCTAAGGTACTCAAGAGGTTCAATATGGAAACTGCTAAGCCAATTAGCACTTCCTTGGGAAGCCACTTTAGAGTTTCAAAGGAGCATGGTGCAGTGACACAGGAAGAACTCGATTATATGGCTAAGGTGCTATATGCCTCAGCTATTGGAAGCTTGATGTATGCTATAGTCTGTACAAGACCAGATATTACTCATGCAGTAGGAGTTGTCAGTAGCTTCATGAACAATCCAGGCAAGGAGCATTAGGAAGCTGTCAAGTAGATTCTCAGATACCTTAAAGACACTACAGATATGGATTTATGTGGAGGAGCAGAAATTAGTTTACAGGGTTTTGTTGATTCAGATCTAGCAAGGGATATCGATAGCAGGAAGAGCACGACAGGGTATGTGTTTATTTTGGGAAGTGCAGCAGTTAGTTGGGTTTCTTAGTGGCAAAAGATAGTTACCATCTCCACGACAGAAGCAGAGTATGTTGCTGCAATGGAAGCTTCCAAGGAAATGGTATGGTTACAGAGTTTGATGAAAGAATTTGGCAAGCCGCAAGAAAGTTGCAAGTTATATAGTGATAGCTAGAGTGCATTCCATCTTGCCAAGAACTCAGTATTTCATTCTACGACCAAACATATAGACATCAAATATCATTTCGTCATATCACTTGTGGAGGATGGCAAGTTTACTCTGGAGAAGATCCACACTAACCAGAATCCTGTAGATATGTTCACCAAGGTAGTTACAGTGGAGAAGTTGACGTCATATTCATCTTCAACTGGTCTTCAAGCCTAGAAGATCAAGGGAGCACACATAAATTCATTATGGAGGCAGTTTCAGAGGTTCAAGAGGATCAGTCTCCAAGTGGGAGATTGTTGTGGTATGTGGAGTCTGATGATATTGGTCAGCATGATTGACCAGGGGGTTTGGGGGGCAGAGCCCCCTAAGGGGGTTCGAGAGGCGTAGCCCCCCGAGGGGGTCAACTTTCGTACTTTTATGTAGGGGTATTTTAGGTATTTTCCCATGGTTTTATGTTAACCTTAATTACTATGGGTGTTATTTAAGGGGGCTGGCAGTCAGAAGACTTTGTATCTTGTATTCTCTTTTTCACCTCTAAAGCATAGTGAAATTGTGTGTGTGCCATGGACGTACCTCAACTAGAGGGAACCACGTAAATTTCTATGTTCTTGCTTCTTTAATCATTTCTTTCTTTTCTTGTTAATCGATGTGTGCGTGGTAAAAAAAGGTTAATTTCTCCCAACATGACAGAGAAGCAAGTGGTGGGTAACCACATAAGGCTCGGTTAAAGAGTCTCCACCTAGGCACTTTGGATTTTCCCATGAAGAACACCGGGCCGGTGGAAAGGAAGCGCTACCTTGGCCACTATAACCTGCAATGCTGACAGCCCATAGCTCGTTCATGGTTATCCAATGCTTCACTCGATCACCGAATTCTTTGTGGCAAATCTCCACAAAGTCACGAAAGTCAGCCCTATTGATCCGATTGAGTCGCATCTTATTTGGTCATTCCCTAGAACTTTTGTTAGCATGTTGTGAAAATTAAAGTTAGGTGTAATAAAGTGTATATATGTATAATTGTGTGTGTGCATATATGGTCATGTATTTAGAAGATCGAGGACTCTTATTTATTGATCGAGTGATCTTGGGTTCAAGCTCATGAAGGAGCATTAATAATACCTATTTGTTGGTTAAAAAAAAAAAAAAGGAAAAAAAAAAGTTTTGCTTTTTGTTTTTTTTTTTTTTTTTGTTTTGTTTTCTTTTTTAAAAGAATGGTGAAATATGATTATTATGAATGTGCGGTTTACTTACACAATGCGAGGGCTTAAAAAGCCACCATACTCATCCTCTAGTGCTTGTGGAAGATCGAAGTGAAAAATAGTGACAAAAGGCTGTAGACCTTGGCATTTTAGAAGAAAAATAAGAGGGATCAGAGAACTGTTTGATAATTTTCTAGCCTGAGTCTAAATATTATACTCCGTATTTTAATTTATTGATTTGCGGACCAAGTATAATAGACAAATGATCAAAAATTAAAATAAAAAAAAAAAGTTACCAACTTCTCAGATTCTCCTATTTTCAAAACCGTGATTGAGAGGGAGGATAGAGTTCATACCGTTTGATAGGAGCTCATTTATTAGATTGTTGTAAAATCTTATATCTTCCTTGTTCACTCCTTCACTTAGGTTTCCACCTGAGTTATTAAAAATTCAATTAGAAAAAAAAAAGGATAAATAAAGAAAAAGAAGAGAAGAAATATTGGCGAAGGAAGTGGACAGAAATTAAACAAGTCAAAGTAGGATAATAATTAGCCAATAAATAAATTCGATTTATTTGGTATCTTTCTCTCTTGATGCCACTAAAAACCAAATTTACCCTTTTCCCAAAAACATACACCGAACTTCCCCTTTAGTTAACCCTAAATTCATCTTAGCATGATAACTCAACAAATTAAAATTTTAAATTTTAGAAAATTTGGGTGCAATAATGAGGATTGTTGCTGGAAAATAATTATCTTATGACTTGTAGGCCTGACAATTGGGTGGGTTTGGGCGGTTTTAAATGGGTTTAGTCGTAATATCACCCAAACCTAACCTAACCCATTTACATGAGAACCCATTTAAGCAAAACCCAAACTGACCCATTTATTGCAAGTAGAAACCCAACCCAACCCGCAGACCACTACTGACCCGTTTAAGACGTTAATTGGGCTTGTGGTTCTATTTCTGACGTTGGGTGACTTTGCATTATATTTTTTTTTATTTTTTTACCCAAAAAATAAAGAAAAAACATTTGTCCATTATTTTTGCTACTTTTATCCACAACAACTCATTTTTAGATCTCTAAAATATAAAATCTCAAGGTTGACCCAAACCCATTTTAATCAAGTTATAACCCGGATTTTAAAATTTTAAAATAAAAAATAAAAAATTCCAACTACTATAGCATTTCATTTTCAAATCTACCAAAAATACCAAATTCAAAAAAAATAAAAATAAAATAAGAGAGACATTGAAAACTTGAATGGCATTTTCAGATCCCTAGCCTTCAAGTAAATGTGCTCATTTCATTTTTAAATGTTTATTAAAGGGCATTTTCATTTCATTTACAACCTAATTTTATTAATTGAGTTGTAAATGTGTTCATTTCATTTTCAGCTAAACATTTCATTTTTAGATCCTATCGGGTTTGTTTATCACCCAACAATTTTTAAGTAAACTTGATTAGACCCAATTATTAGTTGGACTCCTTATGACCACCAATTTACAACCCAATTAATAAAATTACCTATGCACACCCATTTAGCTTGGGCGGGTTTGGGCTGGTTCATGGGTTTGCACACAAATTGCCAGCCCTACTTACGAGGTAATAGTCTGGACCATGAGATGGAGAATCTGAATTTATCCGTTCCCATATCCTTCATTAGTTGCACGTCTTCCTGTTACATTCATAAATCCTCATCGACATAGATATTGAATAAGTAGTAAAAATAAAGTACCTTCAAATAAATTAAAAAAAGGGACTACCACCAATTATGCAGATGATCAATGAGGTAAAATGTATATCTAGTCTATTGCACCTTATAACGATGGTAGAAATCGACTGCTATGTCTCCATTGCTCTGGCCGAGTATCCTATCTGCAATTAATGCAACCATATCATGTAAATATGCATAAAAACTAATCCCAAATTAAGTTCTTAATTAATTTGCAACGCTTCACACACAAATATCCATACTCACACACACTGCAAATGATTACTATAATAATAGATGAGCAAAAGGATATTTTCTTAGGCAGACACCCCAAAAACTTCAAAGAAGCCCCCAAAGACCACCAAAACACACTCAAGAAATGCAAATTAATTATTTTATTGGCATGCTTTAGGATGTGATTATTTTCATCTTACATGGATCGACGGCCTTGGTCTTGGTCTAGTATTTTACCCTTGAGAAGATCCACCTCCAAAAGAAAGTTGATTCTAAGATGATCTAAATACCAAAAAACAAAATCATGAAGTTGACTCAATTCTTTTGGGTTATAATAGTTTAATATCGTTGTAGAAAACACCCTTAATACCTGTTTGCAAAACCGGCCGGTTGGCCATACACACTGACGGGTCACCCCTGGACCGACCATCATGAAGTTGACTCAATTCTTTTTTAATTTTTTATTTTATTTTAAGCACCTTTTATTATTTCTTTGTTACTTAATTTTTCCCTTTAGTGAAGTTGTTTTCTAGTAGATTTCTAGTTCTTATTTTGATCAATAATATAAACATTTGGTCAAGCTATTGCCACCACTCAAAATGTTCTAAACCCTCCACTAATGAAATCCCTTCAAATTTTACACGATGCACCCCCCTATCTTCCTAAAAAACCCTTAATAAAAAAAATTAAACATTGGTTCGGTGTTTTAAAACGGAACATCACAAGATTGTTCGGACTCCTAAAGATGAACAATATCAATTTGTTCAGATTTACATAACTGAACAATGTTAAAACTTTTTTTTAAAGTCATTTGGAGTTCTAGGACGGAACAAAATAACGTAATTCGGACTTAGAAAGTGGAACGAGTTAACATTATTCGGTGTTACAGAAATGAACACATTAAACATGTTCAAAGTCACAAAACAGAACGGTGCGAAATTCATCATACAAAAAAATAAAGTTAAACTCCATAAAAAAATGTATAAATACTTATCTTTTGGCTGCTAATATTATCTCTAGCATCGCTTTTCTCGTCATTATTCAATATAACAAGAGAAGTACTAATATTTCTTCTACATATAAATTTGGTGCCAAGGTTGTTAAGGTTTGAGAGAGCATGGAGTTTAGATATTGTGTAATGTATTTGAACTGGGGGGTAGAGTAGGGTGGGGATAGGAAAATTTTTAAGTCTCTAAGTATACATGACCTTATTGGCAAATGTACATTTACAAATAAAAAATTCAACAAATTATTTTAATTGGTGGGGGTTTAGAGTATTTAAAGTAGTGGCAATAACCTAGCCCATAAACATTTCATGATTATTGCGTTTATACTGCTAAATATATATCGTAACATCTACGAGACACGACACTTCAATTATTCCATTTCACATCAGCCTTTAAAAAATTGGAAGACCTCGTAGATTTTGAGATTTGATGGGTTACGAATTATGTAAAAATATATATATTATTATAAGTACATCAACAAGAAGAGACACTACCTTTGTTTTAACTGTTCTCTTTGATTGTTTGTGGAGTTTTCTGGACGAATGTGTTTTGTTTTGTTTTGCTGCTTTTTATGTAGGGTGTGTTAGGGCTTAGTTTGTGGTTTGGGGTGTGGTTTTTAGTGGTGGTGCTCTGGAGTTTTTCAGTAATTCTAGTTTGGGGTTGTTTTTGCAATTGGGTTTTGGGTGTAATCTCTTTTAATATTAATATATTATCTCTTTTGTGGATCAAAAAAAGAAGAGACACCACCCAGCAAACAAGCCATCTCATAGACCCAAAAGCAAACACGTAACAGAACACGCCACCAAGAGGACCAAACATTCAACAGCCAAATACAATCAACGAGTAGAAAACAATGGCCAATTAAAAAGAGAGAAAGAGAGGCAAAAAACGACAAACTGATTTCTGTAGCGGGAACTCCAGCAATGTTCGTTATTTTCCTTTTTTTACTTTTTTTGTAAGGGTAAAATGGGAAAAAGGAAAATCGTAGGAAGAATAGTTTTTTATCTCCTAATTTCACCGGCTTTGGCATGCAAACGCTCTAAATTAAAGGGCAAGGACAAGAAAAAAGGCTCTCCAAAACGCCTAAAACAAGCCAACAAGAGTTGGCTGTGTTGAGGATTGAGCTGGAGAGGATTTGACTTCCTAGGAAGTTTCGTCTATCGTGTCTATCCCTAGGCGCTCTTGCTAATGTCTCTAAGGCCAGTTAGGAGTCCTCTGCGTAGAGGGACCAATCTGGTCCTGTAGCCGTATCTATCTTATCTTTGATCTGGTGCGGGTCCGAGATAGTGTGGGTGTACTGTAACTCATTATACTTAATATAATCTCTTTTGCTCATTAAAAAAAAAAAAAAAAAAAACCAAGGGTTGACCTAACGGTTAAAGGATAAGTTGTTAAAGTCAAATATTTCGGATTCAAAACTAATCAATCTCTCTTGACCAACCACTTGGGGATTAGTCGGTCTCTGGTTCGGACTTCTTGTTACTTGGCTGTCACAGAAACTAAACTATATATGACAGTGAATCAATGTCTAACAAAGAACAACTTAAAGAAACACAGATAGGGACCTGGATATTGGTGAGTGAAGTTATCCCAGTTACTTGGGCCCTTACCGCCTTCTTTTGCTCCACCTTCATATTGAAAAATCATACCCAAAAAACATTATACTAAAAATGTGCATGCATATGCTTTTACAAAGTTGTCAGATAAATACTTTAATTAGTCACAGTAACACCCTGTTTGTTTGGTAAGAGTGGGGGTGGAGATGAAATCTTACTCAAATTCATTTCAAAATAGAGTATTTGAATGAGATAACTATGCAAGAATGGAATCAAACACCGATAACAAACATGTCATGTATTTTACATCGTTCATAAAGCCCATTCCACACTACATCAGGCAGCCTTGAATCGCCATAGCTGCCTGCGGCCAATTAGTTTCAATTAAGACACACCTCTAAAAAAGATATTTAAGCAAAATGATGAAGATATATATATATATATATATATATATATATATATATATATAGATAGAGAGAGAGAGAGAGAGAGAGAATTCCTTACTTGCAACGTTAACCTTGCACGAAGTATATATATATATATATATATATATCTAACTATATATAGAGAGAGAGAATTCCTTACTTACAAGGTTAACGTAACTTCGCGTGTGGTCACCCTTCAAAATTCTATCTAGGATTCGTATTCTGCGAAACCAACTGTTAGAATAGAAAATACCCTTCTCATGATGACGGTGCATATAAAAAATCAATTTGATTCGAGACTGATTGTTATTTTATCCAAAACTTAAATTTTTTAGACAATAACATACAATCACTCATTTTGGATATTTATAGATGAAGCGTATCTTAATTTCAGGTCAACTTGATTTTTGATATGCGTGATTTTCATATGAAAAAGTTGACTTCACAAAATACAAGTGACATTCAGAGTTTTTGAGAATGTCACACAAAGAATTATGTGATATTAATCTCATAAAAAAGAGACTCTAGTTCTCAATATATATTGGAACAATGAAGAAAGAGAGAAAGAGAACATTAATCTATTATTCCTCACCTACGGGGAAACCGGCAGCCCGGCAGCCTGTCCATTCCAAGCTGTCATGTAATGGCTAATGACCACTTACCCAGGAGCTAAAATGACAAACACTGTCTTTATATTACGTTTTTTTCCACTACTTAGGTACTGAAGACCTTTTAAAATCCTGTAGACGGCTGTCTTTATATAACAGTTTTTCAGCATAATGTCACTAATTGTTTACTTTTAGGATTTCCTAAGTTTATATTGATCAACGTCCAAATGACCTAATTTGACTGAAATGATTGAGAACCATACGTGTTCCGCATATTGATATCTCTTTCATATAATTAGTATCCTTTACTCCTTTATTATAATGTATAATATTCTTATTTTAAAATTAAAATTAAAAGTTTTTGTTAAATTTTGTATTTAAAACCCCCACCTCTTTTTTTTTTTTTTTTTCTTTTTCTTTTTTTGGTGCAAAAATTTTATATTTTACTTTTGGTCTAATACTCTTATGCCACATTGGCAATTATGATCCAAACGTCTAAGGAATGTGTTTGGGCCTTCTTTTAATTTGAAAGTCACTCTACTATGGATTTATATATCAACAAAATCATAATAAATGATCCACATATGTTTAAAGTTCTAACATCATTCACTATGAATAATAAAAGGGCCAGGCTATTGCCACCACTCAAAATACTCTAAGCCCCCCACTAATTAAATCCCCTCATATTTTACTGAAAGCACCCTTTTATCTTCCTAAAATAACCTTAAGAAAAAATTTCCTAACATTTTTCCACCCCACCTCCAACTTGTTCGGACCTATTAGTAAGAACAAAATATATATGTTCGGACTTATTAGTAAGAACATATTATATATGTTCGAACTTATTAGTACGAACAAAGTATATATGTTCGGCTTTATAGAAAAAAACAATATAAAAATGTTCGGACCTTTAAAACCGAACATTTATTATTTGTTCCGACTTATAAACACGAACAGTTAAAATCCATTCACAATTACATATACGAACAATTTTCAATTGTTGTATAGTTAAGTTTTTCGGTGTTTTAAAACGGAACAACACAAGTTTGTTCGAACTCTTACAAGTGAACAATATCCATTTGTTCGGAGTTACATAACCGAACAATATCCATTTGTTCAAAGTTGAAAAACGGAACAAAATAACTTTGTTCGGACTTAGAAGTCAAAACGTGTTAAAAGAGTTTAGTGTTACAGAAACGAACATTGTAAACATGTTCGGAGTCGAAAAACCGAACAAGACGAAATTTAGCATACAAAAAACTGAAGTTAAACTTGATAAAAAGTGTATAAATACTTACCTTTTGATTGCTAATATCATCTCTATCAATGCTTTTCTTGTCCATTATTCAATATAACATGAGAAACACTAATTTTTCTTGTAAATATAGATTTGGTGTTAAGATTGTTAGGGTTTGTAAGAACATAAAGTCTATAGATGGTGGAATGTTTTTGGAGTTGCGGGTGGAGTGAGGTGGGGATAGGAAATTTTTAAAGTCTTTAAGTAGACATGTCCTTATTGGTAAATTTACATTTAGATATAAAGAATTTCATAAATTATTTAAATATTGGGGGGCTTAGAGTATTTTGAATGGTGGCAATAGCCTGGCCCATAATAAAATCGTAGACGAAATTAGCACAAAAAAACCTTGGGAAATTACATGCACTAAAGATTTTATAAAAGCAACCAAACAAGTCACTAGGCAAAAAATGCCAAGAGTTGTTTGTCTAAAGACGTACATTTAGGGATGGAGAGGAAATTATCTTCTAGGTAATAATTTGATACTTTATAAAACTTTTTACTCTTACACCCTTAATATCTTTTTGTGGACATAATAACAAAAAATGGAGTGCCTTTAGTAATAATAAGAGTAAACTAGGGATTTTTAATTAAAAAAGAAAAAAGGAAAAAAAGGGTGACTGATTGCTAAATAAGTTTTACCCCATCAACTAATTGAGTTAGAAAAATCGTTGCTTGACTAATTGCTAATATTTAACCCAATTATGGACTAATTGCCAATTTCCTCACTACAAGAAAATTGGCATATTGCAATAGCACAGATCGTTGCAATAGATACTTATTGCAACGACAACTTGGCCGATGCAACCCGTGGTAATAAACTCTGCGGCAATAAGTTATTGCATCAACCAAAGTCGTGGCAATAAGTCCAATATAATGCCACGACATTGTTGTTGCGATATATTCGTCATTGCAATGAGTCCAATATATATAATGCCATGACCTCATCATTGCAATAAATTTAAAGTTGTTGAAATAGATATGTATTCTGACAACAATGTTGTTGAAATTAATGTCCTATCTAACCTACCCAATTATTATTGCAACAATACGTGTCGTTGCAATAGGTTATTGCATCAAATTGTATTGTTGCAATAGATATGTGTTGCAATAGCACTATCGTTGAAATTAATGTCCTAAATAACATGCCAAATTATCATTGCAACAATAAGTGTCATTGCAATAAGTTATTGCATGAAACTGTGTAGTTGCAATAACCCTATATTGCAATGCTTATTCTTTCTGTTGTAATTTATCTTTTTTGCACATAAAATCTATCAAAATCGTAGAAATATGCTATTTTTTCCCTAAAATTATAATTATTGATCCATTTTGCTATTATGCAATACTTATTTCCTAATATAAAACAATATATTTCAAAAAGTAAACCCCAAATTGGTTTCATATCCAAAGAAAAATGATACAACATAAAAATTTAAGAAATTTCTCCAAATAATTTCATATTAAAAAAAGATGCAATGTATACAATATTGTAGCTAATATAAAACTGTTTCCAAACATGTTTAATTTATAGTCAACAAAAATGTCAAAAAGTTGCCACTTTTTTCATCAGCATAAAGTTTCCACGTTGAGCTTCAAAAGTGCAATCCAACTATGAATCCATTACGAACCAACATAGTTGTCACCCTACAAAAATGAACAACATCAATTAGATTCAAAAGTTCAATTGATACAATCAAAAAAACTAATTGATTTTGTAAGCCATATCAATGACATCTTCTACAAATTAAAGATTATATTTCAGTCATGTAAGACATGCAATTTAGATAAATTATACAAATGGATTCCAAATTAGTAATTCACTTAAGGTAATAGGGGCATCGATCCATTGCCAATAGTTTACTAAGCAAAACAACCCTATCATACTAATTGAGATCAACTACATTGAATCTTCATGTATTTACAGGTAATTAAATCGATACCACAAAAGCCCTTGAATCATCCAAATAAAGCATACACAACATAATGAATGAATGCTATGCTTAAATGATAGGAGCAACACTTATAGAGTTCTTGAGAGAGAAGGGTAGCACCTATAGAGCATTTAGAAGGGAGGTAGCAGTAGAGTAGAGAAAACCAGCCAAACCTACTAGAAACCAAAAAAGCACCCAAACTAAAGTGGTTAGAAAACCTTTTTTTTTTGGTTTGACATCTTTTAGTTCCTTTTTTATTTTTTATTTTTAATGTTTTTTAGGTAGAAAACTAAATTCTATTTAAAAAAATAGATAACAATACACCCAAAGAGACGTTAGCAACACCCAAACACCCAAAGTGGACAAGAGAACTAGACAACTAAACGCCCAAACATCGAAAGTGGACAAGAGAACTAGACAACTAAACACCCAAAGCCAACACCAAAACTAGAAATGCCTAAACACTAGAACTGGATGACTAAACACCCAAAAGAACCTAGAAAACCAGCCAAACCTGCTAGAAACCAAAAAAACAAAACAGCCCAACAAAAAAAATCCAACAATGCAACTAAACGAACATGAATTCGGATAATCTAGTACATAGAAAATCATCTTAATGTGATATAAAGACAGACTCTTCAGTGACAATATGCACACAAATTGTCTTGGGGTGAATACTGAATAGCCTTACAATCTTCAATGACAATAAGCACGAATTCCCACCTATTCTTCATATATCCCTAGGTTAAGGGAAGAATCTTGTCAGCACTAGAGCAGCTTCTAGTAATGAAGTGATCATCCCTTGCAAAGATATTATCAAAAATATAGGAAAAAAACTGATCCATCGAGAAGCATCATACCAAAGTTCACCACTGCCTTAAGAAACAAAAACAATCGAAAAACTCATAGCATCTTCCCACCCCAACCAAAACCCCATACAGTAGCTTCCAATAATGCTTTATTGGCCCTTTTTTGGCTCCAGATAAGAGGAAGGATTTTTGTTTGGAACAAGACTAATTCTATAGCTATTATTGAGAAAAGAGAAAACGTATCCATGAAAACTTAAATCCAAGGAGTATTAGTCCTGTTCCAAACAAAAATCCTTAGAAACTCCATAGAAAACCCCATTCATTATTTTCAGTTCTCATACAACAGAAATAAGGTTCCCTGCACAACATAGCAAATGGTATGGGTAGGGGTAGGCACCAAGAGAATTTGCTTTGTGGAGTTTCAGAGTTCAAAACCCCTTATCATTATGATTAATTAACTATTAGCAACCTGGAATAGTTAAATAATAGAGTCCCCATTCTGTGCTTTTGTACTTGGGCTTCCGGCCCCATTCAAACCAAAAAAGAAAAGGCTTACATATGGAGCTTAATTTTGTTTTTAAAATAATCAGAAATTTATAATTGGTCATCACTCTCTCTCTCTCTCTCTTGCTCTCTTCAAACATTACACAGAAATTTAATTCTGGACAAAACTCAGTCATTAAATTTAACAGGGTCATTTCCATATCCGTATAAATGTGTATATGTACTCACAAGTAAAACTGGCAACAAGAAACGTGAACTACCCGAAAAGTGGGTTCTTAGACCCTTGGCAAGATTCACAAGAGCTTGGATGGCTTCAACTGCAACAGCTATGTTGTTCACTTAAATGCTTGGTTCCTAAAGATGTGTATAAAATTCAGCATGGAACATATATAGAAAGAATGATTGCATACTCATGTCTACTAAAATGAGGAGACAGATTTAGATGATTTCTTAGTCAACATTATGGAAAGGTTGCACACTGTTTTATTCTGTGACTGGAAAGTTAGATTATGAAAATATTCCCAGACAGCTACTCTTAGTCAATCTGCAGTAGAAAACTACTACAGTTTGTGGATACCAAATTATATAGTTGTTGAAAGTGAAGGGAATTGGTTTCATTTATTAGTTAGATATTATAGGGATGCTGCTTTTCTGGGAAAATATAGGTTAAATTCTATACAATTCAGCACTAATAACAATGCATTATGAATTTTGTATCATTTGGTAGGTTTAGCTATCCAAATGCCCCATTTAGCTACCTGTGTCATTAGCTTATACTTTTCTGTCTAAAATAACAAAAATAGACTCATCAGTATAACATATAATCTTATCATATCTACTAAGCAATCTACAAGCAATATCTCCAACAGTGCAAAACAAAACTAATTTGTGTCTCGCAGAGACTCATGATTTTTCTTAAAGCACCCATAATTTGATCTACTCATTGGTTGATACTTTCTATTGGATCTACTCATGATTTCTCTTAAAGCACCCATGATTTGTGTCTTGCAGAGACTCGCATCAGATTTTCTCTCAAACTATATATTTCTCTCTGTTGGAAGAATTGGGTCCAACACTGATTTGATTGCACAAAGAACACCCCTAATACACTAACCAAGGCAACACCAAAGATAACTCAGCTTACACAAGCAAAACACCAAACATCAAAAGTGCAACATAGGACAAACACTAAGTCCAGCTGGAACACACCCGAGCCTCCCAAAAAGTCATGAGAGCAAAAGTCCAAGATAATCAAATTATTCACTATTCTAACACAAAACAACATGACTAATTATGGGAGTTCCAGAATATGTTCTAGAATAGATTAAAGCCAAATATAATCTATACATCAACATGTCTGGATCGCATGACTATCACACTTCAAGAGGTAAACTAAACTACTTCATTGATGATATACACAAGTATTATGTATTCACATGACTAAATTTTAGGGCAGAGGGGTATCTACGAATGTGCAGCTGGGTTCTCGCGAAGAAGAAATCAAAGGAGAGAGAGACCTATATTAGGGCAGCGGATTCGCGCGAAGAAGAAAAAAGAGGAGAGAGAGAATTTAGGGCAGAAGGTTTGTGCGAAGAAGGAACCAGAAGAGAGAGAGAGAGAGAGAGAGAGAGAGAGAGAGAGAGATATCTATTTTAGGGTAGTGGTTTCGCAGGAACAAGAAAACAGGGGTGGGATTCTGTACAGATTCACGCTGAAGTGAGCGTGAAATAAAAAGTGGGAGGTGGGAGGCCTATTGCAAAAAAGGTTTTGTGGGAATAAATGCTAACCCTGAAGAGGTTGACGCGTTAACCTATTGCAATAGACCAGGTCGATGCTAATGCTAATGGCACGAGTGATGCGAATGGTGGCGGGACATGAATTAGCCTATTGCCACAGTTAGTGTTGTTGCAATACATCTTATTCGTTGAAAGAAATAATCAACCAGTGCCATATTTTAGTACCTATTGCAACGAGTAGAAGAAATCGTTGCAATACTTGGTTTAATTGTCTCTATATTTTTTATTGTTGCAATAGTATTGTGGCAATAAGGTGTTTTTCTTGTAGTGCCACATAAATCTATTATATATATAACAAAAAAATCATTACCAAAAACAAAAATCAAACCACCCCTCTCCACGGATATATACATTTACACATACTAGTTGGTGCCCATGTGTGTTGCAAGTGAAAATATTACTCCTTCCGTTTCAAATTGACCATCCCTTTTGAAAAAACATGCTTTTTAAGGAAATCATATTAAATGCTTTCAAATCAATGCATATGTTTTGAGATTCCAATTTTGCCATAAAATGTGCAAAATATTAGAAAAAGAGAGAATATCTTTTTAAGGGTATTTTAGGAAATGAATCGAAAATAGCCAATGACTTTTGAAATGTGACAATAATTTTGAAACATCCTAAAAAAAAAAGTAGACCACTTATTTAGGAAAGGAGGGAGTAATATTTTTTTTTCTTTAAAGAAAATTATATGCATGTTGATTCAACAAACTTGAATGTTAGATGCCAAACTTTTTATCTTAGTATACAGTCAATGCATGGATTAAAATCATAAGAATATGGTAAATGCATTGGATAAAAATTTTAATGAACGTACTATACAGTTTCAAAGGGAGCTAGGTCCTTGAAATAGATGTTACATTAATTGAAAAGTCATCCATAACTTATGAGTTTTTTTTTTTTTTTTTTTTTTTTTTTTTTGCCCCCTTCAAATAAAACACTATATAAGTAAATAGGTATAGTTCTACTAAAGTAGAAAAATTAAAAAATCTTTTATGCTATCTCATTTTTCCGGCAAAATCATATAATTAAGGGTAAGTTTGGTTGTCCAATTCAAAATTAAACAATTGAATAAATTTTTATAGTATTTTAGGCACAAATTTATCATATTTAAATAATTTAAAGCCATCCCTTTATTTGATGTTATAGGATTAATTCTTGGAGATTCATGAATTACCACTATTTTGAATTGGAAGAAGACTTCCACCAATAAAACGTAACCAATAAAAAATAAAAAGTATTGTAAAAAGGATAAAAACCTCACAAAATTTCTTTAATAAAATTCTAAAAATTTCAATTCGACATAAATGATGTGCTTCATTGAGAGAGGATGTGCTCTAAATATTCCTTTCCCATGGTAGTCCATCATGTAAGTCGGTTTGGGTGATGCTTTAATCATCTTCAGAGCTTCGGTCAAATTATCTCTTGGCATCATAAGGTACATCTGAGAAAGAACTCTTGTAAAACAATTATTGGTAGTTTGGTACCAGAACTCCACTTAAGGGTATTTATGTCGTTATATTTTAAAATAAAGGTATTTTAGAAATCAAAAGTTTTTTAAAGATTTATACTTTTATAGGTACTAGTATAGATATAAATTTATTTTAAGCATTCTTTGTAGAAAAATAAATTTTCAAACCTTCAAAATATGTTGAACTTGGCAACATTTTATGTTTGATGAGATACTCAAGAGTCAAATTGGTTACCCATTTGCTACTCATTGAACTCACCAGTTGCCAATAACATTAATTTGCCCCACTTGTTAAGTGAGTGATCTCGGATTCAACCTTATGAAAAAACATTGATACTAAGTTGTCAATATTAAGGGGGTTAAGGTAAAGGTAGCTAGGTTTCTATCGGTTGAGCCATATAAAGTCAAATTTATCATTAATTACATATGTTCCCATTCAATTCCTCCCTATATACATTTCAATAAATGCATGCCAGCCGACATCAATTTTGATGTTTGGATACCATTAGTCCAAATGCATGCCGGCATAAATTAAACTTGATTAATTTAATAAAAATAGTTGATTAAATGTAGATGGCTTTAGAAAAATATCACAAATTTACAAAAATTTTGGCATGACCCAAACATAAGTGGGACATACCATTAAGACATGTGTCCTATTTTGAGTAATTTATAAAAATAATTTTGCAAATATATCCATCATTGTTTCATCACAAACATGATAAGTCACAGGGAAGAAAACATACTTGTTTCATCACAAACATCATAAGCCACCGAAAATAAAACATACATAGTTGAATTACAATCATCGAAATGTAGCACTTATCCCATCGGTCTACAAGCCAATCAAACCATAAATATTACAAAGCACTTATCCCATAGGTCTACAAGCCAATCAAACCATAAATATTACAAGTCCACAAGTAGCCATTGTTTCTAAAAATATAGTAGGCATAATTATTCATTGCATCACATTTCAAACAAGCAAGCATAGCTCAAGGTGAAGTATCTCCTTCCTGGCATGGCCTAGCTAGCGTTTTCTGCAACATTAGGTGTTAGATTATAAGAGTAGTATAAAACTTAGTGGATATAATTTTCACAATGACAAACCAAAGCATGATAATATATAAACAATGTAATCAAAGTAGAAAATAAATGCCAATGAATGTCATGCCATAATGCTCTATTTATTACCTTTAACAAAAACCTAGCTTCCCTAAATGGGCCATCGCATGCGGAATAAGGGACAACTACCTCTAAATTTGGGACAACATGCACAAAGTGGTCTAGGACTACGGAGGGGGAACAATATATACAAGGTAGTCCTAAGGAAAACATGAGCTAATAGCCCACTAGTCCAAATTCCAAAAGCCTCAAATTATCACCAAATTGATAATTTATGCCACAATGATGCATGCAAAATCCACATGTCTAACAAATTCCATGCCAAAATGAGTCTTAGTGTGGTTGAAGTTGTGTGAAGCTACAATGTCTTATCAATACACAAAGTTCAAATTAATAGGGAAAAATATTTTCAAAAAGAAATTTCACAACTAAGACACTTTTTTCCAACTCTAAGCTAAATTTCTATCTTCCAAAAATTGAAAATTACAAATTAAGCCAACTTGCACTTAGAACACTAAACCAAACGTATGAAACAAGTCCCAATACATATTCAATTATCATATAAACTATGCATTAAATTTCAAATCAAGAGTATTAGAGACAAGGTACTCACAGGATTTTCTGTAGGAATTTTTGGAACCAGCCAACTGAATTCTTAGGGAGTCTTGCTAAGTTATTGTTGTTGTTGTTGTTGTAGTCCACAAAATAGAGGCCGAACCTAACTGTGTAGCCAGAACGCCACTCAAAGTTGTCTAACAATGACCATGCAAAGTAACCTTTGACGTTAACTTCTCTAGCACTGCCAAGGCCACATGCATGATTAATTAATTAGTACGAATTTCATTCCACTATTAACCTTGAAGAGCAAAATTCTGAAAACTCTGGTAATAGCAAAACCTAAAAACAAGAACAATATTTCTTTTTGAGAAATCTCACTCTATGGCTCCTTTAAGAGATAAAAGATGGAGATGGTGGTAATATATCCTCATGGGATCCTCGACGGCTCTCTCATGAGGCAATATATTATCGTTCCTGAACTCATCAATCCCTGAAACAGTCGAAAAAATTAAAATTTGAGTACATGTAATTAACATTCATTTGATGATACAAATCAAAATGATATCACATGATCCAAGAACAAGAAACCATTTCCCTTACCATTCTCAGTAATGTAAAGTGTTGGGTTCTGATAATTTTCCTTGATGTAAACAAGAAGATCTTCAAAACCGTTTGAATAGCAATTAAGCCATATTGAAGCAGCCTACAAATTCATTTTCCCCGCAGGGATTTAAAAGCCAACCAAAGCATGGAGTGTCAGATTTATGGGCACACATATATGTATACATGGACGATTATAAATTTTAACATACCGGTGGACCAATAGGGATACCGTCTCGCTCAGCTACAAAATAAAAATTAAAATCAATTTGGTGTGCAAAAAAAAACCAAAAGCATCTCATGGGTAGAATTTGGAAGTTATTTTCTTGTTTTTTAAAGGTTTTGTAAGAAGTTAATTACTAGTAATTTTAACGTGAGAATCCCCGGATTCCCCACTAGGATCATCAGCTGCATAATGTGCAGTGTAGTAATTCATTCCTATAAAATCGAAAGACCCTTTCACCATGTTGGATTCCCCTTCAGTGAACTTTGGTAACCGTTCTCCAAGGAGGGTTCGCATGACTTGTGGATAGTGACCATAAGTTAATGGATCCATAAACCTGTCGAAATCATGGAGTTATAGGTTGTCTTAATTTGGAACTAGCTAGTTTGAATTATAATAAAGTCTATGAGTTGATTTCTGATGATGTTCTCACCACCCAAGCATAAAATCAAGGGCTCTTGCGGCTGCCTTTTTGTCATTGTCTGTATCAGAATAGGGTACCATCCAATTACAAACATTTGTTATCCCAATGTCGCCCCCATGAGTTACCTATATAATTCAATCTCATGCGTCAAATAAAGATACTTGATATATAACAAATTTCATGATTTTTTCATTAAAATTTATTACTTGATATACAAAACATTGTTCACAAAAGATAAAAGATTATATATGCATGGGAACCCTTACTCACCTGGTTAATCTCTTTGTATAGTTTTACTGCTTCTCCATGAGAAAGAAGCATATGGTGGGCAACTGTATAAGGGTCAGTTGAGGGGTCTTTACCAGCCCGCCGGCCCAATACAGACACCAATGGAGCACATCGGCTCATCAGGGCAAAGGTGTCTTGTTTAGCATATGTAATGCAGTAAGACCATGGCTCATTTATGGTGATCCAGTGCTTCACCTGATTGCCGAATTTCTCGAAGCAAAGACCCGCAAACTCACGAAAATCATCCCTATTAATCAGAAATGTTGCATCTTATTTGGTCAAGTAGGCCAATCTGTTCAACTATTGTTCGTGTAGTGAAAATAAAGGTAAGTTGTAAAGCATGATCAACATTGGTGGTTAACTAGATCTATTATATTCATGGTAAAAGCATAAACATTTATTGACATAAACATTGGTTTTACTTACACAATACGAGGGCTCAAAAAGCCACCATACTCATCTTCTAGTGCTTGTGGAAGATCCCAATGAAAAATAGTCACAAAGGGCTCCAAATCTGCACATTAATTACAGCAATTAACCAAAGCGTTAAATTTGAGGGAATTTTAATTTTTCGCATCAATCCAAATTCGACAAATGCGTATGATTAAATATGGGGGCAAACAAATAAGAAGATCCCAACAACATTGTAAAAAAAAGGGTGCCAACTTCTCGGATTCCATGTATTGATCCGAGCACAATTACCAAATTTAATTATTTATGGCAGAGTTACTCTTAGCCCAATTTGATTCGAGCACAATTATCAAATTCGAATTTATTCAACATTATGCTCAACCGTGAGATGTGTCTTATAAAAAATAAATAAATAAATAAACCGTAAGATGTGAGGATAGAATTATGACCTTTAGATCGGAGCTCATGAATGAGATCTCTATAAAATCGAACTCCTTCCTCATTAACTCCAATGTCGCCATCTCCACGCCTCCCATCTGATCAGTACTTAGAATTTTAGAAAAATAAAAAAAGTACGATAAAGATATATACACTGAATGGGCATCAGCGGATTCATGAGTCAAAAGTAAGGGTCTGTTTAGGAACTTAAAAAACTGGATCAAATTACGTCTTATTCATAACTATTATTTGGTTTTTAAACAAATTAACTCACAGTTGATATGGGCATATGGTTAGATTTTACAAAGACGGTTAACCGTTATGTACTGCCGTCATAAAGTTAAGGTCGATTTGTACACAGGGTTAAACCAAATGCTTTTCAAACCAAAATCTGACTTGACATGTTTAGGAATAAATTAATTTCAATTAACATCTAATAAAGGACAATTAGATTAAAAACCATGAGCCATGAGCCATGAGGCAAATCACTTCCTAGCCATCAATTTTTTAAATTGAGCCCATAAATAGATTCTATAGACTAATATAAAACCAAGGAAACAACTTGGAGGCTCTTTCAAGATCAAACGGAAATAATATAGCTTAAAGGACGAAAATACCCTCCAAGTCACAAAAGCTCTTATTACCCAACCTCTTCCATATTGATCCAAAATCCATATTTATGATCCTTAATGCGATGAAAACCTAAAGCAAGTGACTAGAATAAAGAAACAAAATAAAAACTAACATAAAATGATGACCTCTAACTAAAGTGACAAAAATGGGGTGTGACACTATGCCTTTGTCAAACCACCGTAACAAGCATCCTTGCTGACACTCATGCTAAGCTTCTATCATCGACCAAATAGGCTCTAACTTCACACAACAAGCTTGGGTCACACTATCATAAGTTTCAACTATCACCTATGGGTGTTGTTGTGTGATGAGAAAATAGGAAGAATGGTTGAAAGAGAGTTGCAGTCGTTGAAGCTTTAATGCATGGTAGACTATTGGGTATTTGACCATGACTCAGTGCTTTGAGGGGAATAGAAGATTAGATCCACCCTCGTTGAAGAAGCAGATATGCCACTGTTAAACCCGTTTGAAGTGATCAAATTTGCCGTTGTCGAAACCTCTTAGCATCACCAGATTTGCTGCCATCGAAGATTCCTGCCAGTGACATCTTGTACTTGTTGGGTATAGAGAAAAAAGGGATAGAGGAAAAAGCAGAGAAAACCCAAAATTGAAGGAGGAGAGGACCCTATTTATAACTAGCTAATGGTGGGTGGAATGGATGGCTAGGATTCAATCTAGGTAAGAATGATCTAATGGTTCAAAATCAACCTTAAAAAATAAAATTTATCTCAAATTTAAGTGATAATTATTAAACATTATCAAAAAATTTGAAAAAACTCAAATTAGTTTAAAAGATAAAGCCAAAATAAAGCGATAAGGACAAAACAACCTGGAAGGCCAAGTGGGCACCCTCACTAGCCATTTCGCCTTTGAGGGTGGCCGTTTGGGCTTCTAGGGTGACCAATTGGGCACCAGTAGCTTCATTTGGACACTTTGCCTTGCTTTATCGCTTCCTTGCTCATCAAGTTCATGTATTGGGTCCATTCTAAGTCCAAATTCGTTAATTCCAAACTTAAAACGACCGTGGTTCAATTCTCTATTTAAAATGAGTTCTAAACACTTCATATAAGCCACATTTAGTCAATTAGTCATGAGTTATGCTAAGGTAGCTCATTAGGTCAATTGAGCTAGTAAGGGTGACATTAGGGTTTAAACCCCAATTGACTCATGGTTACAACTAAACTTTTTTGAAGTGATTTTAAACATTGAAACACATTAATTAAGACTCAATTGTCATCCATGAAGCATTAATTTGAATCAATAAGATCAAATTAGGAAGCAATTTCAAGAAGGGTCGATGAACAGAGTAAAACCGAGCCTACTTTAGATCATCCTTTACCAAATCAATTCCAAACCTTACCAAACTTTAAACCAAGTTTATAAATAACATCTTAAGGAATTTAGGACCATCTCGGGACAAATTTGATGGGAATTGGAAACCGAACAAGTGTTATGCAAGTGAAATGATGAAAATGTCCTCAAAGTCGCATAAGCTCTTGTTTGGTAATATCCCACCACTTTGAATAATACATTACACTTTTTAAAATTGTTCGTTCAATTGTTGAATGGGAGGGAATTGGTATTATTAGACGCATGTTTGAAAAAAGTTTTACCACAACAAGGGGCCAAAATTGATTTTCTTATTAAATTGAGTTAACTTTTCTTACAGAATTCAATTTTAAATTCCTAACAAAAAATCATCCAAATTTCAAAAGTCAGCAAATTAAAACTCTAGAGCTTAAATTAATAAATAATAAATAAAAAAATTCAGTCTTGAATATGTGATGCAATGGTGGGTATTGTTCCAAGTAACCAAATATCTTACTAGGTAACACTCTGGGCCATGAGATGGAGAATCTAAAAGCATCCATTCCCACTTCTTTCATTCGCTGCACATCTTCCTGTTACATTTCTCAATATTCTTTATCATTCGTACAAAAATAAATAATTAAAATAAGGTAAATGAAACACAAAAGACCTTCACCCAACAACTGATGACAAAGATCTAAGCAGGACCAATGAGGGTCCTTCTGTCCTATTTTATTTGCTCATCTTTTCATTTTGAGATATCCCAAAATATTTTATCATTTTCAAAAGTCAAAATAGTATGTTATTTTTCTAAAATACCATTTTACTTTAGTTGGTTTTTTTTCCTAGCAATTTGAATATTTTTTCCATGGGTAGGCAAATTTGGAAAGTTAAAATAAAGGAAGTGACATGACAATGCATTAAATGCATTATCTTAATATAAGTGTGTAGTCAAATTGAGCAAATAAAATGGGATAGAAGGAATATTCAATTATATATGTGTACCTTATAACGATGGTAGAAATCCACCGCTACATCTCCATTGCTGTGATCAATTATCTCCTCTGCAATGCCACCATTTATATTATGGAGTAATAATTTTGGTAAGTACAAAGTTAACCCAACATTTTTGAAAAGATCGAATCTGAGCGAGCATCTAGCTAGCTAGCCATCCTAGTCCATTCAAATGATCCAAACAATGAATGGATTCATAGAGGATTCTTTGATTCTATTAGTGGACGATAGTAGCTTTTCAGTTGAAGTCACTGAAGATTTTGGGTCAGCATGGAACTATTCTCTCCTCTGCGTGTTTTTGGCCAAGTAATGCGTTATGCGGCTAATTCTAATACCAAGGAGCACTTTTCATCTTCTTTCCAATTGTGCTAATCAAAATTTGGAGAGTTGCAGATGGAAGAAGTGATCGGTTTCCGTTGACGTGGACAATATGAATGATTCTGATACACATGGAGTTGGTTCAGGGGGTGAATATGTGAAATTGATTGGCTTGGAGTTTAGGCGTGGTTGGCTTGGAGTTTTGGCTTCCCTCCCTAGTTTTCATTTTATAGTTTGCTTGTATGCTTCCTTTCTAAGTGCTTGATGCTTTGTCTTAGTGGTGGGTCTCTTTGGCATGGGGTGTGTTTCTCTTTATCAGCTGGATGTCTTTTTTGGTGTATTATTCTCCTTTTCATATATTAATAAAATCATTTCCAGTTGCCTACCCAATATATATATATATAGATATCTCCAAACAATAAAACAAAATCATTAACTAGGCTCATCTTTAGTTTTATTTATTTGTTATTTACATCTGAGTTGGATTTTAGTTATTTTGACTAATATATTGTGGTTCACTCCTTATTTTGATTTGATATGCATGAAAATAAATAAATATGGGAGGCCATATTGACAGAGAAAAAGTTTTTCTTCGACGGTTTTTATCCCAAATGAAAGTTGAGAAGAAAGAGCCGGTTTGTTAATGGAGAGAAGAGAAGAGGGAGGAGGAGAATAAAGGGTAATTTTGAAGCTCTTCCGTTGGAGTAGGTCTATCAAAATATACTGATCCAAAAAGAAAAAAGAAAAAAAGAGAGGTACGTAAATCAAAATATGACTTTTTGGTCTTACCAAAAAAAAAGGGACTTTTTTGTAATTAATGAAACTAAAAAAAACAAAAAAGAAGAGAAGGAAAAGCTCTCCCAGACACATACCATAACCGGTTGTAACAGAAATAAATAATGGCAGACTGACAGTGAGCCACTGACGAACAAAGAACAAAAGATGCGCAGAAAAGCATCAGAACTGAGAGGGATCGGACCTGGGTGATCGTGAGTGAGTGTATCCCATATACTCCAGCCCTTACCCCCTTCGAATGCCGCACCTTCGTACTGAAAAATCATGTAAAAACACAATTGAATATAGTTAGAATTTGCATATCTAGATGCTTATATAATTATGCTCTGAATATTTAGTCATTAGCTTTGATCATGTGTGAAATAATTTGGATGTTTTATTCGATTATAGTTATCTGTAAGCAATATATGTGGATATATGAATACCCATGTGTCACTCATAAACCACTGCAATCGAACAAAATAATCCAAAATTTCCGGCAGATAATCAACCCTCCTTTAAACATATATGACGTTGATACAACCCAACTCTACCTGGTATGCAGATGAGGCAGTGCCGAAAATAAAATTAGGCGGAAAGTCAAAGCGGCTGATGGTGGGTGGGATGACAGGACTTGGTTCCACACGCTCCTGATCCGACTTCTCCATATTCGCCATTACCAATATTGTCTCAGCACACTTTTTAAAATAGAGCACAATGTTGGAAACCAGGCTCGTTGCTAGCCAATATATTTCTCTACTTTTGGGATAATACTTGGCTATTTATAATGGTGGAGGAGCGCCCCTTTCTCTTTTTCCTTTTTTATCTTTTTTTTTTTTTTGGGGGGGGGGGCCAGGGGGGATAAGTGAGCGCCTCCTATTCACACACATTTCCCAAGTGTTTGGGGGGAAATTGACCTTAACTATGGTTAAACTTGTAAACTGTGGTCAGTTGACTCTAGGTCAGACGGTTTCTGAACTAACCATGGTAAGGCCTAACCAAACTCGTGCGGTTATTAAACCAAACTCATATTAGTTCGTGCAATGAGCTATAAAATAATACAGATCTAGCCAAGACAAGATATGACTTGATACATGTTGAAAATATTGTTAGGAATTTTTATTAAATTAATAATAACACAATAATCATCTATATGAATTTAATCAACAATAATAATATTACAAGAAATAGAGTTTAAATAGCTTATAATTTGAATCAAAGCACATTGCGAAGTACTATCCTTAGAGAAAATACGTCTTCATTTGCACTAGGTTTACTTGACGTTTCTTTTTCCAAGATACAATGACTCTTTGGATAACCTTGTATGTAACTAAGACTTCTGATAAATCTTGATTTACCCATATGCGCCAAATACATAAAATATAATTTATAATTTATAAAATATATGAAAAGAATTCAAAATGTATAATAAACATGGAGATGTAAGTGTTAAAAATTTAAACATATACAAGCTTTTCATATCTCTTTATTGATCAACACCCGCATTGAGAATTGTACCTTATGCATTAATGGGATATGAGGTACATTGGACTAATGCAAGGAATATAACCTCCAACGCATAACACTGATATACTTATATCAATACGTTTTGATAGGACATAACTGTATAACATATATATAAATAAATAAAATAAATAACCTTCAATCATAATGGTATAATAAAGTAGTGGTGTGTAAATTACTTTTTCCCACTAATTCACCATTATAAAGTAAAAGAAAATAAAAAAATAAAACACCAATATAGATTACACCTACATTAATTAAATATAATAAATAAAAATAAAATCACAAATAAAAATAAAAATCACACAAATAAAAATAAATTTCTTTTGCTTGCGCTTCATTAATTGAATAATGCGGGTCCGACTCTGACTTACTACTTACTACTTACTAAAGTAAGGCGTCGAAGGCAGGCAAGGACAGGAATCCCTTTCAGGGAAGTACAAGGTACGATTTCAGATCAAAGAAAGCTACCTTAGGCTTTCCTTACTTATCCCATCTATCTTTCTTAGAAGAGAGTCGGCTTCAATAAAGGTTTTCCGTCGTAATCCTCATCCGAACCCCAAGCTAATCCTCGGGGTAGTCTTGCATTCAGCTAGATTTCCCACAAGCCTTGAATCTTTCGTATGCTATAAATATATAAAATATAATTTATTTTATTTAAAAAGAATTTAAAGTGTATAACAAATATGAAGATATAGGTCATGATTTTCATAAAACCATGATCAGATGTGAAAGATGATTACGGTAAAAAACCATGATTTAATATAGACACTTTATATCACACCTTAGTAAACCATGGTTTTGGTTTAAAACGATCACAATAAAAAACCGTGACCTATTGCATGTAATAGATCACAATTAAAAACCATGATCTATTTTTATTATTGTAGTAGTGTCGATCTCGTATAATTATTTTCACTTATATACTTTTGATACATAAAATAGATGACAAAGATATACAAGTGATAAAAGATTGGTGAAGTGTCATTTTCTTTTAATTATTTGGTATCTATTTAATGTACCAAGCATTGTTTTCCAAACCCAATGAAAAAACTCGAACTTCTAGTACCATTTAACACAGACACTCAACCAATACTTTTGGAAAGCCATGTTATAGGTAATGTGAATTCAGTGTTAGGCCAACGGGGGTTGGTTTAATTGGTAAGAATTGAATTCTTCGCTTGTAAGGGTTAGATTTGACTCCTACTGTCAGCAGTTTCCTTTGGTGGACGATCTTTAAGTCCAATATTGTAAGTCTTCTCTCAGGCGTGCAGCGCGCGGCGTGCCGCGTGCCTTGGGCTGAACTGGGGTAGCCTCCCTTCACCTAAATTTTTATGTACCAAAAAATGAAAAATAATAATAATAATAATAAGAAGAAAAAAAAAATCAGTGTTGGAATTTTAGTTTTTCAAAATACATATTCTACTACACTTAATGCAAAGTAAATGACTTCCATTTACTTTGCCTTGGGTCTCAAACATTGGCACTTTTTATTTTTTTAATTAGCCAAATGTTAGGATCTGAGAACACATACATTCACACAAGCACTCATGCAGAATCAAAACAAAAACTTCTACAAATTTCACATGCTTATTTAAATGAGACATGCCATTAGATTTAAGAATTATTGACTAAACATTAGTCATTGAACCTAGCTTACCTTTGTGACCATTAGTAGCGATCGTAACTTAAATTTTTAAGTTGGTGGTTGTACAAGCAGCCACCATTCCCACGTTTTGAGTTCTACTTATATGTTTACACTCTCCTTTTCATAGAAGGTAGTACGATGGAATCTCTCCTCCTGTAATAAGAAAGTGACGGTTTCAAGGAGTAACAATTCGGTGCTGAGTTCTAAATATTTAGCATCATGCTGAGTTGATGACCACCGTACCCTTGGATGAGGTGGTGGACAGCTTGGGTTAAAAGTTAAAAAATTTGTCGATTGAGATCATTTTGATCATTTTTACAGTAACTTTTTCAACTTTTAATTTGAACTGTGCGACCATCACATCATCCAAAGGTAATCATCTCATCACAGTGTTGATTTTTGAGAACATAGCACCATATCCTTACTTGTTTTCAAAGAGCATATAGTGGGATGAGTTTCTCTTTTTATCGGTGTTGCAAATACGGTTCTTATGGGTTTTTCTAGTTGGTAATATTATCTTTTCTTGTGTGTACTTATGTGGATGTTATACACATCAGTACTGTTAAATCTTGAGGTGCAGTCCTCGATTGATTGCCCTAGTGATTGAGTTTTGTATCATGGGACAATATTTCCTCGAGTCCACGCCACCTGCATATGTAGAGAAATAATTATATTTAAGAAAGTGCCTTAATTAAGTGACTAGCCCTCATGATTTTTATACTTTTTTGTATATTTTGTTGTAATCTAATCATTTTCATCCGATGTTTAATATGTGAGTCTGTCAATTAAATTATATTCTAAGCATCTTAAATTTTTTTTTTTTTAATTTGTACATCTTCATGAGTAGCCTGCTAGACATAATTTTCACATAATTTTTGGTGAAATTCTCCAACTATCAAATCCTCTTATTCCATTAATTTGGTAACTCGAATAAGACCTCTTAGAGGGTCCTAACCCGTGGGCCAACCCACCTCAACTGGTCGCTCCTCTTCCATGACTGGCTGCATCATTAGCCTCAAGTGAGCCTGCACATGTTTGATAATTAAAGGTGGCAAGACTTTATGGCGGACAGCAAAATTATATGCAGACAGCCTAGCAAAATTATATGCATTCATATTAGGTATGAACCAACAAAATATTACCCTTCATTATCACACCGTCCAAACCCAACTCCTCTTGTGTCAAAACTCAAAACCACGTGTTACACGTCATCCCATTTTGGCTTTCTTGGAGATAAGAAATGAGGTTAATTTAATTCAATTCCAACCTCACATCGCCCTAAGCCCTAAAAATAAATAAAGAAATACAATGCATCCCATGGATTGATTTTTCCTTTTTTTCTTTTTTTCCCGATTTATCACATCTGGAGTGGTAGTTGAAACAATTAACCTAATGTTCCCATTTATTTTATTCTACTTTTATTGGTTTGTGATCAATTATATCACAACTATATATAGGTTTTTCTCCACACTAAGGACGAATTACTGTAACAATTGACATAAAATATATTGTCATGTCAATGGATCAGAAATATATATGTACAGACATGCATCATCCATGCCAGATATGAATGAGACTGTTCATTATTCCACCCTCCAAAGCAGGGCTCATTATTAAATGTTCACCCAAAAGGCAAAATCCAACCCCACTCGTATCAAACCATGTTTTACACTAGATTTCAGTTTAGCTTCTGAGGGACACTAGGTTGAGTACTCGTGCTTCGCACGGGCCCATCAAGTAATTTAATAAAGATGAGGTTGAGTACCCGTGCTCCACGTGGCCATCAAGTAATTTAATAAAGATTAGATTGAATACTTAATAAAGATTAGGTTGAGTACCCGTGCACCCATCGCACTAGTGAGATTGTTTTGTGAGATAGCATAAAACATAATACCAATCCACTAAAGATAGGACCTTTGAATTTTTATTATTATTTTTTGGTAGGAATAGGGCCTTTGAATTTACATGTACAGTTATAATAACAGTTGGTGAACATGGTGGGAATAGGATAATAGATTAATACATCCCCCGATAAAAAACAAATTCTTGGACTCTATCGTTATGCATAGTTTCAATTTGTTCAAGAAGTGAAGTTGTTAAATGCGGAGTTGCAAATCTTAAGGTGTAATTCAACAAACCGCGATTAACAATCATTATCAGGAAAAAAACAACGACAGAAACAAAAACAAACAAAAAATAAAATAAAATAAAACAACATCAACAATCAAGTATAAATATCAAGGAAGATAAAGTCAAGCAATTAGTAAAGAAGTACCAGATAAGTTTATCTATTTCAATGTTTACAAACAGGAAAATTCTATAGTAAAGGAATGCCATAATTCAAACGATAACTCATCACATTTTATGGTAATAAAATTATCACAAATGCGATCAGCTTATTACAATATGTGATCGGTTGTCATCTAAGTTTTCATTTAAGGATTACCACCCCTACAGAAGCAGATGGCATGAAATGTATGCAATCACTGCATTTCTCATTTCACTCATTCTTACATGCCTTAAAACCCATTGAACCAAGTGAAGAATCAAGGGGATATGGATTCTATATAAATTTTTTTTTTTAAAAGATTTTTTTAAAAAATAGTGATAAATACTTTCTAATAATGAATGAATCCATCCGATAGTAGGTACATAGATGACCATCAATTATAAAGTACAATAAAACATGTAGGAATCTATAAAATAAAAAATAAAAATAAAAAAGACAAGCATGGACAAATATCGTGCTCTGTAAGATTGCCAAGAAGAGGTAAAAAAGTAGAAGAAATTAATGTTCTAATTCTTCTCTCTATCTTTTGCTTAGTGCTCTAATTACGTTTGAGTTTAGTTTCAACTATGTGGCCAAGTTGAGCCAAGGTTTTTTTTATTTTTTATTTTTTATTTTATTTTTTGGTTTCTTTTTACAAAACCAAAACAATATAAAGAAATATGTGTCTGATGCGAGTTGCAAAGGAAGGCTCCCTCATCAAGGTTTTCCAGATGCCAAACGCATCAGCGCAAATCCCGTAACCCAATCCCTACAGAAACAATTACCTTTTGGTGACAACTTTCCAGTATAATACCAAAACAGTAAAAGTAGATAGTCAATTTGTAGCACATTTACAATTAATATGTTATAAGTTGACAGAAAGGATTCTTTTTTAGTATTACTCTGATAACTGGTTATCAAACAGTAATTTCCCATGTTTTAAATAAGGGGCGTTTGGGCTTCAGTCTACATGGGTGAACTGTTGCAGCTATAGGTACATCCCAAAAGTCTTTTCCAGCCTTAGGTACACACAATCACAATAAGACCAAAACGCCCCTCTAAATAGCACATTTAAGGAAAACACATTTACAGCCTTAGGAACACACGATCCCGTTAAACATGCGTGCGCTTATTGCAAAACAGATCCCGTTGCATTCGACGGAGAATCGTCTAACAGAGAGAAGATCAACCAAAATTGAAGGAGAGAAGAGCAGTCAAAATCCCGTCTTCTACACGTCACTATCGAGAGAGAAGATCAACCGAAATCGACGAAGATGTGGGTTGTGTAACTACTCGAGCTTCGTTGATGTGGAGGATTTTCCCACATCAAACAATCGGTGAAAAATGGCAAAAAAACGTAAGATTTCGTTTCCCTTATGTGATTATATTGGATTATTGTAGAGTTCGTTCATTTTGAATGGATTTTTGCTGTTCGTGTAACTAAACCTAAGGTTTTTATTTGATTTCTGATTTGGGGATTTTGACCTTGTTAATGGGGTTTATGAAATTTCTTGCATAATTAGTTACATTGGGCATCTGTGTAACTAATTGGAAGTGGATTTTTGCTGTTCGTGTAACTAAACCTAGGGTTTTTATATGATTTCTGATTTGGAGATTTTGACATTGTTAACGGGGTTTCTAAAATTTCTTGCATAGTTAGTTACATTGGGCATCCGTGTAACTAATTGGAAGCAGAGATTAGAGAGTTCCTTCGATTTTGACTCATTTTTTTTGCTATTCATGTAACTAAACATAGGGGTTTGTTTTGATTTATTTGAATTCCGATTTGGGGATTTTGACATTGTTGATGTGGGTTATGAAATTTCATGCATTATTAGTTACATTGTGCTTCCATGTAACTAATTGGAATTGGAAAATGGAGGATTCCTTCATTTTGGACCCATTTTTTTGCTGTTCGTGTAACTAAAAATAGGGTTCCTTTACAACGTGCCAATGCAAAGTGAAGATGACCATGAAATTCAATTTTCAAAGGGGGCCAAAACACATGTGACAATATCTCAAAAATGGGAACCGTTATAGGAATCTGAATGGGATGGGTTTGATTCCAAAAATCGTGGCTAGGTTTTCCATTTAAAACCTTGCCATATATGTTTAGAAGGGCAATGCTGGTATTCACAACCAGATATTTAGCAGCCGTCTCAAAAACGTTGCCATTTGAGCTGTGCAGTGGACTTCATGCCAAAAGGGTTTTAATAGGTGAATTGAGGCTGGAACAAACCCCAAATCATATACCTCTTGCTAATTTCCCCTTTAAATAGACTAGATATAGCACACGTGCATTGCACGTGAATATTTTTAAATAATATTAGTTATACAAAATAATAAATACATAAAGATTTTATATTAATGAGTCTAAACGGTTTCTTAAAACTATAGGTATTTCGTTTCGAATTATTTTTCACCTATTATGATTATAAATTCATCTATCTAACTTAAAAATTTATCAAAAATCAAACTTATAATCATAATAGAAGGGAGAAGTTGCCGTTAACCAAAGAATGGAGAAGTCGCCGTTAATGGAAAAGGTGGAGAGAAGGTTGAACCTACTCTTGATGGAGAAACAATCTGGCTATTTATTTATTATATAGGAATTATAGTTTCAATTTCTTTTGAATTCCTATTTGTGTTTTATATATTAAAGTATGTGTTTTAGAGTTATAGTTTCCATATTCCTATATATTTCTATTTATTATATAGAAATTATAGTTTCTGTTTCCTTTGCATTCCTATTTGTATATTATATATTAAGGTATGTGTTTTAAAATATATTAAAATATGGGTTTTAGAATTATAGTTTTCATAGTACTATATTTCCTATATATGCAGAAGGGTGGGTAGTTGTGTATTTAAAAATTAAAATAAGGGTATATTAGTCAATCAAAAGTTTTTCTTACATTCATCTTTTTATAGGTAATATAGATATAATAAATGTTTTTGGGTTTTGATCTTTGTCCGAAGCTATTTGTGGGTTTTGATCCTTTGTCCTTTAGCAGTTGAACGAAAGAAACTATAATACAAAAGGCTTCTCTTTTGTTACAGTTAGTAGAAGAGATGAGATTTTATCCAATTCCAACCCCACGTTGTCCCTAGCCAAAAATAAATATCCCTAGCTCTCGTGTCAACCATGCATATGTTACACATTATTTCTTTTCATAAAAATAAAAAAATAAAAAACAACATTATGTATTCTATTCGGTCTTTCTTCAAATTCTTCATCACATATCTCGTAATGGTTGAAATGCCATATCATATCAAGAGATAAATTTTTTTAATTGCAATATATGTATCCTAGCTAATCGGTTTTTTTCAAATTAACATGATAGGGTGTCTGAATTTGTCATGCCAATGTATTATGTTAACAAATTCAATATTAATGTTACATTAATTATCATGTCAAATGCTATGAAAAGATGGAAAATGGAAACCCAATTAGACGGATGTGATATTTTTTTTCTTTAGAAGGAAATAAGGATTTATGACCATATACAACAATATCCCTTTCAACCATATATAAGATTTAATACAATAATTTATTTTGGTTGATATTTTTGATCAGGACTATGCTATTTCACACATCTATTTCACTTACATTCTCTCACACATACATATGTGGTAGTTTCTCTTTATTTTAAGTTAGTCCCATATGTTTGTTTTCACTTGTACACTTTTGACACATTTGGTGGGTGATAAATACAGGTGGAAAAACATGGGTGAAGTAGCATTTTCCTTGTCCTTCAATAATCCAGTATTCCACTCGCATGCGGTCTCTTATAGTCTATTTTATATCCACACTCAAATCCCTAAAATATGTAACTCCTACAAAAGCTATTTTGAGAAAGAAAAAATAATAATAACAAAAAAAATACAGCTTTCTAAAAGGGAGCGGCCTCCCACACTCCTCACGTGATAAAGTGGGGAGTGTGGGAGACTATTCTTCTTTTCATTCCTTTAAGGTGCAAATAATATCTCCCAAATAAATTACTTCCTCCGTTTCAAATTGACCATCCTCTTTGAAAAAACACGCTTTTTAAGGAAACCCTGTTAAATACTTTCACATCAATGCATATGTTTTGAGATTCCAATTTTGCCCTTAAGTGTGCAATACATTAGAAAAAGAGAGAATGCCTTTTTAAAAGTATTTTAGGAAATGAATCAAAAAGAACTAACAACTTTTGAAATGTGATAATAATTTTAAGACATCCTAAAAAGGGAAGTAGGTCACTTATTTAGAAATGGAGGGAGTAATTTTAAAGCATAGAGCCAATAGTACAATGGCCTTGTGACTTGCTTGGCATCTCTCCCGAACATTATATTACCTCCACATGAACCAGCGTGGAGGACCCTCTTTTTCTTTTTTTTGGTTAATTTATAAGCAAATGGTTTATATAATAGAAACTTGTACATTCCCATGATCGACCTCCTCCATAATAGTTGGTGGGAGGTCAGAGATAGAGATGTTTCCAAACTAATTACAATAGGCTGCCCATTGGCTAGGGACAAAATTAGGATTTCATCTTTAGAGGGACCAAAGTATGAATTAAGGTTTTTTTTTTTTTTTTTTTTTTTTTTTTTTTTTTTTTTTTTTTTACCAGTTTAGAATGTGATCTATAGTAATTAAGACTCAAGATTATATTAATACATAGAAAAGAAAACTAGGTAGTACCTATTCAATGTTAACCAAAAAAATATATATATTAAAAGAAAAAAAAATAAAGAAAGAAATATACACCATAATTGTTTTTCAATATATTATTATATTTCAATTCAATCATCTATCAAAATAAAACTCAACATTCTTTTAAATCGTGAAAAATAGTCTCTCAAGAAATTAATTACTTAGAGACAAGAATGGGAAAGTTTTTCTTTTTTCTTGTTCTTTTATTTTTTTTTTAATTTTTATTGGAATGGGAAATGTTGCATTTCCTAATTTGGCTTTCTCGGGGGAGGTGTCAATTAGTGGCAATAATGGTAATTTATGAGAAGAACGAGCCTTTTTAATATTGAAAAAAATGCATATAATTACTTCATCCGGTTGATACAAGTATACAACATTATTAGGGATGTCAACGGGGTGGGTTTGGTACGAAAAGCCCTCTCCCAACCCCAATCTATTAGGAATTATCCCATCCCAACCCCGTCCTAAACCCACTATAAATTTAGCATCTAATTCCCATTCCCATCTCATTTAAATTTGAAAATCTCATTCTTACCCTGTCTCTTCCCGTTTATACTTTGTATGACAAGACAGGACGGAAAGGGACGAAACAAAAAATCGATTACGTTCTATAACATAAATTTGTTTTTAAGAAAAATTAATTATTTTATTTAACCATATTTATAATAATAAATTTTAAAATTCGTTCATTAAATTGATCAAATTACTTTCAATTTTTCCTATATGAAAGATTAATAAAACACAACATAACAACTGAAAAGAGTCAAGTAATAACAAGAATTTCTTTCAATAAAAATGTCACAACTCGCAACAAAATAAAATAGAGCAAAGGGACAAGAAAAGGAAACAGGATCCTAACAAAAGCAAAAAGCAACCTAATAAATTAGAGGTCTTTATATATTAAATGGCATAAGTATATTATTATGTATTAATAGAGGTATAATAGTAAAAGTGAGTAGACAATAGGGCCGGGTTTAGGACGGGTTTTTAATGAAAATCCTAACCCCACCCCAAACTTTAACGGGTTCTTAAAAAAAATCCCAAACCCGCCCCTATCCCATTAAATAGTATCCCAAACCCTTCTCACTAGAAGCGAGATGGAGCGGGACCCCGAAAAAACCCGTCCCATTTACGTCCTTAAACATTAGCCTTTTGGAATTTTACTTTGAATCCATAGCTCCTCCCAACCCCAAACCCACCCCCCCCCCCCCTCCCCCCACCCCAAGACCTTTTTTTTTTCCCCCACTCTAATTAGTTTTGAACAAATTAAATACCGGGGTTAGATGTCGAGCAAGGAAAAAAAAAAAGAAGTGATTTCATATATATAGAGATTGAGGGTGGATACACAGCTAGCCAACCATGAGAAACTAAATTTGTGTGTATACTTGCAATAGGTTGATTTAACTTAAGCCTTTTGCATGGAGTGGTATATTGAACTATTGAAAATATCATCCAAAATAGATTTATTATCCAAAATCTTATAAGTAGTTGGAAGGAAAATTATAAAAACTAAATTTAAATAATCATTGCCGATATATGGTGACATAATCTAATGACATTTGCCTCATTTGTTAAGTGATTTTGAATTTAAACTTATGAAAAATTTAATATTGATAATGAGCCCATTTGTTGGTATTAAAGAGGGAGGGGAAAGGAGTAGGGATATATATATATAGGTTCTATCGGTTGCGAGGGAAAAAGAAAAGTAGTTAAATATTTTTAGAAAATAAAAATATTATTCTAAATTTGCCCCACTAGTTTTATTTCCCGACCTTTTTTTTCTCCTAGATATAGCACACGTGCGTTGCACGTGAATATTTTTAAATAATATTAGTTATACAAAATAATAAATACATAAAGATTTTATATTTTTTCATAAAAGATAAAGTTTAAAATTCAAAAAGTACATTTTTTTTATATCAAAATTGTCAACGAAAGATTAAAAACTCTTTAGATATACATTCAGAATTTTTTCTTATTCATAAAACAGAATATTTAAAGAGTGTATATTCATATATATTATCATGCAACTTGATAGTTGCTCTAAGAAAAAGAATTTGAGTAAGAATCTAACTTTAATCTGTTAAGAGTTTGAGTTAAAATCTAATTTTTATTTATTACCAAATTATAAGAATATTTACTGTGTGTTTCAATTAAAGGAAGTGTAGATATGTTTTTTTTTTTTTTTTTTTAAAGGGTATATTAGTTGTTCAAAAGTTTTTCTGAAATTCAGCCTTTTATAGATATAGATATACTGCACATGTGCATTGCACGTGGATTTTTTTGTCAATAATAAAATGATTTAAAAATCATCAATTATTTTTCCTAAATAAACATATAAAAAATCGATGCTTCCCAAGATCTTTTTATCTTGAATAGGGATTGACCCTTTTCATATAACATAGCCCCTCATCTAGTGGTAATTATCTCTTCAATATTGTCCATATCAATTAAATATAAACTTTATTTACTTAAGGAAGGTTATGCGGCCATTTGTTCTTTCACATTTAATCCATATCAAGTGTTTCACATTTAATCCATATCAAGTGTGAAGATTTCAGATGTTAAGAAATTATTTATTACTCCGTAGAAAGTTTTAATCTGTGTACATCAAATGATCTGGAAAGAAATGCTATTACATAATGACACGTAACTATCAAGAATCTTAACAAATAATTTATTCATTGTCCACTAATTTTCTACACATCTACAATAAGAAACATATCAATGAAAAAGTAAAAAAGAGAATAATTAGACCCAAAATAAATGGAGAAAGTATACACTTAATCTCTACAGAGAATTTAATTTGGTTGAATTGTTAACCATATGGCAAGTCCATTGTATCGTAGAAATTATATGTAAAAGAATAGACTAAATTTATTAATGAATTAGTAGTTTATATAATGTGACTTACACATCAACAAATTCTAATACATTTTGGATCACTTAAAGAATAAGTACATGCTAAAAAAGATAAGAGTCCTAATACCATATTACTATCATGGGATATTATTCCACTTCATCCAAATAAAACTTTATTACTACCCCTCTTCAACTTCTTTGTATTCATTTTTTTTTTTGTTTTCCTGAAGAATCTATGATCCCCACTTTGTAACAAGACATTCCACAATGCATCATTTGATCTCAACATCCCATTAATTGAAGCAACCAAAGATAAAATAGTACGAAAACTAATCTTAGGATTCAAAAAATGGGAAAAATTACAAATAAAAAAAATAAGGCAAGATGCCTCATCAAGAACATTTAAAAACCTGAGGCCCTTGTTCTCTGGCCCACCCCTCAAATCACCCATAAACAGTGTAGTTTTGAAAAGGGAATTTTAATCTCTAAGAAAAAAATCAGAAAGATAGCATAGAGATTGAGCATTTTTAAAAAATAATAAAATAAAATACATACCTCTTACAAGGGATTTTTTATCAGCAAGGAAAAATTAGAAAGAGAATGAGCATATAAAAATAGCTTTTCAATTCCCATCGGATATTTCCAAGAACAATTTTTCATCAAAAGAAAAAATATAATTAGATGATTTACCACGTAAAATAAAGGGTTTAGTATTCAAACACAAAAGCATTTTAGCAAATTGCTTATAAAACTCTACCAATCAAATCAAAAGTAAGTGAAAATACCCACAGCAAAAATAAAAAATACAAAACCAAAAACTTGAATGAAGAAAACTCTAGGAAAAATATACAGAATTTAAATGAAATATGATTGTATAAAATTAATTTCTCAGAGGAACAAAATTAAATAAAACCTAATGTGATTATTAGCATTAATTCAAACCAAAACCCAACTCAACAAACTTCTAACATAGTACCATATATATATATTATAATTTGTAGAACAAAACTTACCAGAGAAGGGAGAAGTCACCGTTAATGGAAAAGATTGAGAGAAAGTTATAGCTATTCTTGATGGAGAAAATGGAATTTACAAGACGGCTATTTATTTATTATATATGAATTATAATTTCCGTTTCCTTAGAATTTCTATCTGGGTTTGGTTTTATTTAATTATTATATGAATTATAGTTTCCTTAGAATTCTTATTAAGGTATGTGTTTTATATTACTATATTTCTTATATATGCAGAATGGTAGTTGTATAGTTTCCTTAGAATTCTTATTAAGGTATGTGTTTTATATTGATATATTTCCTATGTATGTAGAAGGGTAGTTGTGTATTTAAAAATTAAAATAAGGGTATATTAGTTAATCAAAAGTTTTTCTCACATTCATTATACTACTTTGATGAAAAAAGTTTGGGTGAGGGGACCAAAACTATTAATTAGAAGGCGAGAAGTTGCACCCCCATCTATTTCAACCACAAAACAAAAGTCAGCTATGCACTTAATTATTTTTTGTGAAATGATAGGCATGACAAATTATCATTGTTTTTAGTAATGTCAATCAAATCATAACCACAAAAAATAATACTCCGTATACTATGAATTTTTTTAAAGAGAATAAAAATCCATTTGTGGATAGGATTTGGCTATCATTGACAGTTTGTTATCCTAGCACATCCCATTTTTTTTAAACTGCAAAAGCAAATAATTTACTCTCTCCGTTTCTAAATAAGTGCCCTATTTTCTTTTTTGGGATATTTCAAAATTATTATCCCATTTCAAAAGTTATTAGTTATTTTTTATTCATTTTCTAAAATACTCTTAAAAAAGTACTCTCTATTTTTCTAATGTTTTGCACACTTGAGAGCAAAATTGAAATCTCAAAACATATTTATTAATGTGAAAGCATTTAATAGGATTTTCTTAAAAAAAATGTGTTTTTCAAAGGGGACGGTCAATTTGAAACGAATGGAGTATTAAATTAATGAAAAGATATCTGCACTTAAGTGGCTATACGAATTCCTATCTCCCATGCAATAATTGAACCGCCACGGTCAATTGAACGAATGGAAAAATTGAATTCAGACTTTGCATAAATATTAGTTTGTAAATATAAGTTATATGTCAAAACTGATCATATGAGAATATAACTTACATTAATACATTCTCAAAGAATCGGATCTATAAGAGGCCACAATTCTTTTTGGTTTTTGGTTTTTGTTTTTTGTTCTTTTTTTCTTTTTTGGCTTTTTGATAGGCAAGGGGCCACGACTCTCAAAAAGACATTTCCACTAAAAGCCCAAGTCAAATTTCAAATTCCATCTAATTGCAACCAAAAGTAATTATTATAGAGTATTATTATTTTTTGCCAATTAATTACAGGGATTCATAACCAAAAAAATTATTAGTATTATTATTATTGTTATTATTATTATTATTATTACTCCATCCATCCGTTTCATATTAGATGTCATGTTTGAAAAAATACATTTTTTTTAGAAAGTTCTCTTAAAAGCTTTTACACTTATCTTTATAATTTAATTAATATTCCAATTTTTCCTAGCTTCGAGGGTACGTAGTGCAAATCATCAATTGAGTTGGTTCTATCCATATATATACAGAGGTGATTCTATCAGCACGTGCTAATATAAGTTACATCAGCACTATGCATTGGGGGTTGTACCCCTTGCATTGATTCAATGCACCTCACATCTCACTAATGCATAAGGTACAACTCCCAATGCAGGTTTTGATATAAGATATATCAACACGTGCTTACTTGATCATCATCCTATATATATATATATATATATATATATCATGTAATTAGTATCATGAATATGAATATTTTGGGAATTTGATTTACATAAAGATATTGAGTTTCGTTGGTCATCTCCTTTCTTTCAAAAGCCATGGCCCCAAGCTTGATTTGAACCAAATCCACCAAAGCTAGCATAATTTTAACCGGGAAATGCTAGTTAGTCCTTAGCCTAAAAGTATCTGTGGAAAGTCTAGCAGTATTCTAACATTGAAGAACCTATGGCGATTGCAGAAGCACTATTTGGGAGTGCATACGTGTGGCTATGACAGCAACCTACCGTTACAACAAATGTCATTCAATGATACATATTCCGGCCACTGTGCATGTTCAACAAAAAAAATAAATAAATAAAATCTTGTAAAAGAACAAACATTATTATTTTTACAGATATATTGGGCTGGTTTTTTTACAGATCTCGTTACCTACTTAGTTCTTTTCAGATCCAGCTACCCAGAATTTCAGAAAATATCCAATTGAAATTGTTGCATAATTTATTTATTTAAATTCAAGTAAACCAATTATATTTTTCTATGCAAAAAAATCTAGTGCATATATATATATATATATATATATATATATAATATACTTCTCTTTAGCAATTAATCTCCACCATATTTAAACAAGCTATACCATACAAACGAATTAGTAACACAATAACCGAATTGAAATAAAACAAACAATTTTATACCTTCCATTTTGATCAACTTTGAACGGTATGAAACAATCCTTCCTCACATCCGAACACTGGAAATTACATAGAACTGAAGAAAATAGGTCTTTTTTGTTTGGCCGTGTGGGCCCTGCGGCTCTATTTCACAATATTTTTTCTTCTTGGCAATGGCCAGTGGGTACCCAAATCACCTTTACTCTATGGCCGAAATTGCCTTTGAGGCCTAGGACTTTTTTTGGTTAAGGGGCCTATATTGGCACCCAAAGACTTGTTCTTTATCCCCACTTATTTTACATTTTTAGATTTTATGAAAAATATAGAAGGTTTTTATAAAAACTGATTACATATTCTATTAGAAAACATCATTTTGAACAACCTTTTAGAAGAAAGTTTTTCCAAAATCTATCGTTTAAGTATACTTTTTTGTCATTTATAATATTCACTCTATAAATGACTAAAAAGTCCACTTAAACAAAAGATTTTGAAAAAACATTCTCCTAAAAAGTTATTCAAAATGATGTTTTCTAATAGACAGTGCGATCAGTTTTTATAAAAATCTTATATGTTTTTCATAAAATCTTGAAACATAAAATAAGTGGGAGATGAAAAGCAAGTTTTTGGGTGCCAATAGAAGCCTTCTTTTCTTTTCCCTTTCCTTCTCTCTACCTATGGCCCAAAAAGGCCCAACACTTCCTGTTTCTCTCCCCTTTCCCTCTCTGGCCGTATGGCCTTTGAAAACCCCCCTTGCTCCTTTTCTTTTAGTATTTGTTCACTCACATTTTCTCTCTCTTCCTCTCTTCCTTTCTACCCGTCCGACTCTCTGTCGACTTGTTCCTCTTCTTATCTCTCTCTCTAATCGTTCACCCCTTTTTTTCTCTTTCTTCCTTTCTCCCTTCTCCCTTCTCTCTCTAGAGTCTCTACCCGTGCCCCTTTTTTTTCCTTTTGTCTGCTCCCCGTCTCCCCCATTTTTTTTGGTGCTGCCCACTCTCTCTCTCTTCTTTTTTTTTTTTTTTTTTTGGGATAAATTGCACAAACCTCTTGAAATATGAGGGGCTCAATAAATAACCCCATTATGTTTTAAGTTTGTTAATGTGTTTCCTAATTCAATTGAAAAACAAAATCAATCGTCAATGGCCAGGTCATGACACCGGTAATGATTCCGGTGATTTTAGGCAATGCGAGCCCGTTAACGGTATTACATGACTAATTTTTGTCAAATTTTATCAATAGCGAGTGACGGTGGCATACATTGACAAAAATTAAAAAATAAGAGAGACACATTGACAAAATTAAAATATAAATGGGGTTATCTGCTCAGCCCCCATACTTTAGGGGTTTTCTGCAACTTACCTTTTTTTCTTTTTTTGCTATCGTCCTCCTCATCTTTATCTCTTTTTTATTTTTATTTTTATTGGGCCACCACATATTTTGCTCAGAAGATATATCCTGATCTTTTTTTTTTTTTTTTTTTTTTAATCCTATCGCAGAGGGAGAGCAAACTGCCCTGGGTTTTTTTCTAAGGTGCTAGAACTCGAATTCGGGATCTTTCACCTCTACTTAAGTTAGTCACCTTAAAATCGAGATGCCTTACCAACCGGCCAACCCCACTAACCACCCCCACCGATCTTAAATGGGTTGAAAATGCATATATGTGTGATGTGATTTGATGATATCATGTGGATGAACTTGATCCGGTGTGGCACGGCTTATGGAGCACCCTAACTTCACGCATACATGATTGAATCTTTGAACGATAATATCTTGGGACTCCGTGTACCTAATAGAATCTTTGAACATAGTATCTTAGGATTTCAAAATTTGATTGATGTGATTCAAGAGGCATTGAAAAGATCCTGATGGATTCTTTAATTCAGATGAGATATAGCTCGATGATTCAACTTGATTTTTGGCATAAATTTTGGGAAAAGTACTGATTATCCAATTACCAAGTGAAACTTTAAATACTCTAAATAACTATCTTGTGATGCAAGACTGATTCATGCAATTAATTCTTGTGGTGCTAGGAAGATTTGAGCAAACTTTTTAATTTGATAGAAATATTGACCAGTCATTGCAACCTTTTTTCTAAATATGAATTTCGAGACAAGTTTTAATGGTCTAATTTGGAGTAAAACTTTGATTACAAATATCTTATGAGCCGAAACTCGAATTGAAGCACGGTCAGATATTATAGACTGCTCTTTCAGTGCTCTTTGAGTTGACTTGAGATTTGACTACCAAGTTGACTGGGGTTACTTTAATTTTTTTGGCATGCTTCTTGAGACATGTGGTTCCCCACTTGCAATTAACCTAACTGGTCATGTGAAATTTGAATCAATGGTTTTTCTCGATAAAAAATAGTGTCTACAGGTCCATAATAGCTGAAGTTGTACGTGGCTCAAAACTCCAATATACGTGCTTAACCTCCACTCCATTCCTTTCACGTACCGTATTACACTTAGCTGAAATTTGTTTCTTTCCAACAATAGTTTCCTCTATCGTGATACTTAAACATTTTATCTTCCATCATAATCAAGGGTAGATGTTCCACCTTTGTCACCATAGTTACTAGCTTTAGCTGATGTGTAAATTTGGAAACTCAACACGTGGCTCACTAACTTTTGACTAAAAGATATCAGTTTCCAATCCGACCTTTTGCATGCTCTAACTTAAGCTGCTTCACTTCAGTTAACTACAGCTATTATGTGTGTTCTCGTTGGGCTGAAACACCTTTTGGTGAGAAATTGGTGTTGGAATCTGCTATCAAAAAAAATAAAAAAATAAAAAAAAAGGAAAATAAACAAAATAAACGAAAATAAAAACAAAATAAACAAAATAAAAAACAAAAAATTGTCACAACGTGCCATGGTGGCACACTACTGTGCTCGCCACAGTTAGCAATTGGAGCTCTTGTAAAGGATATCACATGCTAATTGTCACGATTCTTACACTAGCTCTAGTAAAGCATCCGTTGTGGATGCTCTAAAGTGGTTCCTATAGAGAAACTTATTTATCTAATTTTATTGCGAGTCCGAAATTTTTCAAAATTAAGGGGGAATGGCAGGGGAATGGCATAGTGGAAAGTACGTCTTCTTCAGAAAAAGAACAATTAAAACTAAAACTGTGAAACTTTATTAATTAATAATTTTGAATTCAAATTAATAATTCAATTTTTGCAAAACAAGAAATTACAGAAAGGAGAAACTAGGAAATAATATGGTGGTAAAGGTGGGGCTAGGCCTCATCATCAAGCCAGGTTGGGCCGGGCCTTTCAGGCTTGTAATATCCATCGGGGTCAAGCCATGGAGAAAAATGTGAAGCCTAGGCTCAACGCATGGGCTTGGGCTCTTTGGGGCTTCGGCCAAAGCCCACTACAAAAAAAAAAAGTACTTTTTGTGATGACTTGTTTACGACGACAGCTAAAAGTGGTCACGAAAACCGGTTTTTGCAACCACTTTTGTGACAATGGCTAAAAGCCGTTATCAATATCAATTCGTTTATGCTTTTTTTTACGACGACTTCAAAAAGTCGTCGTTAACGAAGGCTTTTGCGACCAGTTTTTTTAAGCCGTCACTATTACTCATCGCAAATACGAAAATTTTGGCGCTAATAATTGGTGCCAACTTATTTACGACGATTTTTAATGGTCATCGCAAAAGGTGAAGGCATCTGTGACCACCTTTTTGAAGCCGTCACTATTACTCGTCACCAATACGCAAAATTTGGCGCCAATTTTTGGTGCCAAATTATTTACGACGACTTTTAGTGGTCATCGCAAAACGTGAAAGATTTTGCAACCACCTTGATGAAGTCGTCACTATTACTTGTCACCAATACGAAAAATTTGGAGCCAACTTTGGGTGGCAAATTATTTATGACGACTTTTAGTGGTCATCGCAAAACGTGAAGGATGTTGCAACCACCTTGATGAAGCCGTCACTATTACTCGTCACCAATACAAAAAATTTGGCGCCAAATTTTAGTGCCAAATTATTTACAATGACTTTTAGTAGTCGTTGCAAAATGTTTTTGACTTTTTATAACAGTTTTAAGAAGTCGTCATAAAAAGAGAACTTTTGCGATGACGTTTTCGAAGCCATCACTAATACTTGTCACCATTATGAAAATTTTGGCACCCAAAGTTTTTGCCAAATTATTTACGATCACTTTTAGTAGTCGTTACAAAAGGTCTTTGAGTTTTTTATGACGGCTTCAAGAAGTCGTCATAAAAAGAGTAGTTTTGCAATGACCTTTTTGAAGCCATCACTATTACTCGTCATCATCAAGAAAACTTTGACTCCCAAAATTTGCACCAAATTATTTGCGATGACTTCAAGTGATCGTTGCAAAATATCTTCCACGCTTTTACAATGTCTTTAAAAAGCCGTCGTAAGAAAAAGATTTTGTGATAGAATTTTGTTATGTCACTATTACTCTTAGGGGTATTTTGGTCATTTTACATCTAAAGTCATACTTTTCCACTAAGTTGATGTCCTTGATCAAAGTTCTTGATGTGTAAATATAACATTTAAAAATGGGTGAATTACAGATAGGTCCAGCTACGAGTAAACAATTACAGTTCAACACAAATTATTAGTCATTCTTAGTTAAGTTGAGAGTCATTTCCTAGTAAGTTATAATAATTTGTATTGAACTGTAATTGTTTGCTTGTAGACTGACCTATATGTAAATCCCCTTTAAAATTATTCATAATTGAATTCCAATGACAAGTGAGCAATACAAAGACCTTCAAATTACCATAATTTAACATTAGATTAACAATTAATTGAACGATACAAAGACCTTCAAATTACCATAATTTAACATTAGATCAACAATTAATTGAACGATACAAAGACCTTTGATCATTAGATAAAATTTTGAGTCAATGTTCAAAGTGTGCAAAGACTTCTAATTGCCAATTTAAAGTTCTATAATAATCGAGCAATACAAAGATATCCAATAGCTAGATTCCATATTCAAATTGATGTTTTAAACATTGACTCAAACAAACTAGTTAACAGTTACCTGGTTCGTTGATACTCAACACATTTATTTGATCAGTTAATTCAATTAGCCCAAAGGACATGTTAGGCTATATGGAGCTTGGTATTTTGTATGACCCAATTTATAGCACCTGCTCTAGTTTGACAAAATGTTGAGTCATTATTCAAATTGTACAAAAAATTTTACTTGTCAATTTAAGGTCCAAGTAATGATTGAGTGATAAAAAAGACACCTAATAATTGAATTCTATATTTATCAATGTTTTAAACATAAACTGAAACAAATTAGTTTATTAGTTTGCTTGATTTGACCATATTCAACACATTTACTTGACTAGTTAATTCAATTAGCTTAAAGTATTAGATTATGTGAAGTTTGGTATTTCACCCAACTTGGTTGACAACATTTGACTCGGTTCGACTTAAAAAGTGAACGATTTTAAATGAGATTTTTTGTGAGACTTAGTCCATGGAGCAGAGGCTCGGGCCGATAGGCCCGAGCTGGAGCGCTCATGGACAAGTCTCAAGGGGTTCAGGGGCAACGCCACCGTACGGTTATTTGTGAGGGGAATTTGTCCCACCCGCGAAAACCCATTAATTTGGGGCGGGGGGGGGGGAGGGACTCAGTATCTATTCTTTCCCTCTATTGCAAAACCCTTTTTCCATCTTACCAAAGAAAATGAAAAAACCCTTCTCACAAACGGGCTCTTGGAAGGAAGAGAGCTGACAAAGGAAGAGGAGCAACTTCTGATCACCGACGAGTGTTCTACGACGTCCAGGTCAGTTTTCCTGGTTCTTGTTCTCCTTCTCCCTCTTCCTCTTCCTCTTCCTCTTTTTTATCTTTTTTGCAATCTGATTTTGGGTTTGATCTGAAATCAGTAAAATTGGTTTGAATATACTATCCAAAGACGCGTTTTCCCCTAATTTTTTTACCCTCTTAAATTAATTGAATGCCTCATACGTGTTTTCTTTTATAATTGGAAGACCATTCTCATTGCTATCACAATTTCTCTGGACATTTTTTGCCATCTTTGCCATTTATCTAATCAGTCTTTGCTTATGCGTTTCTTATTGTAATCCCTCAATTGATGCCCATATATTTGTGTGTGTGTGTCTGTGTATACGTATCTATTGTATCTAGCTCTCTGTTTGTGTGTGCAATAGCCCACATCTGTTTGTGTGCTACTTTGTTTGGCTTTTTGTTTTATTCTTTTTGGGGTTCGTGGTTGGGTGGGGATTTTGAGCATAAATTGGGAAATTTTGGATGTGTAACAGATCTAGCCTCTTCACAAACACCTACCAGCCCCTGCACTAGAAATGCCTTTACAGATCTTACCTCTTCACAGACAATCTTTAAGGTCGATCACCTAATCTGTTATCAGTCCTAGTAACATGTAAGAATTAGTATATCACAAAATTCCTCCAACCAACTACAATAAGAAAATAAATAAATAAATATATGTTTCAAGAAATTATAGTGGCCATTTTTTGAAATTTTGGCCAACTTCAGCCTTTCTCTGCACAAAATTTTCAATCTTTTTATTGTACCTAGGAATATCAGTTCTTCATTTTGACTAGCTGGCCCAAAATTAATAACAAGATACTTAAAGAAACATGCATCATTATAGAATAAACAATAATTGCAAAACCAAAACTGTTGTTATTATATAATGATCCATGTCTTTAATTATCTTGAAAACAGATTACTCCGTATAATCTAATCTTGAATTATATCCTTTTTCAAGACATTTAAAGACACATGCTGATTATAGAATAACAATAGTTCCTTCTGTTAGCAACCAAGCTTAAATTATATCCTTTTTGCAGGAAATAATTTTGATAAAAATAGTTGAAGCACAGGGTGTCAGCAGAGGGGTTTTTTTGTTTGTTTGTTTGTTTGTTTGGTTTTTTCTTTTTTTTTTTTTTTTTTGTTGTTGCTGTTGGGGGGGTGTTTGCTCTAAAATGGGTTGATAACAGAACAAATTCGAGCAATTGGAAAAGAAAAATGGAGTTATGGAGTCATCAACCAAAAATATGATCACCATCCTTCAAATCCTAACATGAACCTACATGTATTATTGAACAGATACATTTGAAAAACACAATGAACTCACTTCAAACACTAACTGAGACACTGCCTTCAATAACCTTTGTATTATTCCCATTAACCCCAGCAAAGAACCAATATATATCAAACTTTTTTCCAACAAATATAAGCAAACATATTGCATAGTTTCTGCAACACATATAAGTATGGGCAAAAGAGACCATCATCAGGATTTTCTGGATCACACTACATAACCTGTGATGTAAATTTGGATTAAGCAGATGAAGTTGTTACTTCCAAGACAATTCCTCATTCCAAAAGTGAGCAAACCTCAAGTTATATATTTTTATTCTTTACAGAAATATCCGACTCTAAGGTAAATGCATTCTCATTAAGCTTGTGTCGAATGCTCATCTTCCCTAATAGCCTTGTAATAACAACTTAAACAAACAAAAGCCAAGACAGCAACAAAAAGCCAAGCAAGCATCCATTGCAAGTAATTTTCCAACTAAGAAAAATAGACTAAATATAAAGAATACAACTCAAATCACATCACCTGTTATAGTAACTGGAATCCCAGGCCAAATTAAACAACACCTTAAAATGCCAAATAATAAGTACAAACCTGACAAAGAATTGGGGTGCGTTCAGATTTCAAAAGCAACTTCCTTAACTAGACAACAATTTCCTTAACTAATTTCCTTAACTAGACAATGATTTCCTTAACTGATTTTTGAATTGAGTGCTTTAAGCATATTGGTTTGTGAATTGATTTTCGTATTACAAGTGAATTGGCTGATTTGGGTATGTGATTTTGTAAAGTACCTCTGTTTTCAAATGAATTGGTGATTTAGGTATGTGATTTTTTTTTATTTTAGTTTTTTTTTCCCCCTGCACTAAGTTGGCTACCTTATTGTAGAATTGTCCCCACTTTGACTATCCAGAACATTATAAATTTCTTTGCTTTTTTTAAACAACAGTCCACAAAATTGTTACTTTGTGATGATTACAGCTTTAGGAAATGAAGTAGCAGGGTTGTGCAATTAGGAAGATTTTTTTGGATAAACAGCTTGGTGAAATTCAAAAAGGGCAAAGCCTTATTATATTGAAGTATGCCTATTATATTGAAGTAAAATTTTATAGCACTCTCTATTATGTTTGAAGTTAGCCTTATTATATTGAAGTAAAAAATTTTATATTGCTCCCATGGTTGTTTTGCATATTGTTTGTAGTATGGATTATTCATTTATTTATTATTGATGAAGTAATTTGTATTAGAAACCAAGGGCAAAGCTTTATTTTATTGTTCAATAGAAAAATCCCTTTTAAACTATATTGATCATTGTCCAAACCGAAATTGAGAATTTAGAAGTTTTACCTTGGTTTTTTAGATGAAGGATTAATTGAGGGATCTCTTTTGTAGATTTGTTTTATTGTTTTCTTTTGAATTGGATGATTTGAGTAGGTGGGTTTGTGTCAATTAACATCTTAACCAAGTGCTGCATGTGTGTCAATATCTGTGAGTTCGATGCTATTGGACTACAAAATTATATATTTCTTCAAATATGAAATGAAATATGAAATTTGGGTTTGTAGGGTTGCTGCAGTTCCAACAGCAAAAGGCAATAGACATCTTCAAATGAAATTAGTGCAAACAATGAAGGACCTATATTGGTCATTTTACATCTAAAGTTATACTTTTCCACTAAGTTGATGTCCTCACAATTCTTGATGTGTAAATATGACATTTAAAAATGGGTGAATTATAGATAGGTCTGGCTACGGGCAAACAATTACAGTTTAACACAAATTACTAGTCATTCTTAGTTAATTCTATAATGCAAATATTCTATAGGGTTTTTTTTATTATGAAATCCATGATATTTTCGAGTATATATGATGATTAGTGGTTCATCTTTCTAAAACATATTCAACTTATTATAATATGTCATGATGGGAATAAGGTATTTTTGGATGTGCAGCAGACAATATGCCAATCGACAAATCTTGGATGACGATTAGCAATAGGGCATGTGATGCATACGATAAAGGAGTTATGGAGTTTTTAGACTTTGAGTTTAATCGTATTAGGGATAGTGATAACAAGATCAGGTGTCCATGTATAAATTGTAACAATATGGTTCGAAAGACCAAAGATGAAGTGCATTATGATCTTTTGCGAAAAGGGATAGTTGGAACTTACACTACATGGTACTGTCACGGAGAAAGAATAGGAGAACCCTTGATTAAGGATGATGATGATGACGATAATGACGATGAGGATAATGAGTGTGATGACATGCACAACTTGATAATGGATACTCATGGGCATACAATGGCTAATACTTCTGCGGCTGAGGATTTAAATGGGATTGAAACTGAGACGCCTAATGTGGAAGTTGAGAAATTTTATAGATTGTTGACAGATGCTGAGCAAAAACTATACCCGGGATGTGAAAAGTACTCGAGGTTATCCTTTATTATTAAGTTGTTGCATTTAAAGTGCCTTAATGGGTGGAGTAACAATTCTATTAGCATGTTGTTAGAATTTTTAAAGGATGCATTTCCAGAAGCTAAGTCATTGCCAGATTCTTACTATGAGGCTAAGAAGATAATTAAAGATCTTGGTCTTGATTACATAAAGATAGAGGTTTGTGAGAATAATTGTGTTCTATACTAGAAACAGCATGCAAAGGCAACACAATGTCCAGTGTGTAGCCTTTCTAGATGGAAGACAGATGGGGAAGATAACAAAAGTAAAAAAAAACCCCGTGGAAGGTTTTGCACTATTTCCCACTCAAACAAAGGCTTCAGAGGCTATTTATGTCATCAAAGACAGTTGCATATATGAGATGGCATCACGAAAGGTGTGTGGATGATGGAATCTTACGACATCCAGCTGATGCCGAGACGTGGAAAGATTTTGACCGCACTCATGAGTCATTTTCTTCAGATCCTCGTAATGTTAGACTTGGGTTAGCAAGTGATGGGTTCAATCCATTTGGAAACTTGAGCATTAATTATAGCACATGGCCTGTTGTCATTGTCCCATACAATTTACCACCATGGATGTGTATGAAGCAACCGTATATTTTTTTGTCGTTGCTTATTCCTGGACTTAAAGGCCCTGGTAATGATATTGATGTGTATATGAGGCCGCTAATAGATGAGCTGAAAGAGTTGTGGGACATTGGGGTGGATACATATGATGCATCGAAGAAACAAAATTTTCGAATGAGGGTTGCAGTTATATGGACAATTAATGACTTCCCCGCATATGCAAACTTGTGGTGAACATCTGAATGAGTTTAACATGGTTACAAGTCAATTGGAATCTGTAAATATCACATTTGATGATGAAATAAGGGCTCTTCTCCTTTTATCAAGCCTCCCGGACAGTTGGGATAGTTTGGTGATAGCGGTGAGCAACTCATGTGGATCAGAAAAATTGAAGTTCAATGATGTTAGGAGCGTTATTCTGAGTGAGGAATCTCGTCGAAGATCCTCAGGTGAATCATCAGGGGCTGCTTTGAGCACTGAAGATCGTGGAAGGAAGCTAAACAGAGGAAACAGATCTCGTGGTCGATCCAATTCAAAATCAAGAAGGAGCAAGTCAAAGGCTCCACAAGGAAAGGATGATAGCTGCTGGAATTGAGGTAAAAAGGGGCACTTCAAACGAGATTGCAAAGCCCCAAAGAAACAATAGAAAAATAACAATCAGGGAGGTAAAGATTTTGTTAATTTTTCTGATGGTGAAGAAATATCTGATGCTTTAATTCTGTCATTAGATTCTCGTAATGAATCATGGATCATAGATTCTGGTGCATCATTCCATGCTACTTTGCATAAAGCTATGCTACCTAATTATGTGTAGGGAGATTTTGGAAAAGTCTACTTCGGTGATGATGAGGCCTGCAACATTATTGGAAAGGGTGATGTTCAGATTAAACTGTTCAATGGAACAGTGCTGAAGTTGAAAGATGTTAAACATGTGCCAAATTTGAGAAGAAATTTGATCTCTGTAGGTTAGTTGTCAGGTTTAGGGATTGTTACAACTTTCACAGATGGTTCGTGGAAGATGACAAAGGGGGCTATAGTGATAACTCGTGGCAAGAAAGAGGGTACTCTTTATGTGGCTTCAGGTTCAAATATCTTAATCTCAATTGCATCATCAGAGGCGGACATGAGCACATGGCACCAGTGACTTGGGCATATAAGTGAAAAGGAAATGAAGGTTCTGATGTCAAAAGGAAAGCTACCAGATATGAAATCCAAAGGATTAGAGTTCTGTGAGGATTGCGTTTTCAGGAAATAGAGGAAAGTCAGTTTTTCGACTACTAGAAGGGCTTTGAAATCAGAATGGCTAGAGTTGGTTCATACTGATATGTGGGGACCATCCAAGGTATGTTCTCTTGGTGGCTCATATTATTTTGTTTCTTTTATTGATGATGCTACTAGAAAATTATGGGTGTATTCTTGAAGAGAAAATCAGATGTGTTTGATACTTTCAAGAAATGGAGAGCTCTAGTAGAAAATGAAACAGGGTTGAAACTGAAGTGTCTCAGATCAGATAATGGGGGTGAGTACTGTGATGATACATTTGAAGAATATTGCGCTGCCAATGGAATTAGGAGATAGAAAACACCTCCAGGAACACCACAGCATAACAATGTTACTGAACGGATGAACAGAACTATTAAGGAACGTGTGAGAAGTATGAGAATTCATGCTGGACTTCCTAAATAGTTTTGGGCAGATGCTGTAAATACTGCGTGCTATTTGATTAATAGATGGCCTTCAGTTCCTTTGAATGGTGGACTACCTGAGGAGGCATGGATAAGAAAAGAGGTAAACCTATCACACTTAAAAATATTTAGTTGTACCTCTTATGTTCATATTAATTCTGCAAAGAGGAATAAACTTGATCCTAAATCTCAAAAATGCACTTTCATTGGATATGGGGTTGACAATTTTGGTTATCGATTTTGGGATGCTGAAAATCAAAAAAATCCTTAAGAGTAAGGATGTGATATTCAATGAATCTATCATGTATAAAGATAAGTTGAAAGAACAAAAAGAAAATAGAGAAAATTCTGAGTTTATTGAACTTGAGGAAATATCTAGTGAGGATGTCTTAAAACCTCAAGATGGGAATGTACAAATAGAACCTCAGACCCCTCCTCCTGTGAGGAGATCATCTAGGGTTAGTAAACCCACAGTGCGTGATGCCCCTTCTTTGCATTATTTGTTGCTGACTAACAATGGTGAACCACAGTGTTATGAGGAAGCATTGCAGGTTGATACCAGAGAAAAGTGGGAGCAAGCTATGGATGATGAGATGAATTCTCTGTCGTCAAACCAAACATGGGATCTTGTTCCATTACCCAAGGGAAAGACAGCTTTGCATAACAAATGGGTTTATAGACTGAAGGAAGACCATGATGGTAGTAAACGATACAAGGCTAAGTTAGTTGTGAAAGGTTTCTAACAAAAAGTAGGTATTGACTACACCGAAATTTTCTCCCCTGTTATTAAGATATCTACTATCAGATCAGTTTTGAGTATTGCAGCAGTGGAAGATTTACATTTAAAGCAACTAAATGTAAAAACAGATTTTCTCCATGGTGACTTGGAAGAGGACATCTACATGCGCTAACCGGAGGAGTTTGTTATGACTGGGAAGGAGAATATGGTTTGTAAACTCAAAAAGAGTTTATATGGTTTGAAACAGGCTCCTAGACAGTGGTACAGGAAATTTGATAGTTTTATGCACAATAATAGCTTTTCTAGATGCCATGGTGACCACTGCTGTTATTTTAAGAAATTAAATAATTCTTATCTTATCATTCTTTAATATGTAGATGATATGCTTATTGCTGGTTCAAGCATGCATGAGATTTCAAATCTTAAAGATAAGTTGTCTAAAGAGTTTGCAATGAAGGATTTGGGTGCTGCAAAATAAATCCTAGGTATACGAATCATCAGAGACAGAGCAAAAAGAAAGCTAAAGTTGTCCCAAGCAGAGTACGTGTCTAAGGTACTCAAGAGGTTCAATATGGAAACTGCTAAGCCAATTAGCACTTCCTTGGGAAGCCACTTTAGAGTTTCAAAGGAGCATGGTGCAGTGACACAGGAAGAACTCGATTATATGGCTAAGGTGCTATATGCCTCAGCTATTGGAAGCTTGATGTATGCTATAGTCTGTACAAGACCAGATATTACTCATGCAGTAGGAGTTGTCAGCAGGTTCATGAATAATCCAGGCAAGGAGCATTAGGAAGCTGTCAAGTGGATTCTCAGATACCTTAAAGACACTATAGATATGGATTTATGTTATGGAGGAGCAGAAATCAGTTTACAGGGTTTTGTTGATTCAGATCTAGCAAGGGATATCGATAGCAGGAAGAGCACGACATGGTATGTGTTTATTTTGGGAAGTGCAGCAGTTAGTTGGGTTTCTTAGTTGCAAAAGATAGTTACCATCTCCACGACAGAAGCAGAGTATGTTGCTGCAATGGAAGCTTCCAAGGAAATGGTATGGTTACAGAGTTTCATGAAAGAATTTGGCAAGCCGCAAGAAAGTTGCAAGTTATATAGTGATAGCTAGAGTGCATTCCATCTTGCCAAGAACTCAGTATTTCATTCTACGACCAAACATATAGACATCAAATATCATTTCATTATATCACTTGTGGAGGATGGCAAGTTTACTCTGGAGAAGATCCACACTAACCAGAATCCTATAGATATGTTCACCAAGGTGGTTACAGTGGAGAAGTTGACGTCATATTCATCTTCAACTGGTCTTCAAGCCTAGAAGATCAAGGGAGCACACATAAATTCATTATGGAGGCAGTTTCAGAGGTTCAAGAGGATCAGTCTCCAAGTGGGAGATTGTTATGGTATGTGGAGTCTGATGATATTGGTCAGCATGATTGACCAGGGGGTTTGGGGGGTAGAGCCCCCTAAGGGGGTTCGGGAGGCGTAGCGCCCCGAGGGGATCAACTTTCGTACTTTTATGTAGGGGTATTTTAGGTATTTTCCCATGGTTTTATGTTAACCCTAATTACTATGGGTGTTATTTAAGGGGGCTGGTAGTCAGAAGACTTTGTATCTTGTATTCTCTTTTTCACCTCTAAAGCATAGTGAAATTGTGTGTGTGCCATGGACGTACCTCAACTAGAGAGAACCACGTAAATTTCTATGTTCTTGCTTCTTTAATCATTTCTTTCTTTTCTTGTTAATCACTGTGTGCGTGGTAGAAAAAGGTTAATTTCTCCCAACATGACAAAGAAGCAAGTGGTGGGTAACCACATAAGGCTCGGTTGTAGAGTCTCCACCTAGGCACTTTGGATTTTCCCATGAAGAACACCGGGCCGGTGGAAAGGAAGCGCTACCTTGGCCACTATAACCTGCAATGCTGACAGCCCATAGCTCGTTCATGGTTATCCAATGCTTCACTCGATCACCGAATTCTTTGTGGCAAATCTCCACAAAGTCACGAAAGTCAGCCCTATTGATCCGATTGAGTCGCATCTTATTTGGTCATTCCCTAGAACTTTTGTTAGCATGTTGTGAAAATTAAAGTTAGGTGTAATAAAGTGTATATATGTATAATTGTGTGTGTGCATATATGGTCATGTATTTAGAAGATCGAGGACTCTTATTTATTGATCGAGTGATCTTGGGTTCAAGCTCATGAAGGAGCATTAATAATACCTATTTGTTGGTTAAAAAAAAAAAAAGGAAAACAAAAAGTTTTGCTTTTTGTTTTTTTTTTTTTGTTTTGTTTTCTTTTTTAAAAGAATGGTGAAATATGATTATTATGAATGTGCGGTTTACTTACACAATGCGAAGGCTTAAAAAGACACCATACTCATCCTCTAGTGCTTGTGGAATATCGAAGTGAAAAATAGTGACAAAAGGCTGTAGACCTTGGCATTTTAGAAGAAAAATAAGAGGGATCAAAGAACTGTTTGATAATTTTCTAGCCTAAGTCTAAATATTATACTCCGTATTTTAATTTATTTATTTGCGGACCAAGTATAATAGACAAATAATCAAAAATTTTTAAAAAAAAAAAGTTACCAACTTCTCAGATTCTCCTATTTTCAAAACCGTGATTGAGAGGGAGGATAGAGTTCATACCGTTTGATAGGAGCTCATTTATTAGATTGTTGTAAAATCTTATATCTTCCTTGTTCACTCCTTCACTTAGGTTTCCACCTGAGTTATTAAAAATTCAATTAGAAAAAAAAAAGGATAAATAAAGAAAAAGAAGAGAAGAAATATTGGCGAAGGAAGTGGACAGAAATTAAACAAGTCAAAGTAGGATAATAATTAGCCAATAAATAAATTCGATTTATTTGGTATCTTTCTCTCTTGATGCCACTAAAAACCAAATTTACCCTTTTCCCAAAAACATACACCGAACTTCCCCTTTAGTTAACCCTAAATTCATCTTAGCATGATAACTCAACAAATTAAAATTTTAAATTTTAGAAAATTTGGGTGCAATAATGAGGATTGTTGCTGGAAAATAATTATCTTATGACTTGTAGCCCTGACAATTGGATGGGTTTGGGCGGTTTTAAATGGGTTTAGTCGTAATATCACCCAAACCTAACCTAACCCATTTACATGAGAACCCATTTAAGCAAAACCCAAACTGACCCATTTATTGCAAGTAGAAACCCAACCCAACCCGTAGACCTCTACTGACCCGTTTAAGACGTTAATTGGGCTGGTGGTTCTATTTCTGACATTGGGTGACTTTGCATTATATTTTTTTTTATTTTTTTACCCAAAAAATAAAGAAAAAACATTTATCCATTATTTTTGCTACTTTTATCCACAACAACTCATTTTTAGATCTCTAAAATATAAAATCTCAAGGTTGACCCAAACCCATTTTAATCAGGTTATAACCCGGATTTTAAAATTAAAAAAAAAAAAAAAAAAATTCCAACTACTATAGCATTTCATTTTCAAATCTACCAAAAATACCAAATTCAAAAAAAATAAAAATAAAATAAGAGAGACATTGAAAACTTGAATGGCATTTTCAGATCCCTAGCCTTTAGGTAAATGTGCTCATTTCATTTTTAAATGTTTATTAAAGGGCATTTTCATTTCATTTACAACCTAATTTTATTAATTGAGTTGTAAATGTGTTCATTTCATTTTCAGCTAAACATTTCATTTTTAGATCCTATCGGGTTTGTTTATCACCCAACAATTTTTAAGTAAACTTGATTAGACCCAATTATTAGTTGGACTCCTTATGACCACCAATTTACAACCCAATTAATAAAATTACCTATGCACACCCATTTAGCTTGGGCGGGTTTGGGCTGGTTCATGGGTTTGCACACAATTTGCCAGCCCTACTTACGAGGTAATAGTCTGGACCATGAGATGGAGAATCTGAATTTATCCGTTCCCATATCCTTCATTAGTTGCACGTCTTCCTGTTACATTCATAAATCCTCATCGACATAGATATTGAATAAGTAGTAAAAATAAAGTACCTTCAAATAAATTAAAAAAAGGGACTACCACCAATTATGCAGATGATCAATGAGGTAAAATGTATATCTAGTCTATTGCACCTTATAACGATGGTAGAAATCGACTGCTACGTCTCCATTGCTCTGGCCGAGTATCCTATCTGCAATGCAACCATATCATGTAAATATGCATACAAACTAATCCCAAACTAAGTTTTTAATTAATTTGCAATGCTTCACACACAAATATCCATACTCACACACACTGCAAATGATTACTATAATAATAGATGAGCAAAAGGATATTTTCTTAGGCAGACACCCCAAAAACTTCAAAGAAGCCCCCAAAGACCACCAAAACACACTCAAGAAATGCAAATTAATTATTTTATTGGCATGCTTTAGGATGTGATTATTTTCATCTTATATGGATCGACGGCCTTGGTCTAGTATTTTACCCTTGAGAAGATCCACCTCCAAAAGAAAGTTGATTCTAAGATGATCTAAATACCAAAAAACAAAATCATGAAGTTGACTCAATTCTTTTGGGTTATAATAGTTTAATATCGTTGTAGAAAACACCCTTAATACCTGTTTGCAAAACCGGCCGGTTGGCCATACACACTGACGGGTCACCCCTGGACCGACCATCATGAAGTTGACTCAATTCTTTTTTAATTTTTTATTTTATTTTAAGCACCTTTTATTATTTCTTTGTTACTTAATTTTTCCCTTTAGTGAAGTTGTTTTCTAGTAGATTTCTAGTTCTTATTTTGATCAATAATATAAACATTTGGTCAATCTATTGCCACCACTCAAAATGTTCTAAACCCTCCACTAATGAAATCCCTTCAAATTTTACACGATGCACCGTACCCCCCTATCTTCCTAAAAAACCCTTAATAAAAAAAATTTCTAAACATTGGTTCGGTGTTTTAAAACGGAACATCACGAGATTGTTCGGACTCCTAAAGATGAACAATATCAATTTGTTCAGATTTACATAACTGAACAATGTTAAAACTTTTTTTTAAAGTCATTTGGAGTTCTAGAACGGAACAAAATAACGTAGTTCGGACTTAGAAAGTGGAACGAGTTAACATTATTCGGTGTTACAGAAATGAACACATTAAACATGTTCAAAGTCACAAAACAGAATGGTGCGAAATTCATCATACAAAAAAATAAAGTTAAACTCCATAAAAAATGTATAAATACTTATCTTTTGGCTGCTAATATCATCTCTAGCATCGCTTTTCTCGTCATTATTCAATATAACAAGAGAAGTACTAATATTTCTTCTACATATAAATTTGGTGCCAAGGTTGTTAAGGTTTGAGAGAGCATGGAGTTTAGATATTGTGTAATGTATTTGAAGTGGGGGGTAGAGTAGGGTGGGGATAGGAAAATTTTTAAGTCTTTAAGTATACATGACCTTATTGGCAAATGTACATTTACAAATAAAAAATTCAACAAATTATTTTAATTGGTGGGGGTTTAGAGTATTTAAAGTAGTGGCAATAACCTAGCCCATAAACATTTCATGATTATTGCGTTTATACTGCTAAATATATATTGTAACATCTACGAGACACGACACTTCAATTATTCCATTTCACATCAGCCATTAAAAAATTGGAAGACCTCGTAGATTTTGAGATTTGATGGGTTAAGAATTATGTAAAAATATATATATTATTATAAGTACATCAACAAGAAGAGACGCTACCTTTGTTTTAACTGTTCTCTTTGATTGTTTGTGGAGTTTTCTGGACGAATGTGTTTTGTTTTGTTTTGCTGCTTTTTATGTAGGGTGTGTTAGGGCTTAGTTTGTGGTTTGGGGTGTGGTTTTTAGTGGTGGTGCTCTGGAGTTTTTCAGTAATTCTAGTTTGGGGTTGTTTTTGCAATTGGGTTTTGGGTGTAATCTCTTTTAATATTAATATATTATCTCTTTTGTGGATCAAAAAAAGAAGAGACACCACCCAGCAAACAAGCCATCTCATAGACCCAAAAGCAAACACGTAACAGAACACGCCACCAAGAGGACCAAACATTCAACAGCCAAGTACAATCAACGAGTAGAAAACAATGGCCAATTAAAAAGAGGGAAAGAGAGGCAAAAAACGACAAACTGATTTCTGTAGCGGGAACTCCAGCAATGTTCGTTATTTTCCTTTTTTAACTTTTTTTGTAAGGGTAAAATGGGAAAAAGGAAAATCGTAGGAAGAATAGTTTTTTATCTCCTAATTTCACCGGCTTTGGCATGCAAACGCTCTAAATTAAAGGGCAAGGACAAGAAAAAAGGCTCTCCAAAACGCCTAAAACAAGCCAACAAGAGTTGGCTGTGTTGAGGATTGAGCTGGAGACGATTTGACTTCCTAGGAAGTTTCGTCTATCATGTCTATCCCTAGGCGCTCTTGCTAATGTCTCTATGGCCAGTTAGGAGTCCTCTGCGTAGAGGGACCAATCTGGTCCTGTAGCCGTATCTATCTTATCTTTGATCTGGTGCGGGTCCGAGATAGTGTGGGTGTACTGTAACTCATTATACTTAATATAATCTCTTTTGCTCATTAAAAAAAAAAAAAAACCAAGGGTTGACCTAGCGGTTATAGGATAAGTTGTTAAAGTCAAATATTTCGGATTCAAAATTAATCAATCTCTCTTGACCAACTACTTGGGGATTAGTCGGTCTCTGGTTCGGACTCCTTATTACTTGGCTGTCACGGAAACTAAACTATATATGGCAGTGAATCAATGTCTAACAAAGAACAAATTAAAGAAACACAGATAGGGACCTGGATATTGGTGAGTGAAGTTATCCCAGTTACTTGGGCCCTTACCGCCTTCTTTTGCTCCGCCTTCATATTGAAAAATCATACCCAAAAAACATTATACTAAAAATGTGCATGCATATGCTTTTACAAAGTTGTCAGATAAATACTTTAATTAGTCACAGTAACACCCTGTTTGTTTGGTAAGAGTGGGGGTGGAGATGAAATCTTACTTAAATTCATTTCAAAATAGAGTATTTGAATGAGATAACTATGCAAGAATGGAATCAAACACCGATAACAAACATGTCATGTATTTTACATCGTTCATAAAGCCCATTCCACACTACATCAGGCATGAAATTAGTACTTGGTAAGCAGCCGAGGAAGTGCAAAACGAAGATGTCTTGTGACTCGCTGCCACAGGCTCGGCACACGCATAAGAGTTTACTAGGAGTATAATCGCCAATAGAAGCCAGCAGCCTTGAATCGCCATAGCTGCCTGCGGCCAATTAGTTTCAATTAAGACACACCTCTAAAAAAGATATTTAAGCAAAATGATGAAGATATATATATATATATATATATATAGAGAGAGAGAGAGAGAGAGAGAGAGAGAGAGAGAATTCCTTACTTGCAACGTTAACCTTGCACGAAGTATATATATATATATATATATATATATATATATATCTAACTATATATAGAGAGAGAGAATTCCTTACTTACAAGGTTAACGTAACTTCGTGTGTGGTCACCCTTCAAAATTCTATCTAGGATTCGTAATTTGCGAAACCAACTTTTAGAATAGAAAATACCCTTCTCATGATGACGGTGCATATAAAAAATCAATTTGATTCGAGACTGATTGTTATTTTATCCAAAACTTAAATTTTTTAGACAATAACATACAATCACTCATTTTGGATATTTATAGATGAAGCGTATCTTAATTTCAGGTCAACTTGATTTTTGATATGCGTGATTTTCATATGAAAAAGTTGACTTCACAAAATACAAGTGACATTCAGAGTTTTTGAGAATGTCACACAAAGAATTATGTGATATTAATCTCATAAAAAAGAGACTCTAGTTCTCAATATATATTGGAACAATGAAGAAAGAGAGAAAGAGAACATTAATCTATTATTCCTCACCTACGGCTACGGGGAAACCGGCAGCCCGGCAGCCTATCCATTCCAAGCTGTCATGTAATGGCTAATGACCACTTACCCAAGAGATAAAATGACAAACATTGTCTTTATATTACGTTTTTTTCCACTACTTAGGTACTGAAGACCTTTTAAAATCCTGTAGACGGCTGTCTTTATATAACAGTTTTTCAGCATAATGTTACTAATTGTTTACTTTTAGGATTTCCTAAGTTTATATTGATCGACGTCCAAATGACCTAATTTGACTGAAATGATTGAGAACCGTACGTGTTCCGCATATTGATATCTCTTTCATATAATTAGTATCCTTTACTCCTTTATTATAATGTATAATATTCTTATTTTAAAATTAAAATTAAAAGTTTTTGTTAAATTTTGTATTTAAAACCCCCACCTCTTTTTTTTTTTTTTTTTTTTCTTTTTCTTTTTTTGGTGCAAAAATTTTATATTTTACTTTTGGTGTAATACTCTTATGCTACATTGGCAATTATGATCCAAACGTCTAAGGAATGTGTTTGGGCCTTCTTTTAATTTGAAAGTCACTCTACTATGGATATATATATCAACAAAATCATAATAAATGATCCACATATGTTTAAAGTTCTAACATCATTCACTATGAATAATAAAAGGGCCAAGCTATTGCCACCACTCAAAATACTCTAAGCCCCCCACTAATTAAATCCCCTCATATTTTACCGAAAGCACCTCTTTATCTTCCTAAAATAACCTTAAGAAAAAATTCCCTAACATTTTTCCACCCCACCTCCAACTTGTTCGGACCTATTAGTAAGAACAAAATATATATGTTCGGACTTATTAGTAAGAACATATTATATATGTTCGAACTTATTAGTACGAACAAAGTATATATGTTCGGCTTTATAGAAAAAAAACAATATAAAAATGTTCAGACCTTTAAAACCGAACATTTATTATTTGTTCCGACTTATAAACACGAACAGTTAAAATCCATTCACAATTACATATACGAACAATTCTCAATTGTTGTATAGTTAAGTTTTTCGGTGTTTTAAAATGGAACAACACAAGTTTGTTCGAACTCTTACAAGTGAACAATATCCATTTGTTCGGAGTTACATAACCGAACAATATCCATTTGTTCAAAGTTGAAAAACAGAACAAAATAACTTTGTTCGGACTTAGAAGTCAAAACGCGTTAAAAGAGTTCAGTGTTACAGAAACGAACATTGTAAACATGTTCGGAGTCGAAAAACCGAACAAGACGAAATTTAGCATACAAAAAACTGAAGTTAAACTTGATAAAAAGTGTATAAATACTTACCTTTTGATTGCTAATATCATCTCTATCAATGCTTTTCTTGTCCATTATTCAATATAACATGAGAAACACTAATTTTTCTTGTAAATATAGATTTGGTGTTAAGATTGTTAGGGTTTGTGAAAACATAAAGTCTATAGATGGTGGAATGTTTTTGGAGTTGCGGGTGGAGTGGGGTGGGGATAGGAAATTTTTAAAGTCTTTAAGTAGACATGTCCTTATTGGTAAATTTACATTTAGATATAAAGAATTTCATAAATTATTTAAATATTGGGGGGCTTAGAGTATTTTGAATGGTGGCAATAGCCTGGCCCATAATAAAATCGTAGACGAAATTAGCACAAAAAAACCTTGGGAAATTACATGCACTAAAGATTTTATAAAAGCAACCAAACAAGTCACTAGGCAAAAAATGCCAAGAGTTGTTTGTCTAAAGACGTACATTTAGGGATGGAGAGGAAATGATCTTCTAGGTAATAATTTGATACACTATAAAACTTTTTACTCTTACACCCTTAATATCTTTTTGTGGACATAATAACAAAAAATGGAGTGCCTTTAGTAATAATAAGGGTAAACTAGGGATTTTTAATTAAAAAAGAAAAAAGGAAAAAAAGGGTGACTGATTGCTAAATAAGTTTTACCCCATCAACTAATTGAGTTAGAAAAATCGTTGCTTGACTAATTGCTAATATTTAACCTAATTATGGACTAATTGCCAATTTCCTCACTACAAGAAAATTGGCATATTGCAATAGCACAGATCGTTGCAATAGATACTTATTGCAACGACAACTTGGCCGATGCGACCCGTGGTAATAAACTCTGCGGCAATAAGTTATTGCATCAACCAAAGTCGTGGCAATAAGTCCAATATAATGCCACGACATTGTTGTTGCGATATATTCGTCATTGCAATGAGTCCAATATATATAATGCCATGACCTCATCATTGCAATAAATTTAAAGCTGTTGAAATAGATATGTATTCTGACGACAATGTTGTTGAAATTAATGTCCTATCTAACCTACCCAATTATTATTGCAACAGTACGTGTCGTTGCAATAGGTTATTGCATCAAATTGTATTGTTGCAATAGATATGTGTTGCAATAGCACTATCGTTGAAATTAATGTCCTAAATAACATGCCAAATTATCATTGCAACAATAAGTGTCATTGCAATAAGTTATTGCATCAAACTGTGTAGTTGCAATAACCCTACATTGCAATGCTTATTTTTTCTGTTGTAATTTACCTTTTTTGCACATAAAATCTATCAAAATCGTAGAAATATGCTATTTTTTCCCTAAAATTATAATTATTGATCCATTTTGCTATTATGCAATACTTATTTCCTAATATAAAACAATATATTTCAAAAAGTAACCCCAAATTGGTTTCATATCCAAAGAAAAATTATACAACATAAAAATTTAAGAACTTTCTCCAAATAATTTCATATTAAAAAAAGATGCAATGTATACAATATTGTAGCTAATATAAAACTGTTTCCAAACATGTTTAATTTATAGTCAACAAAAATGTCAAAAAGTTGCCACTTTTTTCATCAGCATAAAGTTTCCACGTTGAGCTTCAAAAGTGCAATCCAACCATGAATCCATCACGAACCAGCATAGTTGTCACCCTACAAAAATAAACAACATCAATTAGATTCAAAAGTTCAATTGATACAATAAAAAAAAACTAATTGATTTTGTAAGCCATATCAATGACATCTTCTACAAATTAAATATTATATTTCAGTCATGTAAGACATGCAATTTAGATAAATTATACAAATGGATTCCAAATTAGTAATTCACTTAAGGTAATAGGGGCATCGATCCATTGCCAATAGTTTATTAAGCAAAACAACCCTATCATACTAATTGAGATCAATTACATTGAATCTTCATGTATTTACAGGTAATTAAATCGATACCACAAAAGCCCTTGAATCATCCAAATAAAGCGTACACAACATAATGAATGAATGCTATGCTTAAATGATAGGGGCAACACTTATAGAGTTCTTGAGAGAGAAGGGTAGCACCTATAGAGCATTTAGAAGGGAGGTAGCAGTAGAGTAGAGAAAACCAACCAAACCTACTAGAAACCAAAAAAACACCCAAACTAAAGTGGGTAGAAAACCTTTTTTTTTTGGTTTGACATCTTTTAGTTCCTTTTTTATTTTTTATTTTTAATGTTTTTTAGGTAGAAAACTAAATTCTATTTAAAAAAATAGATAACAATACACCCAAAGAGACGCTAGCAACACCCAAACACCCAAAGTGGACAAGAGAACTAGACAACTAAACGCCCAAACACCGAAAGTGGACAACAGAACTAGACAACTAAACACCCAAAGCCAACACCAAAACTAGAAATGCCTAAACACTAGAACTGGATGACTAAACACCCAAAAGAACCTAGAAAACCAGCCAAACCTGCTAGAAACCAAAAAAACAAAACAGCCCAACAAAAAACAATCCAACAATGCAACTAAACGAACATGAATTCGGATAATCTAGTACATAGAAAATCATCTTAATGTGATATAAAGACAGACTCTTCAGTAACAATATGCACACAAATTGTCTTGGGGTGAATACTGAATAGCCTTACAATCTTCAATGACAATAAGCACGAATTCCCACCTATTCTTCATATATCCCTAGGTTAAGGGAAGAATCTTGTCAGCACTAGAGCAGCTTCTAGTAATGAAGTGATCATCCCTTGCAAAGATATTATCGAAAATATAGGAAAAAAACTGATCCATCGAGAAGCATCATACCAAAGTTCACCACTGCCTTAAGAAACAAAACCAATCGAAAAACTCATAGCATCTTCCCACCCCAACCAAAACCCCATACAGTAGCTTCCAATAATGCTTTATTGGCCCTTTTTTGGCTCCAGATAAGAGGAAGGATTTTTGTTTGGAACAAGACTAATTCTATAGCTATTATTGAGAAAAGAGAAAACGTACCCATGAAAACTTAAATCCAAGGAGTATTAGTCCTGTTCCAAACAAAAATCCTTAGAAACTCCATAGAAAACCCCATTCATTATTTTCAGTTCTCATACAACAGAAATAAGGTTCCCTGCACAACATAGCAAATGGTATGGGTAGGGGTAGGCACCAAGAGAATTTGCTTTGTGGAGTTTCAGAGTTCAAAACCCCTTATCATTATGATTAATTAACTATTAGCAACCTGGAATAGTTAAATAATAGAGTCCCCATTCTGTGCTTTTGTACTTGGGCTTCCGGCCCCATTCAAACCAAAAAAGAAAAGGCTTACATATGGAGCTTAATTTTGTTTTTAAAATAATCAGAAATTTATAATTGGTCATCACTCTCTCTCTCTCTCTTGCTCTCTTCAAACATTACACAGAAATTTAATTCTGGACAAAACTCAGTCATTAAATTTAACAGGATCATTTCCATATCCGTATAAATGTGTATATGTACTCACAAGTAAAACTGGCAACAAGAAACGTGAACTACCTGAAAAGTGGGTTCTTAGACCCTTGGCAAGATTCACAAGAGCTTGGATGGCTTCAACTGCAACAGCTATGTTGTTCACTTAAATGCTTGGTTCCTAAAGATGTGTATAAAATTCAGCATGGAACATATATAGAAAGAATGATTGCATACTCATGTCTACTAAAATGAGGAGACAGATTTAGATGATTTCTTAGTCAACATTATGGAAAGGTTGCACACTGTTTTATTCTGTGACTGGAAAGTTAGATTATGAAAATATTCCCAGACAGCTACTCTTAGTCAATCTGCAGTAGAAAACTACTACAGTTTGTGGATACCAAATTATATAGTTGTTGAAAGTGAAGGGAATTGGTTTCATTTATTAGTTAGATTTTATAAGGATGCTGCTTTTCTGGGAAAATATAGGTTAAATTCTATACAATTCAGCACTAATAACAATGCATTATGAATTTTGTATCATTTGGTAGGTTTAGCTATCTAAATGCCCCATTTAGCTACCTGTGTCATTAGCTTATACTTTTCTGTCTAAAATAACAAAAATAGACTCATCAGTATAACATATAATCTTATCATATCTACTAAGCAATCTACAAGCAATATCTCCAACAGTGCAAAACAAAACTAATTTGTGTCTCGCAGAGACCCATGATTTTTCTTAAAGCACCCATAATTTGATCTACTCATTGGTTGATACTTTCTATTGGATCTACTCATGATTTCTCTTAAAGCACCCATGATTTGTGTCTTGCAGAGACTCGCATCAGATTTTCTCTCAAACTATATATTTCTCTCTGTTGGAAGAATTGGGGCCAACACTGATTTGATTGCACAAAGAACACCCCTAATACACTAACCAAGGCAACACCAAAGATAACTCAGCTTACACAAGCAAAACACCAAACATCAAAAGTGCAACATAGGACAAACAATAAGTCCAGCTGGAACACACCCGAGCCTCCCAAAAACTCATGAGAGCAAAAGTCCAAGATAATCAAATGATTCACTATTCTAACACAAAACAACATGACTAATTATGGGAGTTCCAGAATATGTTCTAGAATAGATTAAAGCCAAATATAATCTATACATCAACATGTCTGGATCGCATGACTATCACACTTCAAGAGGTAAACTAAACTACTTCGTTGATGATATACACAAGTATTATGTATTCACATGACTAAATTTTAGGGCAGAGGGGTATCTACGAATGTGCAGCTGGGTTCTCGCGAAGAAGAAATCAAAGGAGAGAGAGACCTATATTAGGGCAGCGGATTCGCGCGAAGAAGAAAAAAGAGGAGAGAGAGAATTTAGGGCAGAAGGTTTGTGCGAAGAAGGAACCAGAAGAGAGAGAGAGAGAGAGAGAGAGATATCTATTTTAGGGTAGTGGTTTCGCAGGAACAAGAAAACAGGGGTGGGATTCTGCACAGATTCACGCTGAAGTGAGCGTGAAATAAAAAGCGGGAGGTGGGAGGCCTATTGCAAAAAAGGTTTTGTGGGAATAAATGCTAACCCTGAAGAGGTTGACGCGTTAACCTATTGCAATAGACCAGGTCGATGCTAATGCTAATGGCACGAGTGATGCGAATGGTGGCGGGACATGAATTGGCCTATTGCCACAGTTAGTGTTGTTGCAATACATCTTATTCGTTGAAAGAAATAATCAACCGGTGCCATATTTTAGTACCTATTGCAACGAGTAGAAGAAATCGTTGCAATATTTGGTTTAATTGTCTCTATATTTTTTATTGTTGCAATAGTATTGTGACAATAAGGTGTTTTTCTTGTAGTGCCACATAAATCTATTATATATATAACAAAAAAATCATTACCAAAAACAAAAATCAAACCACCCCTCTCCACGGATATATACATTTATACAAACTAGTTGGTGCCCATGTGTGTTGCAAGTGAAAATATTACTCCTTCCGTTTTAAATTGACCATCCCTTTTGAAAAAACATGCTTTTTAAGGAAATCATATTAAATGCTTTCAAATCAATGCATATGTTTTGAGATTTCAATTTTGCCCTAAAATGTGCAAAATATTAGAAAAAGAGAGAATATCTTTTTAAGGGTATTTTAGGAAATGAAACGAAAATAGCTAATGACTTTTGAAATGTGACAATAATTTTGAAACATCCAAAAAAAAAAAAAAGTAGATCACTTATTTAGGAAAGGAGGGAGTAATATTTTTTTTTCTTTAAAGAAAATTATATGCATGTTGATTCAACAAACTTGAATGTTAGATGCCAAACTTTTTATCTTAGTATACAGTCAATGCATGCATTAAAATCATAAGAATATGGTAAATGCATTGGATAAAAATTTTAATGAAAGTACTATACAGTTTCAAAGGGAGCTAGGTCCTTGAAATAGATGTTACATACTTACATTAATTGAAAAGTCATCCATAACTTATGAGTTTTTTTTTTTTTTTTTTTTTTTTTTTTTTTTTTTTTTTTTTGCCCCCTTCAAATAAAACACTATATAAGTAAATAGGTATAGTTCTACTAAAGTAGAAAAATTAAAAAATCTTTTATGCTATCTCATTTTTCCGGCAAAATCATATAATTAAGGGTAAGTTTGGTTGTCCAATTCAAAATTAAACAATTGAATAAATTTTTATAGTATTTTAGGCACAAATTTATCATATTTAAATAATTTAAAGCCATCCCTTTATTTGATGTTATAGGATTAATTCTTAGAGATTCATGAACTACCACTATTTTGAATTGGAAGAAGACTTCCACCAATAAAACGTAACCAATAAAAAATAAAAAGTATTGTAAAAAGGATAAAAACCTCACAAAATTTCTTTAATAAAATTCTAAAAATTTCAATTCGACATAAATGATGTGCTTCATTGAGAGAGGATGTGCTCTAAAGATTCCTTTCCCATGGTAGTCCATCATGTAAGTCGGTTTGGGTGATGCTTTAATCATCTTCGGAGCTTCGGTCAAATTATCTCTTGGCATCATAAGGTACATCTGAGCAAGAACTCTTGTAAAACAATTATTGGTAGTTTGGTACCAGAACTCCATTTAAGGGTATTTATGTCGTTATATTTTAAAATAAAGCTATTTTAGAAATCAAAAGTTTTTTAAAGATTTATACTTTTATAGGTACTAGTATAGATATAAATTTATTTTAAGCATTCTTTGTAGAAAAATAAATTTTCAAACCTTCAAAATATGTTGAACTTGCCAACATTTTATGTTTGATGAGATACTCAAGAGTCAAATTGGTTACCCATTTGCTACTCATTGAACTCACCAGTTGCCAATGACATTAATTTGCCCCACTTGTTAAGTGAGTGATCTCGGATTCAACCTTATGAAAAAACATTGATACTAAGTTGTCGATATTAAGGGGGTTAAGGTAAAGGTAGCTAGGTTTCTATCGGTTGAGCCATATAAAGTCAAATTTATCATTAATTACATATGTTCCCATTCAATTCCTCCCTATATACATTTCAATAAATGCATGCCAGCCGACATCAATTTTGATGTTTGGATACCATTGGTCCAAATGCATGCCGGCATCAATTAAACTTGATTAATTTAATAAAAATAGTTGATTAAATGTAGATGGCTTTAGAAAAATATCACAAATTTACAAAAATTTTGGCATGACCCAAACATAAGTGGGACATACCATTAAGACATGTGTCCTATTTTGAGTAATTTATAAAAATAATTTTGCAAATATATCCATCATTGTTTCATCACAAACATGATAAGTCACAGGGAAGAAAACATACTTGTTTCATCACAAACATCATAAGCCACCGAAAATAAAACATACATAGTTGAATTACAATCATTGAAATGTAGCACTTATCCCATCGGTCTACAAGCCAATCAAACCATAAATATTACAAAGCACTTATCCCATAGGTCTACAAGCCAATCAAACCATAAATATTACAAGTCCACAAGTAGCCATTGTATCTAAAAATATAGTAGGCATAATTATTCATTGCATCACATTTCAAACAAGCAAGCATAGCTCAAGGTGAAGTATCTCCTTCCTGGCATGGCCTAGCTAGCGTTTTCTGCAACATTAGGTGTTAGATTATAAGAGTAGTATAAAACTTAGTGGATATAATTTTCACAATGACAAACCAAAGCATGATAATATATAAACAATGTAATCAAACTAGAAAATAAATGCCAATGAATGTCATGCCATAATGCTCTATTTATTACCTTTAACAAAAACCTAGCTTCCCTAAATGGGCCATCGCATGCGGAATAAGGGACAACTACCTCTAAATTTGGGACAGCATGCACGAAGTGGTCTAGGACTACGAAGGGGGAACAATATATACAAGGTAGTCCTAAGGAAAACATGAGCTAATAGCCCACTAGTCCAAATTCCAAAAGCCTCAAATTATCACCAAATTGATAATTTATGCCACAATGATGCATGTAAAATCCACATGTCTAGCAAATTCCATGCCAAAATGAGTCTTAGTGTGGTTGAAGTTGTGTGAAGCTACAATGTCTTATCAATACACAAAGTTCAAATTAATAGGGAAAAATATTTTCAAAAGGAAATTTCACAACTAAGACACTTTTTTCCAACTCTAAGCTAAATTTCTATCTTCCAAAAATTGAAAATTACAAATTAAGCCAACTTGCACTTAGAACACTAAACCAGACGTATGAAACAAGTCCCAATACATATTCAATTATCATATAAACTATGCATTAAATTTCAAATCAAGAGTATTAGAGACAAGGTCCTCACAGGATTTTCTGTAGGAATTTTTGGAACCAGCCAACTGAATTCTTAGGGAGTCTTGCTAAGTTATTGTTGTTGTTGTTGTTGTAGTCCACAAAATAGAGGCCGAACCTAACTGTATAGCCAGAACGCCACTCAAAGTTGTCTAACAATGACCATGCAAAGTAACCTTTGACGTTGACTTCTTTAGCACTGCCAAGGCCACATGCATGATTAATTAATTAGTACGAATTTCATTCCACTATTAACCTTGAAGAGCAAAATTCTGAAAACTCTGGTAATAGCAAAACCCTAAAAACAAGAACAATATTTCTTTTTGAGAAATCTCACTCTATGGCTCCTTTAAGAGATAAAAGATGGAGATGGTGGTAATATATCCTCATGGGATCCTCGACGGCTCTCTCATGAGGCAATATATTATCGTTCCTGAACTCATCAATCCCTGAAACAGTCGAAAAAATTAAAATTTGAGTACATGTAATTAACATTCATTTGATGATACAAATCAAAATGATATCACATGATCCAAGAACAAGAAACCATTTCCCTTACCATTCTCAGTAATATAAAGTGTTGGGTTCTGATAATTTTCCTTGATGTAAACAAGAAGATCTTCAAAACCATTTGAATAGCAATTAAGCCAGATTGAAGCAGCCTACAAATTCATTTTCCCCGCAGGGATTTAAAAGCCAACCAAAGCATGGAGTGTCAGATTTATGGGCACACATGTATACATGGACGATTATAAATTTTAACATACCGGTGGACCAATAGGGATACCGTCTCGCTCAGCTGCAAAATAAAAATTAAAATCAATTTGGTGTGCAAAAAAAAACCAAAAGCATCTCATGGGTAGAATTTGGAAGTTATTTTCTTGTTTTTTAAAGGTTTTGTAAGAAGTTAATTACTAGTAATTTTAACGTGAGAATCCCCGGATTCCCCACTAGGATCATCAGCCGCATAATGTGCAGTGTAGTAATTCATTCCTATAAAATCGAAAGACCCTTTCACCATGTTGGATTCCCCTTCAGTGAACTTTGGTAACCGTTCTCCAAGGAGGGTTCGCATGACTTGTGGATAGTGACCATAAGTTAATGGATCCATAAACCTGTCGAAATCATGGAGTTATAGGTTATCTTAATTTGGAACTAGCCAGTTTGAATTATAATAAAGTCTATGAGTTGATTTCTGATGATGTTCTCACCACCCAAGCATAAAATCAAGGGCTCTTGCGGCTGCCTTTTTGTCATTGTCTGTATCAGAATAGGGTACCATCCAATTACAAACATTTGTTATCCCAATGTCACCCCCATGAGTTACCTACATAATTCAATCTCATGCGTCAAATAAACATGCTTGATATATAACAAATTTCATGATTTTTTTCATTAAAATTTATTACTTGATATACAAAACATTGTTCACAAAAGATAAAAGATTATATATGCATGGGAACCCTTACTCACCTGGTTAATCTCTTTGTATAGTTTTACTGCTTCTCCATGAGAAAGAAGCATATGGTGGGCAACTGTATAAGGGTCAGTTGAGGGGTCTTTACCAGCCCGCCGGCCCAATACAGACACCAATGGAGCACATCGGCTCATCAGTGCAAAGGTGTCTTGTTTAGCATATGTAATGCAGTAAGACCATGGCTCATTTATGGTGATCCAGTGCTTCACCTGATTGCCGAATTTCTCGAAGCAAAGACCCGCAAACTCACGAAAATCATCCCTATTAATCAGAAATGTTGCATCTTATTTGGTCAAGTAGGCCAATCTGTTCAACTATTGTTCGTGTAGTGAAAATAAAGGTAAGTTGTAAAGCATGATCAACATTGGTGGTTAACTAGATCTATTATATTCATGGTAAAAGCATAAACATTTATTGACATAAACATTGGTTTTACTTACACAATACGAGGGCTCAAAAAGCCACCATACTCATCTTCTAGTGCTTGTGGAAGATCCCAATGAAAAATAGTCACAAAGGGCTCCAAATCTGCACATTAATTACAGCAATTAACCAAAGGGTTAAATTTGAGGGAATTTTAATTTTTGGCATCAATCCAAATTCGACAAATGCGTATGATTAAATATGGGGGCAAACAAATAAGAAGATCCCAACAACATTGTAAAAAAAAGGGTGCCAACTTCTCGGATTCCATGTATTGATCCAAGCACAATTATCAAATTTAATTATTTATGGCAGAGTTACTCTTAGCCCAATTTGATTCGAGCACAATTATCAAATTCGAATTTATTCAATATTATGCTCAACCGTGAGATGTGTCTTATAAAAAATAAATAAACAAATAAACCGTAAGATGTGAGGATAGAATTATGACCTTTGGATCGGAGCTCATGAATGAGATCTCTATAAAATTGAACTCCTTCCTCGTTAACTCCAATGTCGCCATCTCCCCGCCTCCCATCTGATCAATACTTAGAATTTTAGAAAAATAAAAAAAGTACGATAAAGATATATACACTGAATGGGCATCAGCGGATTCATGAGTCAAAAGTAAGGGTCTGTTTAGGAACTTAAAAAACTGGATCAAATTACGTCTTATTCATAACTATTATTTGGTTTTTAAACAAATTAACTCACAGTTGATATGGGCATATGGTTAGATTTTACAAAGACGGTTAACCGTTATGTACTGCCGTCATAAAGTTAAGGTCGATTTGTACACAAGGTTAAACCAAATGCTTTTCAAACCAAAATCTGACTTGACATGTTTAGGAATAAATTAATTTCAATTAACATCTAATAAAGGACAATTAGATTAAAAACCATGAGCCATGAGGCAAATCACTTCCTAGCCATCAATTTTTTAAATTGAGCCCATAAATAGATTCTATAGACTAATATAAAACCAAGGAAACAACTTGGAGGCTCTTTCAAGATCAAACGAAAATAATATAGCTTAAAGGACGAAAATACCCTCTAAGTCACAAAAGCTTTTATTACCCAACCTCTTCCATATTGATCCAAAATCCATATTTATGATCCTTAATGCGATGAAAACCTAAAGCAAGTGACTAGAATAAAGAAACAAAATAAAAACTAACATAAAATGATGACCTCTAACTAAAGTGACAAAAATGGGGTGTGACACTATGCCTTTGTCAAACCACCGTAACAAGCATCTTTGCTGACACTCATGCTAAGCTTCTACCATCGACCAAATAGGCTCTAACTTCACACAACAAGCTTGGGTCACACTATCATAAGTTTCAACTATCACCTATGGGTGTTGTTGTGTGATGAGAAAATAGGAAGAATAGTTGAAAGAGAGTTGCAGTCGTTGAAGCTTTAATGCATGGTAGACTATTGGGTATTTGACCATGACTTAGTGCTTTGAGGGGAATAGGAAGATTAGATCCACCCTCGTTGAAGAAGCAGATATGCCACTGTTAAACCCGTTTGAAGTGATCAAATTTGCCGTTGTCGAAACCTCTTAACATCACCAGATTTGCTGCCATCGAAGATTCCTGCTAGTGACATCTTGTACTTGTTGGGTATAGAGAAAAAAGGGATAGAGGAAAAAGCGGAGAAAACCCAAAATTGAAGGAGGAGAGGACCCTATTTATAACTAGCTAATGGTGGGTGGAATGGATGGCTAGGATTCAATCTAGGTAAGAATGATCCAATGGTTCAAAATCAACCTTAAAAGATAAAATTTATCTCAAATTTAAGTGATAATTATTAAACATTATCAAAAAATTTGAAAAAACTCAAATTAGTTTAAAAGATAAAGCCAAAATAAAGCGATAAGGACAAAACAACCTGGAAGGCCAAGTGGGTACCCTCACTAGCCATTTCGCCTTTGAGGGTGGCCGTTTGGGCTTCTAGGGTGACCAATTGGGCACCAGTAGCTTCATTTGGACACTTTGCCTTGCTTTATCGCTTCCTTGCTCATCAAGTTCATGTATTGGGTCCATTCTAAGTCCAAATTCGTTAATTCCAAACTTAAAATGACCGTGGTACAATTCTCTATTTAAAATGAGTTCTAAACACTTCATATAAGCCACATTTAGTCAATTAGTCATGAGTTATGCTAAGGTAGCTCATCAGGTCAATTGAGCTAGTAAGGGTGACATTAGGGTTTAAACCCCAATTGACTCATGGTTACAACTAAACTTTTTTGAAGTGATTTTAAACATTGAAACACATTAATTAAGACTCAATTGTCATCCATGAAGCATTAATTTGAATCAATAAGATCAAATTAGGAAGCAATTTCAAGAAGGGTCGATGAACAGAGTAAAACCGAGCCTACTTTAGATCATCCTTTACCAAATCAATTCCAAACCTTACCAAACTTTAAACCAAGTTTATAAATAACATCTTAAGGAATTTAGGACCATCTCGGGACAAATTTGATGGGAATTGGAAACCGAACAAGTGTTATGCAAGTGAAATGATGAAAATGTCCTCAAAGTCGCATAAGCTCTTGTTTGGTAATATCCCACCACTTTGAATAATACATTACACTTTTTAAAATTGTTCGTTCAATTGTTGAATGGGAGGGAATTGGCATTATTAGACGCATGTTTGAAAAAAGTTTTACCACAACAAGGGGCCAAAATTGATTTGCTTATTAAATTGAGTTAACTTTTCTTACAGAATTCAATTTTAAATTCCTAACAAAAAATCATCCAAATTTCAAAAGTCAGCAAATTAAAACTCTAGAGCTTAAATTAATAAATAAAAAATAAAAAAAATTCAGAGTCTTGAATATGTGATGCAATGGTGGGTATTGTTCCAAGTAACCAAATATCTTACTAGGTAACACTCTGGGCCATGAGATGGAGAATCTAAAAGCATCCATTCCCACTTCTTTCATTCGCTGCACATCTTCCTGTTACATTTCTCAATATTCTTTATCATTCGTACAAAAATAAATAATTAAAATAAGGTAAATGAAACACAAAAGACCTTCACCCAACAACTGATGACAAAGATCTAAGCAGGACCAATGAGGGTCCTTCTGTCCTATTTTATTTGCTCATCTTTTCATTTTGAGATATCCCAAAATATTTTATCATTTTCAAAAGTCAAAATAGTATGTTATTTTTCTAAAATACCATTTTACTTTAGTTGGTTTTTTTCCTAGCAATTTGAATATTTTTTCCATGGGTAGGCAAATTTGGAAAGTTAAAGTAAAGGAAGTGACATGTCAATGCATTAAATGCATTATCTTAATATAAGTGTGTAGTCAAATTGAGCAAATAAAATGGGATAGAAGGAATATTCAATTATATATGTGTACCTTATAACGATGGTAGAAATCCACCGCTACATCTCCATTGCTGTGATCAATTATCTCCTCTGCAATGCCACCATTTATATTATGGAGTAATAATTTTGGTAAGTACAAAGTTAACCCAACATTTTTGAAAAGATCGAATCTGAGCGAGCATCTAGCTAGCTAGCCATCATAGTCCATTCAAATGATCCAAACAATGAATGGATTCATAGAGGATTCTTTGATTCTATTAGTGGACGATAGTAGCTTTTCAGTTGAAGTCACTGAAGATTTTGGGTCAGCATGGAACTATTCTCTCCTCTGCGTGTTTTTGGCCAAGTAATGCGTTATGCGGCTAATTCTAATACCGAGGAGCACTTTTCATCTTCTTTCCAATTGTGCTAATCACAATTTGGAGAGTTGCAGATGGAAGAAGTGATCGGTTTCAGTTGACGTGGACAATATGAATGATTCTGATACACATGGAGTTGGTTCAGGGGGTGAATATGTGAAATTGGTTGGCTTGGAGTTTAGGCGTGGTTGGCTTGGAGTTTTGGCTTCCCTCCCTAGTTTGCATTTTATAGTTTGCTTGTATGCTTCCTTTCTAAGTGCTTGATGCTTTGTCTTAGTGGTGGGTCTCTTTGGCATGGGGTGTGTTTCTCTTTATCAGCTGGATGTCTTTTTTGGTGTATTATTCTCCTTTCCATATATTAATAAAATCATTTCCAGTTGCCTACCCAATATATATATATATATATATATATATATATATATATATATATATATATATATATCTCCAAACAATAAAACAAAATCATTAACTAGGCTCATCTTTAGTTTTATTTATTTGTTATTTACATCTGAGTTGGATTTTAGTTAGTTTGACTATTATATTTTGGTTCACTACTTAATTTGATTTGATATGCATGAAAATAAATAAATAAATATGGGAGGCCATATTGACAGAGAAAAAGTTTTTCTTCGACGGTTTTTATCCCAAATGAAAGTTGAGAAGAAAGAGCCGGTTTGTTAATGGAGAGAAGAGAAGAGGGAGGAGGAGAATAAAGGGTAATTTTGAAGCTCTTCCGTTGGAGTAGGTCTATCAAAATATACTGATCCAAAAAGAAAAAAGAAAAAAAGAGAGGTACGTAAATCAAAATATGACTTTTTGGTCTTACCAAAAAAAAAGGGACTTTTTTTGTAATTAATGAAACTAAAAAAAACAAAAAAGAAGAGAAGGAAAAGCTCTCCCAGACACATACCATAACCGGTTGTAACAGAAATAAATAATGGCAGACTGACAGTGAGCCACTGACGAACAAAGAACAAAAGATGCGCAGAAAAGCATCAGAACTGAGAGGGATCGGACCTGGGTGATCGTGAGTGAGTGTATCCCATATACTCCAGCCCTTACCCCCTTCGAATGCCGCACCTTCGTACTGAAAAATCATGTAAAAACACAATTGAATATAGTTAGAATTTGCATATCTAGATGCTTATATAATTATGCTCTGAATATTTAGTCATTAGCTTTGATCATGTGTGAAATAATTTGGATGTTTTATTCGATTATAGTTATCTGTAAGCAATATATGTGGATATATGAATACCCATGTGTCACTCATAAACCACTGCAATCGAACAAAATAATCCAAAATTTCCGGCAGATAATCAACCCTCCTTTAAACATATATGACGTTGATACAACCCAACTCTACCTGGTATGCAGATGAGGCAGTGCCGAAAATAAAATTAGGCGGAAAGTCAAAGCGGCTGATGGTGGGTGGGATGACAGGACTTGGTTCCACACGCTCCTGATCCGACTTCTCCATATTCGCCATTACCAATATTGTCTCAGCACACTTTTTAAAATAGAGCACAATGTTGGAAACCAGGCTCGTTGCTAGCCAATATATTTCTCTACTTTTGGGATAATACTTGGCTATTTATAATGGTGGAGGAGCGCCCCTTTCTCTTTTTCCTTTTTTATCTTTTTTTTTTTTTTGGGGGGGGGGGCCAGGGGGGATAAGTGAGCGCCTCCTATTCACACACATTTCCCAAGTGTTTGGGGGGAAATTGACCTTAACTATGGTTAAACTTGTAAACTGTGGTCAGTTGACTCTAGGTCAGACGGTTTCTGAACTAACCATGGTAAGGCCTAACCAAACTCGTGCGGTTATTAAACCAAACTCATATTAGTTCGTGCAATGAGCTATAAAATAATACAGATCTAGCCAAGACAAGATATGACTTGATACATGTTGAAAATATTGTTAGGAATTTTTATTAAATTAATAATAACACAATAATCATCTATATGAATTTAATCAACAATAATAATATTACAAGAAATAGAGTTTAAATAGCTTATAATTTGAATCAAAGCACATTGCGAAGTACTATCCTTAGAGAAAATACGTCTTCATTTGCACTAGGTTTACTTGACGTTTCTTTTTCCAAGATACAATGACTCTTTGGATAACCTTGTATGTAACTAAGACTTCTGATAAATCTTGATTTACCCATATGCGCCAAATACATAAAATATAATTTATAATTTATAAAATATATGAAAAGAATTCAAAATGTATAATAAACATGGAGATGTAAGTGTTAAAAATTTAAACATATACAAGCTTTTCATATCTCTTTATTGATCAACACCCGCATTGAGAATTGTACCTTATGCATTAATGGGATATGAGGTACATTGGACTAATGCAAGGAATATAACCTCCAACGCATAACACTGATATACTTATATCAATACGTTTTGATAGGACATAACTGTATAACATATATATAAATAAATAAAATAAATAACCTTCAATCATAATGGTATAATAAAGTAGTGGTGTGTAAATTACTTTTTCCCACTAATTCACCATTATAAAGTAAAAGAAAATAAAAAAATAAAACACCAATATAGATTACACCTACATTAATTAAATATAATAAATAAAAATAAAATCACAAATAAAAATAAAAATCACACAAATAAAAATAAATTTCTTTTGCTTGCGCTTCATTAATTGAATAATGCGGGTCCGACTCTGACTTACTACTTACTACTTACTAAAGTAAGGCGTCGAAGGCAGGCAAGGACAGGAATCCCTTTCAGGGAAGTACAAGGTACGATTTCAGATCAAAGAAAGCTACCTTAGGCTTTCCTTACTTATCCCATCTATCTTAGAAGAGAGTCGGCTTCAATAAAGGTTTTCCGTCGTAATCCTCATCCGAACCCCAAGCTAATCCTCGGGGTAGTCTTGCATTCAGCTAGATTTCCCACAAGCCTTGAATCTTTCGTATGCTATAAATATATAAAATATAATTTATTTTATTTAAAAAGAATTTAAAGTGTATAACAAATATGAAGATATAGGTCATGATTTTCATAAAACCATGATCAGATGTGAAAGATGATTACGGTAAAAAACCATGATTTAATATAGACACTTTATATCACACCTTAGTAAACCATGGTTTTGGTTTAAAACGATCACAATAAAAAACCGTGACCTATTGCATGTAATAGATCACAATTAAAAACCATGATCTATTTTTATTATTGTAGTAGTGTCGATCTCGTATAATTATTTTCACTTATATACTTTTGATACATAAAATAGATGACAAAGATATACAAGTGATAAAAGATTGGTGAAGTGTCATTTTCTTTTAATTATTTGGTATCTATTTAATGTACCAAGCATTGTTTTCCAAACCCAATGAAAAAACTCGAACTTCTAGTACCATTTAACACAGACACTCAACCAATACTTTTGGAAAGCCATGTTATAGGTAATGTGAATTCAGTGTTAGGCCAACGGGGGTTGGTTTAATTGGTAAGAATTGAATTCTTCGCTTGTAAGGGTTAGATTTGACTCCTACTGTCAGCAGTTTCCTTTGGTGGACGATCTTTAAGTCCAATATTGTAAGTCTTCTCTCAGGCGTGCAGCGCGCGGCGTGCCGCGTGCCTTGGGCTGAACTGGGGTAGCCTCCCTTCACCTAAATTTTTATGTACCAAAAAATGAAAAATAATAATAATAATAATAAGAAGAAAAAAAAAATCAGTGTTGGAATTTTAGTTTTTCAAAATACATATTCTACTACACTTAATGCAAAGTAAATGACTTCCATTTACTTTGCCTTGGGTCTCAAACATTGGCACTTTTTATTTTTTTAATTAGCCAAATGTTAGGATCTGAGAACACATACATTCACACAAGCACTCATGCAGAATCAAAACAAAAACTTCTACAAATTTCACATGCTTATTTAAATGAGACATGCCATTAGATTTAAGAATTATTGACTAAACATTAGTCATTGAACCTAGCTTACCTTTGTGACCATTAGTAGCGATCGTAACTTAAATTTTTAAGTTGGTGGTTGTACAAGCAGCCACCATTCCCACGTTTTGAGTTCTACTTATATGTTTACACTCTCCTTTTCATAGAAGGTAGTACGATGGAATCTCTCCTCCTGTAATAAGAAAGTGACGGTTTCAAGGAGTAACAATTCGGTGCTGAGTTCTAAATATTTAGCATCATGCTGAGTTGATGACCACCGTACCCTTGGATGAGGTGGTGGACAGCTTGGGTTAAAAGTTAAAAAATTTGTCGATTGAGATCATTTTGATCATTTTTACAGTAACTTTTTCAACTTTTAATTTGAACTGTGCGACCATCACATCATCCAAAGGTAATCATCTCATCACAGTGTTGATTTTTGAGAACATAGCACCATATCCTTACTTGTTTTCAAAGAGCATATAGTGGGATGAGTTTCTCTTTTTATCGGTGTTGCAAATACGGTTCTTATGGGTTTTTCTAGTTGGTAATATTATCTTTTCTTGTGTGTACTTATGTGGATGTTATACACATCAGTACTGTTAAATCTTGAGGTGCAGTCCTCGATTGATTGCCCTAGTGATTGAGTTTTGTATCATGGGACAATATTTCCTCGAGTCCACGCCACCTGCATATGTAGAGAAATAATTATATTTAAGAAAGTGCCTTAATTAAGTGACTAGCCCTCATGATTTTTATACTTTTTTGTATATTTTGTTGTAATCTAATCATTTTCATCCGATGTTTAATATGTGAGTCTGTCAATTAAATTATATTCTAAGCATCTTAAATTTTTTTTTTTTTAATTTGTACATCTTCATGAGTAGCCTGCTAGACATAATTTTCACATAATTTTTGGTGAAATTCTCCAACTATCAAATCCTCTTATTCCATTAATTTGGTAACTCGAATAAGACCTCTTAGAGGGTCCTAACCCGTGGGCCAACCCACCTCAACTGGTCGCTCCTCTTCCATGACTGGCTGCATCATTAGCCTCAAGTGAGCCTGCACATGTTTGATAATTAAAGGTGGCAAGACTTTATGGCGGACAGCAAAATTATATGCAGACAGCCTAGCAAAATTATATGCATTCATATTAGGTATGAACCAACAAAATATTACCCTTCATTATCACACCGTCCAAACCCAACTCCTCTTGTGTCAAAACTCAAAACCACGTGTTACACGTCATCCCATTTTGGCTTTCTTGGAGATAAGAAATGAGGTTAATTTAATTCAATTCCAACCTCACATCGCCCTAAGCCCTAAAAATAAATAAAGAAATACAATGCATCCCATGGATTGATTTTTCCTTTTTTTCTTTTTTTCCCGATTTATCACATCTGGAGTGGTAGTTGAAACAATTAACCTAATGTTCCCATTTATTTTATTCTACTTTTATTGGTTTGTGATCAATTATATCACAACTATATATAGGTTTTTCTCCACACTAAGGACGAATTACTGTAACAATTGACATAAAATATATTGTCATGTCAATGGATCAGAAATATATATGTACAGACATGCATCATCCATGCCAGATATGAATGAGACTGTTCATTATTCCACCCTCCAAAGCAGGGCTCATTATTAAATGTTCACCCAAAAGGCAAAATCCAACCCCACTCGTATCAAACCATGTTTTACACTAGATTTCAGTTTAGCTTCTGAGGGACACTAGGTTGAGTACTCGTGCTTCGCACGGGCCCATCAAGTAATTTAATAAAGATGAGGTTGAGTACCCGTGCTCCACGTGGCCATCAAGTAATTTAATAAAGATTAGATTGAATACTTAATAAAGATTAGGTTGAGTACCCGTGCACCCATCGCACTAGTGAGATTGTTTTGTGAGATAGCATAAAACATAATACCAATCCACTAAAGATAGGACCTTTGAATTTTTATTATTATTTTTTGGTAGGAATAGGGCCTTTGAATTTACATGTACAGTTATAATAACAGTTGGTGAACATGGTGGGAATAGGATAATAGATTAATACATCCCCCGATAAAAAAACAAATTCTTGGACTCTATCGTTATGCATAGTTTCAATTTGTTCAAGAAGTGAAGTTGTTAAATGCGGAGTTGCAAATCTTAAGGTGTAATTCAACAAACCGCGATTAATAATCATTATCAGGAAAAAAACAACAGCAGAAACAAAAACAAACAAAAAAATAAAATAAAATAAAACAACATCAACAATCAAGTATAAATATCAAGGAAGATAGAGTCAAGCAATTAGTAAAGAAGTACCAGATAAGTTTCTCTATTTCAATGTTTACAAACAGGAAAATTCTATAGTAAAGGAATGCCATAATTCAAACGATAACTCATCACATTTTATGGTAATAAAATTATCACAAATGCGATCAGCTTATTACAATATGTGATCGGTTGTCATCTAAGTTTTCATTTAAGGATTACCACCCCTACAGAAGCAGATGGCATGAAATGTATGCAATCACTGCATTTCTCATTTCACTCATTCTTACATGCCTTAAAACCCATTGAACCAAGTGAAGAATCAAGGGGATATGGATTCTATATAAATTTTTTTTTTTAAAAGATTTTTTTAAAAAATAGTGATAAATACTTTCTAATAATGAATGAATCCATCCGATAGTAGGTACATAGATGACCATCAATTATAAAGTACAATAAAACATGTAGGAATCTATAAAATAAAAAATAAAAATAAAAAAGACAAGCATGGACAAATATCGTGCTCTGTAAGATTGCCAAGAAGAGGTAAAAAAGTTGAAGAAATTAATGTTCTAATTCTTCTCTCTATCTTTTGCTTAGTGCTCTAATTACGTTTGAGTTTAGTTTCAACTATGTGGCCAAGTTGAGCCAAGGCTTTTTTTATTTTTTATTTTTTATTTTATTTTTTGGTTTCTTTTTACAAAACCAAAACAATATAAAGAAATATGTGTCTGATGCGAGTTGCAAAGGAAGGCTCCCTCATCAAGGTTTTCCAGATGCCAAACGCATCAGCGCAAATCCCGTAACCCAATCCCTACAGAAACAATTACCTTTTGGTGACAACTTTCCAGTATAATACCAAAACAGTAAAAGTAGATAGTCAATTTGTAGCACATTTACAATTAATATGTTATAAGTTGACAGAAAGGATTCTTTTTTAGTATTACTCTGATAACTAGTTATCAAACAGTAATTTCCCATGTTCTAAATAAGGGGCGTTTGGGCTTCAGTCTACATGGGTGAACTGTTGCAGCTATAGGTACATCCCAAAAGTCTTTTCCAGCCTTAGGTACACACAATCACAATAAGACCAAAACACCCCTCTAAATAGCACATTTAAGGAAAACACATTTACAGCCTTAGGAACACACGATCCCGTTAAACATGCGTGCGCTTATTGCAAAACAGCCCGTTGCATTCGACGGAGAATCGTCTAACAGAGAGAAGATCAACCAAAATTGAAGGAGAAAAGAGCAGTCAAAATCCCGTCTTCTACACGTCACTATCGAGAGAGAAGATCAACCGAAATCGACGAAGATGTGGGTTGTGTAACTACTCGAGCTTCGTTGATGTGGAGGATTTTCCCACATCAAACAATCGGTGAAAAATGGCAAAAAAACGTAAGATTTCGTTTCCCTTATGTGATTGTATTGGATTATTGTAGAGTTCGTTCATTTTGAATGGATTTTTGCTGTTCGTGTAACTAAACCTAAGGTTTTTATTTGATTTCTGATTTGGGGATTTTGACCTTGTTAATGGGGTTTATGAAATTTCTTGCATAATTAGTTACATTGGGCATCTGTGTAACTAATTGGAAGTGGATTTTTGTTGTTCGTGTAACTAAACCTAGGGTTTTTATATGATTTCTGATTTGGAGATTTTGACATTGTTAACGGGGTTTCTAAAATTTCTTGCATAGTTAGTTACATTGGGCATCCGTGTAACTAATTGGAAGCGGAGATTAGAGAGTTCCTTCGATTTTGACTCATTTTTTTTGCTATTCATGTAACTAAACATAGGGGTTTGTTTTGATTTATTTGAATTCCGATTTGGGGATTTTGATATTGTTGATGTGGGTTATGAAATTTCATGCATTATTAGTTACATTGTGCTTCCATGTAACTAATTGGAATTGGAAAATGGAGGATTCCTTCATTTTGGACCCATTTTTTTGCTATTCGTGTAACTAAAAATAGGGTTCCTTTACAACGTGCCAATGCAAAGTGAAGATGACCATGAAATTCAATTTTCAAAGGGGGCCAAAACACATGTGACAATATCTCAAAAATGGGAACCGTTATAGGAATCTGAATGGGATGGGTTTGATTCCAAAAATCGTGGCTAGGTTTTCCATTTAAAACCTTGCCATATATGTTTAGAAGGGCAATGCTGATATTCACAACCAGATATTTAGCAGCCGTCTCAAAAACGTTGCCATTTGAGCTGTGCAGTGGACTTCATGCCAAAAGAGTTTTAATAGGTGAATTGAGGCTGGAACAAACCCCAAATCATATACCTCTTGCTAATTTCCCCTTTAAATAGATATAATAAATGTTTTTGGGTTTTGATCTTTGTCCGAAGCTATTTGTGGGTTTTGATCCTTTGTCCTTTAGCAGTTGAACGAAAGAAACTATAATACAAAAGGCTTCTCTTTTGTTACAGTTAGTAGAAGAGATGAGATTTTATCCAATTCCAACCCCACGTTGTCCCTAGCCAAAAATAAATATCCCTAGCTCTCGTGTCAACCATGCATATGTTACACATTATTTCTTTTCATAAAAATAAAAAAATAAAAAACAACATTATGTATTCTATTCGGTCTTTCTTCAAATTCTTCATCACATATCTCGTAATGGTTGAAATGCCATATCATATCAAGAGATAAATTTTTTTAATTGCAATATATGTATCCTAGCTAATCGGTTTTTTTCAAATTAACATGATAGGGTGTCTGAATTTGTCATGCCAATGTATTATGTTAACAAATTCAATATTAATGTTACATTAATTATCATGTCAAATGCTATGAAAAGATGGAAAATGGAAACCCAATTAGATGGATGTGATATTTTTTTTCTTTAGAAGGAAATAACGATTTATGACCATATACAACAATATCCCTTTCAACCATATATAAGATTTAATACAATAATTTATTTTGGTTGATATTTTTGATCAGGACTATGCTATTTCACACATCTATTTCACTTACATTCTCTCACACATACATATGTGGTAGTTTCTCTTTATTTTAAGCTAGTCCCATATGTTTGTTTTCACTTGTACACTTTTGACACATTTGGTGGGTGATAAATACAGGTGGAAAAACATGGGTGAAGTAGCATTTTCCTTGTCCTTCAATAATCCAGTATTCCACTCGCATGCAGTCTCTTATAGTCTATTTTATATCCACACTCAAATCCCTAAAATATGTAACTCCTACAAAAGCTATTTTGAGAAAGAAAAAATAATAATAACAAAAAAAATACAGCTTTCTAAAAGGGAGCGGCCTCTCACACTCCTCATGTGATAAAGTGAGGAGTGTGGGAGACTATTCTTCTTTTCATTCCTTTAAGGTGCAAATAATATCTCCCAAATAAATTACTTCCTTCGTTTCAAATTGACCATCCCTTTTGAAAAAACACACTTTTTAAGGAAACCCTGTTAAATACTTTCACATCAATGCATATGTTTTGAGATTCCAATTTTGCCCTTAAGCATGCAATACATTAGAAAAAGAGAGAATGCCTTTTTAAAAGTATTTTAGGAAATGAATCAAAAAGAACCAACAACTTTTGAAATGTGATAATAATTTTAAGACATCCTAAAAAGGGAAGTAGGTCACTTATTTAGAAATGGAGGGAGTAATTTTAAAGCATAGAGCCAATAGTGCAATGGCCTTGTGACTTGCTTGGCATCTCTCCCGAACATTATATTACCTCCACATGAACTAGCGTGGAGGACCCTCTTTTTCTTTTTTTTTTTCTTTTTTTTGGTTAATTTATAAGCAAATGGTTTATATAATAGAAACTTGTACATTCCCATGATCGACCTCCTGCATAATAGTTGGTGGGAGGTCAGAGATAGAAATGTTTCCAAACTAATTACAATAGGCTGCCCATTGGCTAGGGACAAAATTAGGATTTCATCTTTAGAGGGACCAAAGTATGAATTAAGGTTTTTTTTTTTTTTTTTTTACCAGTTTAGAATGTGATCTATAGTAATTAAGACTCAAGATTATATTAATACATAGAAAATAAAACTAGGTAGTACCTATTCAATGTTAACCAAAAAAATATATATATTAAAAGAAAAAAAAAATAAAGAAAGAAATATACACCATAATTGTTTTTCAATATATTATTATATTTCAATTCAATCATCTATCAAAATAAAACTCAACATTCTTTTTGTAAGATTACTACAAGAATATGGGTATACGGACTACCTCAGCAGAAACGAATCGGATCTTTGTACTTGGATTACAAGCCCCATGCAATCACGAACTTTGAAGACGCACCCACTCGTCAATGGAGAAGGCTACCAGAGTCTCCCCTATAATATCCACACTCCAAATTCAATGGCTATGGTGATAGTTGCCAGAGAGATGAAACAGAGAGAAGAAAGGGCTGGAATATTTTCTCATTAACGTCTGTTTTCAACAGACACACAGATATATATGGGTATATCTTATGTCTGTTCCCAACAGACATAACCCATTTAATTCAATTAACCCATGTGGACGATCCATGGGTTGTTGGTCGGGTCAAAACCTGATCCAAATACTAACATCTCCCACTCGTCCACTTTGGGTAACATGTCCATTAAATGGTTTCTTCTCTATCTCGTTTCTAATTCTCTTCTCATACAGAAAATGGAGCGTGCGACCTGACGAGAAGGTATAAGGTAGGAGTGCTATATTAAGTTACCATCTAACTAACATAGCACATCACTCGAAAAATCTCGTCTATGCCCCAGATTATTCTATCACACCATATCGAGCATATTTTAACCCCTCATGGTTATAAACCAAAAAATCATGCTCAACCTCAAACAATGTACTCGTACTCATAATTATATCAAAACAAATTTGACATAACTGTCCGGACTATGAGCTACAAGACAAGGGTGCAATATCAAACAATCTTCCCTAGCTACTCATGCCAATTAATTTAGACTTGACCGCTTTCCTAGACATGGTCCGCTGGACCGTATTTTTTCGTGGCCCTTGGATTTCATGCTAAAGTAGCGACATCGAGTCCTTATTTCATGGCATAGTCCCAGGTTCAAAGGGCACAGTATAGATCACGATTTGATCTATTAGGGCTCACACAATGCTGGAGCAGGGATTTATCCAGCCATTCCCTTAAATGGTCGTCTATAGCACATGCAGTATGATATGTATGCTACGGCGGAGCTCCCACTAGGTTTGGGCCTGTCACACTCCAACGCCGTATGAATCTTAGTCTAGTCGCTATACAAGCGTCTAACTTGAGTTTCTTAACCCAGTCACTTATCAAGCGCCTATCTAAGATCTCACATTCGGCTCTTTTCAGGTTTCATGAAGTTGTGGAATCACTTCATGTGACTTTAATAAGTCTCATCTTAGCTCAACTAAGGCGACATTTCCAAAAAATAATATTTTGGTCGCTCTACAAGCGCCAGCAAAATATCTATATCTTGCTCACTCTCTTAGTGCCAAGATTATTGTCTCATCCTGCTCGCTATCTAAGCGCCAAGGTGATCGCCCGTGTGAGTGGGCCGATCTAAGCCTGGTGACATCAACTTAAAATGTGTGCTTGATTATAGTATCAATTACGCCATAATATAAACTCATATGCATAAGATACTCATAAATATAGATGTCAAATACATCAAAGTCAATACGGTGTCCAAAATACATCAAAGCCTACGTAGTCCCATACTTCTCCTATTGGTCTAAAATGCATCTCTAGCAATGGCTTTGGTAAGAGAATCATCCACCATCCTATTAGTAGAGATACGCTGTAGGACTACCTCGCCTTGTGCAACAATATCATAAATGTAGTGAAAACAAATATCTATGTGTTTAGTTCTTCCATGATATTTGGGATCCTTAGTGTATGCTAAGGCTGCTATATTATCAATATAAATCATTTTGGCTTCATCTGCAAGAGCAGAGATCCCAAGACACTGGAAGAATCTACTCAACCAAACAGCCTCATGTATTGCCACAGAACAAGCAACATATACTAACTCTAATGTGGACAAAGCTATGTAGGGCTGTTTCTTTCTATACCAAGAAATAACCGCACCATTAACCCGGAAAATCCTCTTGACTGCTTCCTAATGAACAGGGGGTTATCTGGTAACGAATGACCATACCTATTGCAAAGCATATATTCAGTCGAGTATACAACATAGCGTACATCAGACTACCAATTGCACTTGCATAGGGAACCGTTTCTATTTTCTTCTTTTCCTCATTAGTTTGTGAAATGATTTCTTGAGGCAATAAATGGAACACTTAAGGCGGCAGCATACTTTGCGCTCTTGTCCATTTACCAATTCCTAGACTTGAATTTTAGCCATAAAATTCATTTAATCCTCCATAGCACCTGACCATTCTCTAAAGTTAGGTGAAGCTAAAACTTCTTCATAAGAAGCAGGCTCATCTATATCATTAGGGTCCAACGGAGCACACATAAAGGATTCCTCTTCAATCTCAAAACGACGATGAGAAATTACTCCATGTTCGCTTCTACGTAACTGGGACCCTTCTAAGCCAATTTCTAGTGGTATACTCCTACTAATTGGTACACTCCCACTAGGAGGCAAGTTACTCCAACTATCTTTGGCAATTTCAGGATGAGTTTCTAATTCCCCACCTTCGCCCAAAGATGGTGTAACTTCCTCAGATTCTTGTAACTCATAAAGTTCAAGATCTTTCTTCACTTCACCAATATCAAAATGGATTAGGTCTAAAGGATATGATCCCTAGGTGCCTTCCTATAGGCTTTTCTTGCTAAATAATACTCACACATAGGTTGGCTTACTTTAGCGAGAGACCCCAATAAGCCTTCTCTAGCTAGTCTAACCATTTTATCTTTTCCTATGTGTTCAAGTCTAGCATGCCATTTCACAAAATCAAAAAACATTATCATCATAAGTCACATAAGAGTATGAAGAAAAAACCAAATCTAACATAAAAATATGAGATAGATGTCCATGTCCATACAAATTACCATCTAAATAGAAGTCCAACTGTGTAACATCAAAAAGAAAAATAAATCCAAGTTCTAACAAAAACAACAACTGAAAATAAATTACATTAGACACCAAGAACATTCTCTTGAGTTCCATTACCCAAAGTAACGTACTGTGTTCTCGCAGATATCTTTCTGTAATCTACAAACCCAACTCCATCTCTGACTACATATCTGGTTGCTCCTGTGTCTACAATCCAACCGTGGAGAGAATGAGCAACAAATATATGTGAATAAACATAAGTATTGAGAGAGTTGTGTTAGAGGTCTACCTTCTTTGCCTCAGTGCATTCATTAGCAAAGTGACCCATCTTTTGACAGTTATAGCACTTTATCTTGGACTCTAACTCAAGGTGGCGAGATATATCAACAAAAGTCTTAATATTCTCGCTATGGGTGAGGACAAGCTTCATTTGCCCCCATGACTCAGGCAAAGAGCGTATAACAGCTGTAACCTGCTGCTCATCGGTAAGGACATTACCAGCAGCCTTTAAATCTCGAATCATGGCAGACATTGCCCTCAAATGTTCAGGCATAGAATGTTTAGGGTCCGTAGTATACTGCTCAAACTTCAAAGTGAGAGCTCGCAACCTAGTAGCAGATGTAGTACCATATGTAACTTTCAGTTGGTCCCACATGTCTCGGGCAGTGAGAGAGTTCTCAAACTCTCCAATAAGATCATTGTGCATGCTGCTAAGCATGGTAAAGCGCGCGCACCGATCTTTCTTAACCCAAGCTTGATAGGCTTCTATATCACGACGGTGTTGGGCAGTGTCACCTTTTTCAGGTTCAACCATAGAAGTGGTCAAAGTCTCTAAGACTTCTTGTTCATTAAGCAGGTATCGAATTTTCCTATGCCACATATCATAGTTGGTTCTATCTAGTTTCTCTCCCTTGGTGAGATCAGCAACAACATTCTTAGAGGCCATTTCACTACATTTATTGCACAGGGTTGACATTAGCACACATTTTAATTTTATCTCAGAAACCCAATTAGCATATGATGTCCCCACCTACATAGTAAGATCGAAAATTTCGCGAGGCTAGTAATCATCTCCCACTACGTAAGCTAGAACAACATATCCAATTGATTTCGAATAAAATAATAGAGGACTTAATCTCTCTAATTCCACAAGTCAAATCATGCATATATATCCATGTGTCCACAATATTTAGGCACGGGCTCCACTTGAAACCCTTTGGTATTTTAGTGCATCATGTCAAGGCAACCTCCAAAACATATTGGTGAAAATGAAACACATCCCCTTACAAAGCCATGAATAAATAATACATCTCAAATATTACAAATCCAAAATTCCCTATTACAAAGAATCTAATAAAAAATAAATGGGGATGCCATTTCACCAACATATTTGACGTGTGCCTTTATTCATCCACAAAATAAATAAATGAATAACACCAACCATGAGCACAACAAAAATACCAATGCCAAGCCTCCATCCATACATAAACCATTCACACAATAAATAATAAACAATAAACAATATAAATTGTGTTAAATGAATGGAGGAATAACCACACTTCCATCTATGGAAAGGGTTTAAGGTCATTAAAGCTTAGGACACATTACACAAAAAATAACCCAATCACAATAATAAAACATAATACAAAATTATGTAAATTGATTAGGCTAATTAATATGCATGAATTAAAAAAGAAAAAAAATTTCTTTTATTTTAGGCCAAAACAGTGCATGAAATAAATATAAAAACTATTATCACATGGGATCCAAAAGAAATAAATAAAAATGGCCATAAAAAAAATTGTGGGGTCCACAATAAAATGAACGGCTCAAGCATACCCATACTAAAAATCCTCATAGAACACACCATTGTGTCCTTTAAAAAAAAACTACACAGTAGCCTAAAAATTGGGTATACTTAGTATGGGAAATCCACTAGCTATTCACGCACTGGACGACATTTTTTTTTTTTTTTTTAAAATTCAGCCAAGCCAAGCCGTGAGCCAAGCCGTGAGCCAAGCCGAGCCAAGCTTCAAGCTGAGCCATGCCATATGCCAAGCCAAGCCGAGCCGTGCACTGTTCATCTTCAACCTCAGTGGAATGCAGAAAAATGCAGATTTTTGCATTACCAACCCCCCAACTTTGAATGGCCATATCTCATACAATATAAGTCCAAATTACGCATACGATACGTCGTTGGAAAGCCCATGCGACATAGATTCACAATATATAAATTTCATGCATTATAAACTTCTCTAAGTGTATCGAAAATTGACCCAAAGTTTCTGAAAAAACATAATTTCAGAAAACAAAATTTTGATTTTTCTTCCAAAACACACAACGGTTTTTCACGAAATTTTAGAGGGAAGTTCCTAACACATAGAGGAACAAAACCCTATAAAAAATTTTGGATAAAAACACCATATTGAAAAACGAATTTAATAATCCCAAAAATTGTGTTTTGAAGAAAAACTCATGTATGATGCAAATCATATTCTCAATGATCACAGTAGCGAAAACAAGTAATCACATGCTCTGATACCAATGTAAGATTACTACAAGAATATGGGTATATGGAATACCTCAGCAGAAACGAATCGGATCTTTGTACTTGGATTACAAGCCCCACGCAATCACGAACTTTGAAGACGCACCCACTCGTCAATGGAGAAGGCTACCAGAGTCTCCCCTATAATATCCACACTCCAAATTCAATGGCTATGGTGATAGTTGCCAGAGAGATGAAACAGAGAGAAGAAAGGGCTGGAATATTTTCTCATTAACGTCTGTTTTCAACAGACACACAGATATATATGGGTATATCTTATGTCTGTTCCCAATAGACATAACCCATTTAATTCAATTAACCCATGTGGACGATCCATGGGTTGTGGGTCGGGTCAAAACCCGATCCAAATACCAACACTTTTAAATCGTGAAAAATAGTCTCTCAAGAAATTAATTACTTAGAGACAAGAATGGGAAAGTTTTTCTTTTTTCTTGTTCTTTTATTTTTTTGGGAAAATTAGCAATAACCCCTATTAAGGATATAACTTTAGCAAAAAACCCTACTTAAGATTTAGTAATTTAATAACCCTTTTTTTTAGTTGTTATTAGTGGTGAGGTAAAACCGTGTTTTTTTATACCAGAAATAACCTTTTATATGACATTATTCCATTATTTGTACAGCAGATATGGAAAACACAAATTTCCATATGAAGAGTAAATTTTGTAACCGTTTTTTGTGGCATTTGATTTCATGTGGGAGATTTTTCGGTTACACGATGTTTCTCTCTCTTCAAACAAGCGCAGAAGGTGGAATTTCAAATTTGAATTCCATATGTTTCGCACACTTCAAGCGGCAGCAAGAGATCTGGTTTGGGTGTGAAAGTGTTCGTATTTTCATGTATGTCGACTCGTTTTACAGATTTTCGGTCATTTTCTGGGATTTAGATGGGAAATCAATGGTGAAAGTGGTCATTTTGTTGATTTTGGAAAGTAGAAAGCATTGTTTTCAGTGGTGGTGGGTGAGTATCGCTAGGGTTTTCTGTGGATTTGATAATACACGATTCAGCTGCTGCGTACGTAAGGTGAGTACATATGTTTTTGGTAGTTTTGCGTTTTTACATTGCTTTTGCATTTGTCACTGAGATTTGGGATGGGTTTTTTATGTGTGGGTGAGTTTTTTTGGAGATTGTCGAGTTTGATGGTCTTGTAGGGTGTGCTTAATTTTGTAGTAAAAGTTATGTTATGTTTTTAGAGAGAAGAAGTGTATCATGGTACTGTATACTGCTTATTATATGTTTACGCATTTATTGGTAGTAGAGTGGTACTGTTGTTAGAATGACGGACAAGCTGGTTATGTTCACATAATAATTTGATATTGTTTGTGTATTTCTACAGGTTTATATATCCATTTGAGATGCGATGGATGAGAACATATGTTTAATGTGTACGTTTGGTGGGAGGACAGCTGCTATGCCTGCAGATGTGCACACCTCTTTTGATGATATTCAAGGGTTTGTGATATCGAAATGGAGGAGTTTGAGGCCGGGGATGGTTGGACTGTTTTATTCGCTCCCTAGCCATACGAGAATTATGATAGACAATGATGTTGATGTAAGAACTATGTTTTCCATTAGGAGGCGTATGCACATGATTCAATTTGACATTGAGGTGGTAGATAATGGCGGATTGGCAGGTGTAGGCGGTGTGTTGAATATTTGTAATGGTGAAGTTACGGCGGGAGAGTTTAATGATATAGAAACTGATTTGTTGCCGTCTTTTTGTTCGCATGAGGAGCGGAATTTGCTAAGTGCTAGTTGGGCACACTTGATAAAGAATGTGGGTCAGTGTTTCAAAGATGGTGTGAAAGGATTTAGAGTTGCGTTGCGCAAATATTCAATTGAAATTGGATTTAACTATGATTTTGTGAGGAATGAATCGGATAGAGTAACGGCTGTATGTAGGATGAAGGAGCGTCGGGGGTGCGAGTGGCGAGTGCATGCACGCATGGAGCATGCAAATGGGTGGTTCTACATTCGTCAATTGAACAATGTTCACACATGTGGGGTAGCTGTTCGAACGACCAAGCATAATAGGATGGGGTCTGACATTGTGTCGTCTGAAATGGTAGAGGTTGTGCGTGACAAGCCGCTTTTGAGTGCTGTTGAAGTTAGGCGAGATTTTAAAAGGAAATATGGGCTGGATATATCATACACCAATGCGTGGATGGGTATTGAGAAGGCGCGGAATTGTTTGTATGGTGATAACTCCGAGTCATTTGACCAACTTCGTTGGTTCATTGACGAGTCATTGAGGACAAATCCGGGCAGCAAACTTGTTTTGGATATGGATGAATGTAGCAGTCGGTTTAAGAGGTTTTTTGCATCTTTCTATGCATGCATTCATGGATTCACATATTGTCGACCAATGTTGTTTGTGGATGGTACTTTTTTGAAGAGTAGGTATAAAGGGCAATTGTTAGCTGCGACGGCGAAGGATGGAAATCAAGGTATGTTTAATAATGTTAATTTTTTGTTCAATTTAGTTGATTTGAGACAGTATGGTGGTACTGTTAAATGTGTTATTGAATATGTAGTTTTGTATCATTTTTAAAGAAGCATGTGTTATCAAATTTTTTGTTGCAGGGTTATTCCCGGTGGCATTTGCTGTGGTCGATGCTGAGTCAGAAGATAATTGGAGATGGTTTTTTGAGAATTTGCGTGAAATTCTCGGCGATGCGAGGCAACTCACGTTTATTTCAGATCGAAACAATGGGTTGAGGTCGGCGCTTCCAAAAGTATTTCCAACAGCATACCATGCCTATTGCCTTCATCATTTGAAGATGAATTTGCGAGACAAGGTCAGGGGTCATAAGTCATTCAAAGATCGTATGGTGTTTTTATTTCGCGAATGTGCATATGCTCCAACTGAGCATAAGTTTGAGGAGAAGTTGTCTGAGTTGTTGGCTGAAGGGAAGGAGCAAGTACAATTTTTCCTAAATGACTGTCCTTTTCAATGTTGGGCGAACGCGTATTTCCAAGGGCAGCGGTATGGTGAGATGTGCTCTAATGTTGCTGAGTCATTTAACGCTTGGATCAAGGAAGCTCGTTTCCTGCCAATTACAAACATGGTTGATTTGATTAGATCCCAGATTATGGCGCAAATGTGTAATAGGAGGTTGGAAGCAGATTCTTGGAATACTATATTATGCCCAAAGATGGACGAGAGGTTAGGTGATGAGTTGGATAAGGGGAGGACATGGAGGGTTAGCATGTCCAGTGATAGTGTCTTTGAGGTTCATTCGTACCCATCTGTTACTGTTGACATTTTAAATTCCACATGTACTTGTTATCAATGGCAGATTAATGGGTTTCCATGCTCGCACGCTGCTGTAGCAATCCAAGCTAGTGGCGGTGACATTAATGACTACGTGGAGGATTACTTTTACACATCTTTTTTTCGTGAAGCATACTCTCAACCGATTCATCCCATTTCTACAGCTCTTAAAGTGGGAGTTAGTGGTGAAAATTGTGAGTTTGTTCTTCCACCTAATACAAGACGGCCTGCAGGGAGGCCGAAGAATAGGAGGATACCTTCAAGAGGAGAGAAGATAAGGCAAATTAAATGCGGTAGATGTGGAAGGCTTGGAACTCATAATAAGAAGACATGTCAAGAACCAATTTAGCATTTGTTTGTGGTTGTTTTTTCAAGTTTGTTGCTAATAGTAAATGTTTTGAGTGACATTTTTGTAAGGCATAATGTTACACGTTGGAATAATGATTTTATGATATTACATGTTGTGAAGGAGTATGACGAAATGATAATGTGTACTTTTAACAGTATAGTGATACTGACTGTAACATAAAGTAGTAAAATGTGCCAATGTCATTTTGTCACGCAAATGTGAGTACCATGATAATGTGTTATGGTGACATGAGCAACTTATTGGATTTGTAATTGCTAACAGTGTAATGATACTGTTGGGGTAACGTTACATGGTTGAATATGAATGGACTATGTGTTGTAGTTTGCTTGGATATACAACAATATGATGGTTGTGATTAGGTATTGGGTTTGGTGTGTTTTAATTTTAACTTGCAACAGTATAGTGGTACTGTTGTTAGTTTCTTAGTTACAGAATTAGCACTTGAAAAGTATTGCGATACATAAACTGTTTGCAACATTTTGCAGATCAGCAATCATATAAATTGGCAAGCCTGTGCAGATTTTGAAACCTTATAACAATAAATTTCAATTGTTACTATTTAAGAACATAAAGAAAATTTGTAGCTGTACAACTTGGTTCACAAAAGAATTGTATGTAGACTGTTCATAAAATTCAATCAAATCCAACAATGTATTCCTAGACATCTCAAGTTCACTTTCTCTTGGCCCTTTTTGCTTTTGCAGCCGCTTTTGCTTTTGGATATGCGATAGATAGTGGTTTGACAGTTATTGCATCGCTCTCTTTTGGAGTAGTTGTTTGCCTTTCCCAGTTTGGATTCCATGATCTGTCACCGTCGAAAATGATTTCTTGGAGGATGTCCCTTCTAAAGCTTTGAACTTCTTTTAGAGTCATGGTCTCTGTAATATTTAGGCCGTAGGAGTAATCAAGAATGTGGTTGCAGACAATGATTCTGCAGTCGAGTCTACAAAAAAGAATGATAAAATAAGCAGCGTTGATGCATATTTGTGTTGCAAAGTTGTTGACAGTGCCATAATACTGTTGCACGATATAAAAATGAAAAGAAAATGTGTTCATAATAGTGTGTAGCAGTCCCATTTTCCTGGTGTAATATGTGTTAAGTGTCAAAAAGGGTTCAACATTGTATTGTTATATCAGCAGCAATATGAAAGAAAGAAAATAGTACTAAATACTCACGAGTATTCAATTTGTTGGGGTGTATTTTCTACTGATTCAATCACCAATTGCTGATCTTGATTGTCTTGTAGCCCCATTTGGTGCACGTACTCCGCCTGACAATAGTTGTATTATGTTAATATGGTAACTAATAAGAATGTTTTTTTATAGTAATTTTTGGTTAAGTGATGATATTACCACTTTTTTAGCCTTGTTGTAGTGGTTGTCTTCAATTTTTTCACGTGGGCGCATAGAATTGTGATGTCTCCATGTTCCGTTTTGCGTGTCATGCACAAGCAAAGTCCAGTGGTTTTCAGCTCCACCAGGTCTAGCAGCTGTAATGAGGGGGTAGAGGTGATATCTGGTTCCGGATATGGCTGCTTCAATAACTTTCTCATCAAACCACTTAGATTTCAATTGAGCATCGGGGCTGTCAAAGTAGATCTGCAATGTATAAACCCATACTTATTAGACATAGAGTTAAGTATGATTTGTTGTATCAAAGTGTGTTTTTGTGCCATAATTACCATGCTTGTGGTTGGGATGTAGTATGTGAGATTTTTATATTTTGTCTCAGATGTGATAATGGCTCCAAACGCATCAATGACCTGCAAGTAGTCAAATTAAGCATTATAATCAATTTGGACATTAACAATGCTTCTTATTTGAATAAAGTAAAATGTTAGCAATGCAGCGGTGTTTTCTTGTAGTGTGTAAAATGTTGATGCTAAAATACACGTAACACAGTAACGTGGTGCTGTTAGCATAACATCCGTTATCAGTAGGATAGTGGTGCTGTTATGCTTTATTTATCACGGAACACAGTATAGTGGTGCTGTTAAACTAAACACTACAAAGCATTATGGATTGATCATAAAAACATTCACAAGAGTAATGTGATAATTTCACTGCAAAAATAGATTACCAAAACAAAAGTTACAACATGCTTACGTTGCCGCTTGTGTCGCCTTCAATGAGCAGTTGCCTGATGTCCTTTAGCTGGACAATGTTGGAACCATTGGAGGAACGCCAGATTGTTGCACTGCATGTATGAACAAAATTAGTACATTCACATTTGTTTTTAGTAGAGTATATGAAATGTTTTAAAAGATGTTGTGTTAAAAAGTACTTGGAGAATTCTTTTTGAAACATGTCTTTAACTCTTATCCTTTCTTCATTAGTCAGCAACTTTGACACAGGACTCCGGATGGGGAATGTGAGTTGTATACCATCTGCATGGGATGGTATTTTGTCAACAAAGTCATCAACATCAATGCTTTCTTCTTCCCCCATCTCTTTTCCCACTTTTTTCTCATCTTTAGCGGTTGCTTTCTTAACCCCCTTTGCCTTTTTGCTTGACTCGTACGTGTACTCAGGCTTCTTACTATCTTTCCGGGTGCCTTGTTTGGACTTTACACGCTTTGCAAGAGATGATGGAGTTGGTTGTTTTTTGGGCGCACGAGTAGTCTTTTTCACTGCTGTTTGTTTTTGGGCTGCCTTTTCAAATGCCTGGGTGATGTTGTGTACATTGAATTCCACGGTTTCTTCCCCTAAATCATCCTTCAAAACAGCAAAGTGATAATGTTATAGCATGAAAACTATTTCGGAAATGAAGTGGTGATGTGATAGCAAAAACGTTATAGCAATAGTATGATGGTGCTGTTACATGACAAAAAAGAAAACAAATCAACAATCGCCATTAGCAAGTTTAAAGTGAAATTTTCATGCCTTTTTGCTTTGCAACTCTTTTAAAGCTGCTTCATATTTAATTTGGATCTCTTGTAGCTGGGTTTCCAAATTTGAATTCAGCATTTGCAGGTTCTCTATTTGTTTATCTTTTGTAGCCACTTTATCTTGCAATTCATTCACTTGTGTTTTGAGTTGTGCGAGCAAGTGATCTGTATGAACATCTCCTGTCTTTGTTGGGTCCTCCTCTTTTGCAAGCTCTTCATCCTCAACTTCTTCCTTCTTGTCATCAACATCATCATCACTTTCATGTTCACTTCCTTGTTCTTCACCACTTTGGGTGTTTTGACCTTCCTCTTCATCAACATTTTCTTCTTCATCCTTTTCATCAGTGGCATCAGTGTGTTGGCGATCTTGCCCAATGTCAAGTGTTTGGTACCTAACATTGTAAAGACGCCTTTCATTATGTTTGCCCTCGATTTCACCACCGTAGATCTACACATGAATAAAGTTGTATTAAATCATAACAGTACCAGTTTACTGTTGGTAGTAATGTTTTATAATGTTATAACAGTACCAGTTTACTGTTGTTAGTTTTAAACCGTCTGTATAAACAGTACCAGTTTATATATGTGCAACAGTACCATTGTACTGTTGTTACTTTTAAACCGTATGTATAAATAGTAACAGTTTATATATGTGCAACAGTACCACTTTACTGCTGTTAGTTTTTAAATCGTACGTTGCAACAGTACCAGTATACTATTGACAGTATCTAAAACGTAGGAAACAGTAAAAGTGTAGTGATACTACGTATAATCAAAAAACACTGTTGAACTTTATATAATACTTACCTCATCACTTGGAATGCTTCCAAGTGTAATCTTCTCCATGGCCTTTGTAAGCTTTCCTAGGTGCCATTTCACGAACCTTGGAATTGAATTTTTGTTCATTGGCTTGATTATGGTGCTGTGCTCACATAGCCAATACTGTAGCAAAACATAAAGTTGCATTTGTTAATTGATTGTCATATTTAATGAGGAATTATAGAAAGTTAATGTAAATACTTGGTACTACTTGCTTACCAGAAGTGCAATCACGCAGCCGGTCACATTTGTAGGGATGTTGTGCGATTTTTGAATTGATGCTTCCAAGAAGTTTTTAATTGCACCTGGCCAGTCATAATTCATCATGGCATCCAAGTCTTCCACATATTTCACATAGGACCAGCTGAGATTTGTGCCAGAAGTGGTAAAGAAGACAGAAACAAAGGCATACAAACACAATAGCCTGGCAACGTCTTCATTGTCTTCTTTACTTTGCCTGTTCATAGCTTCTTTTATTAGCTTCTCGATGGTAGTTGGAGTTAACCTGGGAACACCCCCACACATGCGCTCAACTAATGTAGGATTGGGTTTTAGGATGCGCCCCAAACTAACTGGATCCGTTCCTTGATGTATGCCAAAAATCAAGCAGAAGTCGCTATTCCTCAATTTTAAGAGCTTTTTGCCTATATTGAAAGCTGTGTAATTGGGGGTGTAGGTACGGATGATGGTGATGACATCTTTGTCATGCTTCTTGATGCACTTTGTTTTCAATTTTCCATCGACAAAAGGTTTGAAGAAACCCCAAAAAGGGGTGCGTTTCAGCTCAACTACATGCCTCTCCTCCAGTTTGTTTTCCTTGAAGATTCTTTCAACAGCCAATAGGTTGCAACGCAGTTGGTTGGCTGTTGAGGTACGAGGTTTCTTTTCCTTGCTTGTGCTGCCAACATCGGACCCTGTTTCTGAGTATCAATGAAACAAGTAAAAAAGTATCAGTTTAGTGATAACTGTCTATTAGTTTAGTGCACTAGACAGCACCAGTTTACTGTTTGATGTATATATATACAGCACCAATTCACTGTTCTTATTAAAAAACCAATTCAAAGTTTAGCACTCATAACAAGTTTCACAATAGTAAGTTGATAACGGTCGAAGGTGTAATATCAAGGTTTGAGGAATAAAGTACACAATATATTGTAGCAACAGCATGAATTTACTATATGCACTATTTTTTTTGCAGATATATACACTATAATCATGAGCATCAGATAGCACCAGTTTACTGTTGTTGTTAAAAAACCAATACAACGGTCATCAATCAATACAAGTTACACAATTGTAAGATGGTACTGTTGGAGTTTATATACATACAGCACCAGTATGCTGTTGGTAATACAATACCTATACAACATATAACATTCAGTAGAAAGTGCACAACAGTAGGGCGACAATGATTTGAAGGTGTATTTATATATTTTGAGGAAAAGACTACAAATTATATCAACTAATAGCACCAAGTTACTTTATTATCAGTATTTCCAGATATACAATACTACAATGATGGGCGTTGAAATAATTAATTTAAACAGTAAAGTAATGCTGTTTAATCGTATGTGTTGGGGTACAATTGTGAAATGTAATAATAAATTACGGAGTAATAGTACCAAGATTATGTTGGAACAAAATTTCTTCAAGTATATGTAATCAAATTGGTGTACAGGAAAAATGTGGGTGCGCAGTACTATGGTACTGTTGGTATTGTAAATTCTGATCGTTAATTTGTAGTTAAATATTGGGTCGATTTATGCACATTAACAGCACCAATACCCTGTTGAGTCGCTATTATTTCAAAATCGACACAGTAACCAGATCAAATGGGGTTTTCGCGCGCAAATGCACTATTTACAAACCCTACATCCTGAGTCGTCGTATACATTAGAGTTCAAATGCAAATATATGGATGAGAATATATCAAATGGAACGAAGGAATGGTACGGAGCAGTATGGGGTTTGTACAATTTGTAATATCGCGACAATACTACATTTGAACAGGAAAAAATCATCCAAAATAACGATTTAAAGTGTAAAACAAACCATTTCACTGTTTATATGTTAAAGGAAAGAAGCAACGAATGGCTACTTACTTCTTTTCGCCATTGAAGTGCTTCAGTCGGAGGCACTAGGTCTGCAATCGAGTTCGAAATGGTTGGTTCCGATTCCTTTGTGTGTGTGTGTTGTCCAATGTACCGTCTCGCTGTTTGGGGGTGGAAGATCCTTTGTGGCAGAAAACCCTAGAATGGGAGTTGGTTCTGTGTATAGTGATGGAAACTAATTTTTTTTGGGAAAGCTTTTCATATTCCGTACGTTTCTATATTTTTGCCGGAAAAAATGGAGCGTGTGGAGCGCAGAATCCTATTTTTCCGTTCGGGGAGAGTATCATGGCACGTTCGTAATTTTAGGGAAGTTTTAAGAAGAAGGATATATCCGACTTTTTAACGTGAAATGGGGTTTTTGCTAAACATTTGTTTTAGTAGGTTCTATTAACTTATAACTCTTATACATGGGGGTTTTTGCCAAAATTCCCTATTTTTTTTAATTTTTATTGGAATGGGAAATGTTGCATTTCCTAATTTGGCTTTCTCGGGGAGGTGTCAATTAGTGGCAATAATGGTAATTTATGAGAAGAACGAGCCTTTTTAATATTGAAAAAAATGCATATAATTACTTCATCCGGTTGATACAAGTATACAACATTATTAGGGATGTCAACGGGGTGGGTTTGGTACGAGAAGCCCTCTCCCAACCCCAATCTATTAGGAATTATCCCATCCCAACCCCGTCCTAAACCCACTATAAATTTAGCATCTAATTCCCATTCCCATCTCATTTAAATTTGAAAATTTCATTCTTGCCCTGTCTCTTCCCGTTTATACTTTGTATGACAAGACAGGACGGAAAGGGACGAAACAAAAAATCAATTACGTTCTATAACATAAATTTGTTTTTAAGAAAAATTAATTATTTTATTTAACCATATTTATAATAAGAATTTTTAAAGGATACATTTCCAGAAGCTAAGTCATTGCCAGATTCTTACTATGAGGCTAAGAAGATAATTAAAGATTTTGGTCTTGATTACATAAAGATAGAGGTTTGTGAGAATGATTGTGTTCTATACTAGAAACAGCATGCAAAGGCAACACAATGTCCGGTGTGTAGCCTTTCTAGATGGAAGACGGATGGGGGCGATAACAAAAGTAAAAAAACCTCGTGGAAGGTTTTGCACTATTTCTCACTCAAACAAAGGCATTGGTGCGTTGAACACACGGTGTAACCGGGTTACACAATGTAACCTGCGGGAGGTAGGACTATGATCCTATGTGGGTACATCTATATATCTTACCGTGTTCTCACGCATTTAAAAGCCAAACAATAATCATATGAACCCCAAATTTGATCGTTGGACTCGTCTTGGTGGGCCCTACCATGTGGGACCCTTAGTTGACCATTTTGACCAAGTTTGACTATAGTTTGATTTTTGGTCAAATTAATATTTGTAAAAAATTCTAGAAAATACCAAAAAAATTCCAAAAATTACAGAAAATTCCTAAAAATTATGAAAAAAGTCCCAGAAATTGTAAAGAATGTTTTAAAAATTATTTTAACCATTTTGGAATCATAGTTCGTTGTCAGAAGGCCAATAATAATTATCGAGTACGTTTTATTTATTTTTAAAAAAAAATTTACCTAAATAATTACGTGTGCATAATTATCAGATTTTATCGGTCCTCAGGAGGACCCTAGGGAGCATTAACGCTACATTCGCATTGTCAGTATCTATCACGTGGATTTGGGTTGGTATTACTCACAATTGAGGTAGAAAATGTGGCTTCTTTACATTTAATATGGTGTTATTTTATAAATGTGATTTTAAATGCCTTAATGTTGTTGTTGGATTTTCGCACTGATTTATAATTCAATATTTTTATTACTTGTTCAAATCTTAGGGAATCCTTCAATATATCATTTAATACTAATGTTTTATATGGATACAAATAGATAAATGGTTATATACTTGTTCAAATGCTATTGTGAAATATTTGCTAAATAAGTGGTATTTTCATGATACTTGGGTTATGGAAAAATGCTTTATAAATGTTGTTTACTTGGAAATGCTTTAGAAATATTATTAAAATTCCAGAAATTTATCAAACGTGTTTATGGATAATTTTGGATACTTGGATATTTATACGAAGGATGGAAAATGTTTTGGATATATGGATTGGATTTATAGACCTTGGGTCTTGGTATGCATCAAATGGGTATAACAAGTAGGGTAAAGTGCCCTTGGGTGAAAGACCCTAAGGCCCTCGAGGAAGAACGCTGTGTAGGTGTTGGTTATTTTCGTGCTTGGCTGAACTGGGGGTTGATGTGACAATGTAACTTGTGATCAGTGATGGTTAATGCATGGTTTGATCCCATATTATTGGGAATTGGAGATGCTATGAGAATTTTGGAAAATTAACTCAAAACCCACACAAAGTACTAGTTTGCGACTATTATTTGATTATGATTTATTAAATGATTTTAATTCATACACCATGTATCTGTACATATATTAATTATATAGAATCCACACATACTTCCCTTTGGGCTTCACAACTCATCCTATTATTATTTCATATGATCAGGTGATGAATGAAGGTTCGCCGATGGTGGATGCCTAGTTGCATGAACTAAGGTTGGAACTTAAAGGTTGCATACTATCATAGTCATGGATGAGGATAGACGCATGTGCATTGCATAGACACTATGTTATTTTGATGTGTAGGCATTATTATTATCCTTGTTATTACAATTACTACTTATTGAACTTTGAATAGTTTGAATCTAGCGTATATGTGCCAGGGATGTTAGCATTATTTTGGATCATATATTAATATGGGCATGATGTGTGAGCATAACATTTCATGTTAATTTATTTAGGTGTTATTGATGAGTTGGTACAATTATTATTTCAAAAAAAAAAAAAAAAAAAAACATGTGGACTTGACGAAGTCTTCCGCAACTTTTATACTTTGACTTATCCACGTGTACAACTTTTTACGTTGACTTTTATCCACGTGTCGATCCTCCAGGTTGGGGCATGACAATATTGATCCTATAAAAAGTTATTGAAAGGTGTAAAAGTAAAAAGTTTTATACCGGGTGTAAACGGGTCCCTCCCCTATCTATCTATCTATATATATATATATAGATAGATATTAAAACTAATGTGTATATTGTAAGTCATAAGTTTTTAAAAATTGGAACACTAAAAAACCTAGTTACTTAGGGTGCCCTTACTAACAAAAAATGGAGTGCCCTGATAATAATAAGGGTAAATCAAGGATTTTTTTTTAATTTAAAAAAAAGGTAAATTACTAAATAAGTTTTACCCCATCGACTAACTGAGTTAGAAAAACTCTTACTTGACTAATTGCTAATATTTTATCTAATTATGGACTAATAGCCAATTTCCCCATAAATCTATTATAGATATAACAATAAAATCATAACCAAAAACAAAAACAAAAACAAGAACAAAAAAAATCAAACCTCTCCCCATGGATATATACATTTACACATATATAAATTTATTTTAAGCCTTCTTTGTAGAAAAATAATTATTCAAACCTTCAAAATATGTTGAACTTGCCAACATTTTATGTTTGATGAGATACTTGATCAAGAGTCAAATTGGTTACCCATTTGGCTACTCACTCATTAGCTACAAATGACATTTGCCCCACTTGTTAAGTAAGTGATCTTGGATTCAAGCTTATGGAAAAACATTGATACCAAGTTATCAATATTAAGAGGGGTTAGGGGTAAGGATAGCTAGGTTTCTATCGGTTGAGTCCTACAAAGTCAAATTTATCATCAATTATATATGTTCCCATTCAAATCCTCCCTATATATATGTATTCCAAGAAATGCATGCTAGCATCAATTTTGACGTTTAGATACCATTAGTCCAAATGCATACCAGCATCAATTAAACTTGATTAATTTAGTAAAAATAGTTGATTAAATGTAGATGGCTTTAGAAAATATCACAAATTCACAAAAAATTTAGTATGACCCAGTCGTAAATGGGACATACCATTAAAACATGTGTCCTATTTTGACTAATTTATAAAAACTAGTTGGTGCACATGTACATTGCACGTGACTAATTTTCTTTGATTTTGTTAGAGAATATAATTTAATTTTAAAAGATAAATAATGAATAAAATAAGGGTGTGAATAATAATAACTATTTTATATATATATATATAGATAGATAGATAGATAGATAGGTAGATTTTTTTTTTTTTTTAATTTTAACTTTTGATGAAATACTTTTAGGCAAATATAACTTCCAACAATGAATAAAATAAGTATATGCTAAATAAAGCAAAAAGTTTTGTACTCAGACTTTTTTTTTAATGATGTTCTATATCTACATCCCTCCTGTAGATTCATATCACAAAAGCTAACTCAAGTTCCTAATAAGACCAACATCACCACCTTTAAAAAATTTGTTATTTATGGGATTGGGAGGTTCTTATTTTATTTTAATTTGAATAAATTAATTAGTCTTTGATGATTGTTTTTTTTTTTTTCCTGCCAAAGATAGGAGACATGGACTCTACATGGGATCGACACCACGACCTACGCAAACCCAAAAATCCATTAAGATGAGACATGCCATTTTATGAGATTGAGAGGTTCTCATTTTATTTATGAGTAAATTAGTCTTTAATAATTTTTATGTTTCTTTACTTTTTTTTGGGAAATATTGATATGAGAATATACATACCCCATGCAGGGTTGAAATCAATAGCTCTACAAGTCCTAAACTCCTATTGAGATGGGGCATACCATTAGACTAAAGAACCATTAGTCTTTGATTAAAGACTTCCTAAGTTTTGCCACGTATTGATGTATGATTAGCAACCTTAGATTATGGTCAACATGTGGCCATCTCGGGTTAGGTAGTTAAGGGCTAAAAGCATTATCCAAAGTTTTATATAAAATGAGAAAAAATATATATATTATCGTTGATTAGGAAAATCAACGATTGGAATCAAAAGTACATAACCCTAATAGTCCCACACTTGGAAGTTAGAATCGAGACGTTGACCACATTCACCGAGCTGCCATCCTCACATTAGAAGTTCAAAATCATCTCAAAGATCCTCTCTCCATCACTCGTTCTCGTGTGATCAAAAGATGACCAAGTTCCTAAACTCCTCCATCAAAATCATCTCAATTCTCAAAGATCTTTATGTTGAAAACTTTTTCCCTTTTTTATTTTTATTTTTATTTTTATTTTTTTTGTAGACTATATGTTGAAAATTTAATCTTTTTTATTTTTTGGAATCAATATATGTTTTGAATTTTTGATTGCATTGTTTCTAGTCTCTCTATTATATATAATTAGTATACATGTGCTTTCTACTCATACCCAAAAGGTGGATGCCTAATTATTATTATTGATTTTTTTTCCTTAGTTGTTTTTTTTTTTTTTTTGTTTTGTTTTGTTTTTTCCCCCTCTTTGTCAAGGTTTTTCGTTCATGGCTTCTATTTGGTTTTCGTGCATATATATATAGATATATATATATATATATATATATATATATATATATATATATATATATATATATATATATATATATATATATATATATTTAAATATTACTCTAAGTGAGGTTTTTTTATCCTCTTTATTTAAATTTTTCTTTTGTTTTTGTTTAGGTATAAAAAAACATAAAATTTTTATTTTTATTTTATTTTTCAACTAATTCATCTTTGTTTCTCTTGTTTTTCTTCTTCTTGACTTTCCTTGGCTTTTATTATTTTGCAATTGAACCAAACATGGGCGGAGTATGTGTACATAAACATAACAGAGAAACAAATTTTTTATTATTTGGCAATTGAAGCAAAGATTACATGAGTGAAATTTGTTGGGAAAAACTTACCGCACAAAGCAAAAGAATATAGAAGTTGCAGAAAAAGGTAGAAGACTTATCAGAGAAGGTAGAAGCCGCTGTTAATGGAGAAAGTAGAGAGAAAGTTGAAGTTGCTGTTAATGGAGAAAGTAGAATTTAAAATCCTGCTGTTAATGGAGAGATGATATATGTAGGGGCTTAGGGTTTGATTTATATGAATTATAGTTTACTTAGAATTCCTATTTCTGTATGTGTTTTATATTCCTATATTTCCTCTTTGATTTATCATGTTTTAATTTAATTTCAATCCAATTTACTATTTCTGATCAATGTATATAGTGTAGAAGGGTAGTGTGTATTTAAAATTTAAAATAAGGGTATATTAGTCAATCAAAAGTTTTTCTCACATTTAGCTTTTTATAGATAGTATAGATAATTTTGAAAATATATCCATTCACCAGTTGTTCCATCACAAACATCATAAGCCACTGGAAATAAAACATATAAGCCACTGGAAATAAAACATATAAGCCACTGGAAATAAAACATACATAGTTAAATTACAGTCATCGAAATTCAGCACTTATCCCATAAGTCTACAAGCCAATTAAACCATAAATATTACAAGTCCACAAGTAGCCATTGTTTCTAAAAACATATAAGGAATAATTATTACTAAATTATTCATGGCATCACATTCCGAACAAGCAAGCATAGCTCAAGGTGAACTATCTCCTTCCCTAGCGTTTTCTGCAACATTGTAAGATTATAAGAGTAAGTATAAAACATAGTGGATATAAATTTTACAATGACAAACCAAAGCATGATAAGATATAAAACAATGTAATCAAACTAGAAAATAAATGCCAATGAATGTCATGCCATAATGCTCCATTTATTACCTTTAACAAAAACCTAGCTATCTTCCCCAAATGGGCTATCGCGCGCGGAAAAGGGGACGATCACCTCTAAATTTGGGACAACATGAAGTGGTCTAAGACTATGGAGGGGGAACAATACGAGGTAGTCCCAAGGAAAGCATGAGCCAAAAGTCCAAATTCCAAAAGCCCCAAATTATCACCAAATTGATAATTTAATCCATTTTTCCAAATGTACTGTTATGCCAACAATGATATATGCATGTAAAATCCATGTGTCTATCAAATTCTATATCTTGGGATTGGACTCTAATTGATGTGATTCAAGAGGTATTGGAAAGATCTTGACGGGCTCTTTAATTTGGCTAGGATATTGATTGGTGATTCAGCTTGGTTTTAGGCACAACTTTTGTGGAAAATCCTAAATTATCAAATTACCAAGTGAAACTTCAAATATAAATATATTGTAATCTAGGATTCTGATTGATGCAATTCTTGTGGTGCTAGGTAGGGATGTGCATGGGTTGGTTTGGAGTGGTTTAGGGAAACAATACCAACCAGGTACCAATGGCGGGTTTTCAAAATTTCCAACCCACCGCCAAACTGTATATACTAAAAACCAGTTGGTGGATTGATTGATTATTTAGGTGGTTTGTCATTTGCGATTTGGGTGGGTTTGGCGGTTTCTATCTTGCCATTTTTAGAAGGGTCTCTATTGGCACCCCAAGACTTGCTTTTCATCCCCCACTAATTTTATATTTTAAGATTTTATGAAAAATATTAAAGGTTTTCATGAAAACTAACCACAAGTTACTTTAGAAAACACCAATTTGAACAACTTTGTAAAAGAAAATTTTTCCAAAATCTAAGGTTTAAATGGACCTTTTAGCCATTTACAAAACAGACTGTAAATGGTCAAAAAAATCCACTTAAGTGTTAGATTTTGAAAAATCTTTATTCTATGAAGTTGTTCAAAATTATGTTTTCCAATGGATAACGTGACCGGTCTTTATGAAAACTTTATATATTTTTCATAAAATCTTAAAATGTAAGATTAGTGGGGGATGAAAAGCAAGTCTTGAGGTGCCAATAGAGGCCCCCCATTTTTAATTAGGCATTTTCTAATATATGTATTGGGCCTTAGTTAATGAGTTGCATGTAAATAAATCCATAAAATGTAGCAACCTAACAAAGTAGCAATAAAAAAAAATAAAATGCACTAATATGCAACTCAATTATGTGTTTCAGAAATGAGGACTTGGGTATTTGAATTTGGTCGTATTTTAATGAGTTGATGTGTATTGTTTGGGGACCTAAAAATCTAATACCTAAAGGTTATCCATTTGGCCATCGATAATTGTTATAAAAATATTTATATATTAAATTTTTATAATTTTATACATATGTTGTTCAAGGCGGGTTAGTTTGGTTAATAGGTAGTTTAACAACATTTTACTCACCAATCAAACCAAATTGCTAATTTTATTGCTCATTCTATCCAAACCGTGTCGCCTAACCTCTCAAATAACTGGGTTGGTGCGAAATGGAATAGATTAGTTTAGTTTGGCAGATTAGGCGGTTTTTTGCACAACCCTAGTGCTAGGAAGATCTGTGCGAACTTTTTAATATGATGGAGAAATCAATGGGTCATTGCAACTTACTATTGACATGAATTTTGAGATAACTTTCAGCGGTCCAATTTGAAGCGAAACTTTGATCATGAATATCTCGTGATCCAGAATTCAGATTGAGACGCTGTTAGATGTTAGGATTACTCAAGTGCTCTTTGAGTTGACTTGAGACTCTGACATTTTCTACTAAGTTAACTGGGATTGAAAAATTTTTTTTTTCACGCTTCTCGAGACATATGGCTCCCACTTTTTTTTTTATAAGCAAATGATAGTAGATTAAGAAGAAAGCTGAGGTTCATTCCCAATCTCCCCTTCCTCAAACAAGACAAAGTGAGGTATATCGGAGATAGGTATTGAACCAAAGCGTTTACAGCGAGTTGTCCAGTGGGACAGTTCATGGGCAGTAAAATTGGCATATGACTCCCACTTGCAGTTGGTATCACTGTCATGTGAAATTTGAACTAGTAATTTATCTCCATAAAAATAGAGTGTCTACAGACTACACTCTACTCCTCCATTCCTTTCAAGTTCCTTATTACACTTGTAAATAAAAAAGTATTTGTTTCTTTCCAACAACTGTTTTTTCTTCATGATGTTTAAACATTTTATCTTTCATCGTAATCAAGCGTAGATGTTCCACCTTAGTCACCAAAATTACTAACTTTAGCTGATATGTTTACAAAGAAAATCCTCAATGGTGCTGCTAGTTACCAACATGTTAAATTTGTCCACGTGGCTCACTAACTTTTGCCAAAAAGAGATCAATTTCTTATCCAACCTTTTGTATGCTCTTAGGCCATGTTTGTTTGGTTGGAATGAAATGGATGAAATGGAATCTCATTCCAATTCATTTCAAAGAACATGTTTTGATGAAATAATTAAATGAGAATGGAATCAAACAGTAATAGTGAATTATAATAATATTTATTTTGTAATGTTTATTTTAATCTCATTCCATTCTAGACTATTTTGAGTATAGAATCAGATTCCATTCCCACCTATTCCATTCCAACCTAACAAACATAGCCTTAACTTAGTTGCTTCAGCTATTATGTGTGTTCTCGACGGGCTAAAACACCTTTTGGTGAGAAATTGGTGGTGGAATCTACTAAATTGCTGTCAACAAAAGAAAGAAAAACAAAGACAAAAAAACCGTCACAACGTGCCATGTTGGCATGCACACTACTGCTCCCGCCATAGTTAGCAATAGGTTTAACACCTAATACAAGTAACATTTGACATAACACATCCATTGGAGCTCTTGTAGAGCATATCATGCTCTAACACTGGCTCTTGTAATTAAAGCATTTGTTGTGGATGCTCAAAGGCGGTTCCTATAGAGAAGTTTATTTATCTTATTTTATTATTTTATTTTTTAAAAAATTTGCAAGTACGAAAACTTTCAAAATTATGAGGGAGTGGTGTACTGGAAGTACGTCTTCTTTAGAAAGAGAACAATTAAAACTAAAACTGTGAAATTTTATTAATAATTTTGAATTGAAATTACTGGTCAGGGGCTTATAACCTAATTTATAGAAAACTCAATTCTTGCAAAAACAAGAAATTACAGAAAGGAGAACCTAAGAAATAATAAGAATTGCCAAAAATAATCAAAACGAGCAAAATCCTCTTTTTCGACTTTGTAGCATGTTTAAAGGCTTCATAAAACCCTTAGCACACTTAGAAACCTTCTAAAATTGACCTATCTAACTTACATAGTATCTTATTAAAACTCAAACTTTACTAATTAAACATTAGAAAGTATTAAAAATAGAGGCCGGCTATTGCCACTGAAAAACTGTGTTTGATTTGAGGGAATGGAATGGAATGGGAGTGGGAATGGAATGAGATTAGTCATTCCATGCCTAATGTTTGGTAAGGGATGAGAATGAAATGGAAAGTAATAAGTGAGATCCACTTTTAATGATTTTCACTCTTTAAAAGAAGAGAATAACCTTTCCTCGTTGTTTGGGAAGGAATGGCTATTCCCTTTTTAATTGGAGGGAATACACCCTTACAAAGGAATGACCATTCCATTCTCTTGTGTTACCAAACATTCATTTTTTTTGGAAGAATGGAATCATCATTCCATTCCATTCCCTCCCTCGTTCTCTCAAACCAAACATAGCTTAAAGGTACTTATGGTTTGGTTTGATTCAGTTTTAGGGTAGATTTCAAACCAAACCAAATACTTCGGTTTTTTTTTTACAAAACCATACTATAAAAAAACGAAACCAAAAATTTCGGTTTGATTCGGTTTAGTTTCAATTTTAATCTATCAAGTAGCAACAAATCATCATGGATAATTGTTTACCCCTAATAAAATGGAAAAAATGACAATCTGGTCTCCAAATGAAAACAGTTTTAATAAAAGCATTACATTAGCAACTAAAAAAAACATTAAACATTATATCAAAATAAAAGTAGAGAGCGAGAGGTTAAGAGTAAAGTAGCAAACTTTAGTTTGACTATTAACTAGTAGGTTTTGTATTCCTACTACGGCATTATCTATTTTACCCTTGTTTGAATAGAAAATTTCAAACTAAACTTATCTATATATATATATATATATATATATATATATATATATATATATATATATATTATATTTTTTGGTTTTTTTTTGGTTTTTCAGTTTGGTTTGGTCTTTTAAAAATGAAAACCAATACCAGACCAATTTAATTCAGTTTTATGAAATTAGAACCAAAACCAAACCTAAGGAAAGAAAAACCAAACCAAACCGGTGGTTTGGTTCGGTTTGATTCTCGGTTTTTACTAAACCAGGAACACCCCTAATTGCCACCACAAAAATTCCATTGCACCCCAACTTAGTTTACTTTTTAAAGGTTTATAAAAACTGTAAAAGGTTTTTAAGAGACCTAGCTGGGTGGTCCAGTAGAAAACATCATTCTCAACAACTTTGCAGAAGACAATGTTTTCAAAATCTAGCATTTGAGTAGACTTTTTGATTACTAATTACAATCTCTATTTGATTTTTCCATAACACTTCATGAAAAATGGCCAAAAAATCTACTTAAACAACATATTTTGGAAAAACTTTCTTCCACATAGTCATTCAGAATGATATTTTCTAGTGGATAACGTGATTAATTTTTATGAAAATCTCTGATAATTTTCATAAGACTTTTAAAAAAATTGCAAAAAAATTCCACCCCTACTTGGTTTACATTTTTTATTTTTGCAAAAAAATTGCAAGTACAAAATTTCTCAAAGTTGAGGGGAACTGGCGTAGTGGAAATAAAGCAGAAAGGCATCACCTTCTTAAAAACAAGAACAATTAAAACTAAAACTGTGAAACTTTATCAATTATTCTAGATTGAAATTATTGGCCAAGTGTCTCACAACCTAATTTGGAAAAAACCTAATTCTTGCAGAATAAGAAATTACTGAACGAGGAAACGAGGATATAATAGGAATTGCCAAAAAGTTCAAAACTGACAAAATCCCATTCTTAGATTTTGTAGCCTATTTAAAAGGTCACAAAACCCTTAAAACACTTGGAAGCCTACAAAAAATTGACCTAACTAGTATAGCATCTATTAAATACTCAAATTTTTAATTAACCTTAAAAGCTAGTAAAAAGAAGTAAATAAAATCCTAAATAAAATGGAAATGAAATTACAAAATTAGTAGTAAAAAATATCAACGGTAATGATTTTTTAGCAGTGTTAGAGATTAATTGGGGGAATTATAGATAGGTCCAGTTATGGACAAATAATTACAGTTCAATATAAATAACTACTAACTTAATTAATAATGACTATTAATTGTTATTGAATTGTAATTGTTTACCGTAGTAGGACCTATCTGTAATTCCCCGAAATTAACATTTTGAAAAACATGAAGAATAATCAAAATATTTTGAGGGTCCTTCAAGTTGGAGAATCTAATCTGAAAATTGGAATTTTTTAATCGGTGGTGGTTAGGGTGGGACAGAGCTAGCTATAGCTTATTGGTCGATGATAGCAGAAGTAGTGCCCCTAAAGTCCAATATACCAAGGGAATCTTAATATTTAGAAAAATGCTTTCTTGATTATGCCACTAAATGAGATAGGGGAAATTACCTAGCCATTCACCTTATTAGGAGTAATTCCGAAGAAGGATGTTTTGACTACTAACTTGTTTTTGTTTATAGTAGTTTATAATAAAGTCACCAGTCAATTTATTACAAGTCAATAGTCAAAGAAATTACTGCAAAGAGACCAATGTATAGATAATTTTCCCGATATATAATATAATAAAATGGAAAACATTATCATGGAAGGCGTGTTCTTTAAGCAATTGTAGGATATGACACTACAAGAAAAAGGTGATAGATGACGCTTTTAGAATTTAAAAAGATGATTGTTTTTTAAAAACCAGTCATCTTTTGAATTTTAAGATGAAAAGATGACTAGTATTTAAGATCAAACTTAAAACAGTCATCTTTGAAAAATTAAAGATGACTGGTTTTTAAAAACAGTATAGCAAAAGATGACTAGTTTTAAAAAACAGTCATCAATTCACTCTCTAAAAGCGTTCTTCCCGTGTCACCTACACGACCCCCTTTTAAGACGAGCTATATTTGTTTTTTTACTCTCTCAGTCTCCCACCCTCTCTCTCTCTCTCTCCAATCTCCATCCCTCGGCACAGAACCCTCACACATCAATCACCACAGCCCTCACCGTCACCATTGTCGTCACCCAAGGCTGCCGTCGCCCAACGCCTCCCTCATCGTTGCCATCACCCAAGGCCGCCCTCACCTTTTTCCCTTGCTGTCATCGTCGTCTCCATCTCAAGCTGAAGATTTGGGGTTCTTTGTGTGCTCATTTGGCCCCTCAATCCTTGTCTCTTTCTCAGATCTGCGTGTAGATCTCTCACCCATTCTGCAATGGTTCATCATGCGTTAATGTTAGAGAATCAGGAACTCAGTAAGCACCTAGGGCTTCAATGAGAAATTAGGGCTTTTGTTTATGTTTTGGGGAACTAACTTCTCAAGTTTCTCTCTCTTAAACCTAATGTTTTGGTGTTATGAATAGCTTGTTAATGTCAGATTTGAAGCTTATAATCGTTTTATCATTGTGATTTTTGTTTTCCTTCCTTTTGTTATCTATGATTTATGAAATTTCTACACCTGGTTTATAGATTTCCATGGGATTTGTTCTGCAATTTGTGAAAGTTGTTTTGTTTTTTGTGAGATTTGTTGTACTTGTGTCTGTGTGTGTTTTTTTTCTTTGTCTGGTTTGTATTTTGTGACATTGATGTGGTCGTGAGAGCACTCAACATTATTCTGGCTGATTTTGTATAGGAAGACATGTGGATTCTCTCTCTCTCTCTCTCTCTCTCTCTCTTTTCTTTATTTTTTTCACATAGAAATGTGAGTTTTCGTTGTTATTACAAATAGGGATTTACGATGGGTTTATATATAAATGTGGTTTTGCAATATGGGGTTTTATTTTGTAATCTGGCATATCAACACCGAGTTTACGTTCTCTTTTGAATGAGTTGAGAAGTGTGATACATTTCTTAGAAAGGTGGAATCTTTATTTCTGCTCCATGCACAAAAGACTGTAGATTATTCTGGTTGTACCTAGCTAAACTTTATGATTCACACATGCATACATAGGCACAGACATACACACATGCACACACACACACTCTTTTCTCATTGTTATGTTAATTCTAAGAACAAATTTTTAATGTTTCCTTTTCCAATTTGGTATCTTCTAGGTATGGATCACAACTTAAAATATTTGTCATGTCTTGCAGCCTGTACCAGCTGTTATGTATTTGGTGCAGTACATGCCAACAATCGGCTACTGGCTCATCGACAAGGTATTATATATACCCCTTACTTAATGCAATAATTGAAATATTGTTATGTTATAAAAGATAAAAGCATAATCATGTAGCCAACCCCAAATAGATGGGAAAAGACTTTTTTGTGTTGAATTTATCATTCTAAAACCTTGCAATTAGATCTTGATGATTTACATTTTAAAATGGTTAATGTGTTTACATTTTAAACCTAGAAACCATGCGAGATTACTCCTTTAATAGAGCATTAGTATAACAGAATTTTAGTAAAATTGGGAATAGAAATGAGAAAGTAGTTAGGATTAATGATGACAAGACACCAAGTTTATTACTAAGGTTTGATTATTCATAAGGAAGGAGAGGTTAAAGATGATGGTATTGTAGAATTAAAGTGGGATGGATGAAATGGAGTAGTGCTGTTGCAGTGGCGTGGGCTTCAGTGCCTACCTATTAAAGTCGAAGGGGGAAAGTTTTATAATACAATTTTTTCCTTTATGGGACAGAGTGTTAGATAGTCAAAAAGTTCTGTACATGTATCAAGTTTGGCTAAAATGCAGATGTTAAGATGTTGAGATGGAATAGTGGTGGGATAGAATTAGAAATCACAAGAAGTTAGAGGTAGCTCCAGGGATCAAGATGAGAGAAAATCAATTTAGATGGTTTGGTTTTGTGCAATGAAGTTCAGTGGCTTAATAACTAAGATGTGACATAATTCAAGTTAAAAGGTTAGCAGTGATGAGGAGAAGATAAAAAGTGACATGGGCTGAGGTACTAATAAAAGATATGTTGGTGTATGATTTAACGTAAGTATGGCCCTCAATAGACTGGAATGGTGAAAAAGAATTCATGTCTCTTTCCTCAATGTTGTGTGAAGAGAACTTATTTCTAGTGTTGTATGAGGAACTTGATAATGCTTAAGTACTAAAAATGTAAAGTTCTTATAAAATCAAACTTCTAGTACTAATCCAAATCCGAATACAGAGACATGATAATGATGTGTTCTTGGCACTTTTTCTTATTTGGACCACTAAATTGATTCTAACAAGCTCTAAATTAGGTGAATTTAGGTTAATTTGTCGTGGCCTATCTTTTTTAACCTTTCTAACATTACTTGATCAAAAAAGTTGTGTATATTCTAAATTTTAGCAATTTGGGCTGGTTAGCCACCTTAGTCTCCCATTAGGTATAAATCTGCTAGTAATTGCTTTATCAGCTTCAGCATTTTTCTGTTTAAGATTTGGTATTTTAATTATTACAGTAGCTCCATACATTTCTTGGCTGTAAGATTCATTGCAAATTCTGTTTTCGTTAACCTTATATAATGTAGCATGGTGTATAAAAATTTGTGGCTGACTTGTGAGTTTCAATTTTTCAAATTGGATAGGTTTTCCCTGTGACAGGAATGTGACTGCCCTGTGGGCTTTTGAACCCTACATATGATAATGAGTCGTTCCTTTTGAGGTTGACATGGTGAGACGGTTTTGGTCTTTAAAGCAGAATGGGTGGAAGCATCGATGGCTTAGCAGTTGAGAGACAACTTTCAAGTATGTGAAGAAATTTTGTGGGGTTTGTTGGGATTTTGAATGCTTTAAGCTAGTCGTCCACATGAGTTGAGTGAAGACCTCCAATCTCAGTGAGCAATATCACCTTATAATTTTGAAACCTTTTTGTATTTTACCATATGGTTTTGATTTGAATTAGCATCCTCATATTATGCAGTGTTTTATGGAATTAGTCAATTCAAACTGCCTTCTGATGAATTTATTTCTTATGGTCATGACAGCTACATGTCTATTTTGGAGAGTTGAGTATGTTGATCAAATAGTCGATCTCCTTGTATATACCTCCCCTCGTTAATTCTTCATTTTGCTGATGATTTCTCATGAAAAATTGTAGAAACTTGGGATTTCATTTACCTCTCAATGCGGAATGAGACATTTGAAATTGACCTCTAAGCATTCTCTCCACATAGTTGCTGATGGTTAATGTCATTTTTGGCATCTTGAAATGGTGGTAAGACATCCCCTCTTTGTAGGAATTATTTGTGGTGGGGTGGGGGTAGGGGTGGGATGGGATGGGATGGGATGGGATGTGGGTTTTTTGTCGGATTTACCTGTAACAATAATTTCTTTCTCAATTTCATTCGCTTCTATATCATCTTAATATATATCAGCCAAATACTATATGTCTGAATGATTAGCGTCTTTAATCTTCCTCTAGTGGTCAAGTTCCTTTAATGTCTGTTGAGAGTAATACCATCCAACCAGAAGAACCCAAGAAAGAGGGAATGTTGATTAATTCAATTAGGTTGCAGGATATGCTTCCGCTGAGCCTACATGTATTCTGAGCTTATATGTGGGAGTAATTCTTGATATACAATTTTAGGCTCTTGAATCATCTAATAGACATAAACAGAGCTTTGGCTTCCTTTATGAGCCACAAGGTATTTTTTGTGAGAAGTAGTTATGCTATTAAGAGGTTTTGTTGTATCTTGCTGTCTCTTATCATCGAAGTGTAGGTGTGGACTGTGGACAAACTAGAGCCAACACATGATGCTATTTGTTTCTACATTCTCATCCACTTAAATAGGGATGATGCACCACCTTTCTCCATCAGTGTCACCTTAATCCTCTCTCTCTCTATCTCTCTCTTTCTCTCTCTATCTATATATATATATATGTGTGTGTGTGTGTGTGTGTGTGTGTGTGTGTGTGTGTATTCTTTATACACCTATACACACATGTAGTGTGTGTGCATGTGTTGACCAAAAAATAAAATAAAATTACAAAAACCAACTGCTGAAGCTTTGAAAGATCATGTACAGGTTTTTCATTCCTGGACATGATAAGGCTACCAGGGGAAGGAGAAGTCTTGATCGAGAAAATGCCACTTGTGGTTCAGTATCCTGCAGGAAGAGTAACCAATGTGTCAATTTTCCAGCCAATGTGAGTATGGTAGCCGAAGCTCTAGAAAGAAGAAATCAGAGCTGGTAATTCTTTCTCTCTTTCTATCTCTCACACAGATATGCATGTGCGTGTTTATATTGATAATGTCTATGCAGTTGTCTTGATTGTGGAAATGACTTATCCAATGCAAGTTTGTTCGGACAAAAGTTGCAAGTGATTTTATCATACAGATTGGAGACGATAGTTTTCACTTGCACAAGGTGCTTTTCAATATCTTTTTTATAAAATAAGGATAAACTTAAAGAAAAATATATACATTTGTGAGTAAGATTTAGAAATGTACACAATACAAACACCTCAACAAAAGCCCCCCCACCCCCACCGGGGCCCCAATAAAAGCCCCCCCCCCCACTTTCTAAATTTCTAAAATTTTCATTAACTATACAAATGCGATTCCCTGTTTAGAATGCAATCCTCTAGATATTTGTTTATATTTTTTATATCTAAATTCCATTTGGTTACTCGTTGTTCAGCACCCTATGGTCTTTAGAAGTGGATATTTGAATAGATTGGTATTTCAGAGAAGCAGTAATGGAGAGAAAGACACCAGTCTTAATATCCAAATAGACAATCTTCCTGGTGGAAGTGAAATTTTTGAATTAGTTGTGAAGTTCTGTTATGGGTGGAAGATCGATCTTACATCAACCACCATTGCTCCTCTCTATTGTGCTGCACATTTCTTGGAAATGAATGATGATCTTGAACAAGGAAATTTCATTTTCAAAACAGAGGCATTTTTAAGTTTTGTATTACTTTCGTCTTGGAGAGACACATTTCATATTTTCAAAACCTGTTAATCCATTTCTTCATGGGCCAAAGAATTACAAATCTCAAAACGATGCTTGGAAGCCATTGCTTGGAGGGCCTGCATAGACCCGAAAGCAATTATTTTTGGCAACGATGACACAGAATGCTTAAATGTTCTAGCAAACAACACAAAGAGGTTTAAGTTTTATTCCTTTTCCATATTTTTTTTATTTATATTTATTTATTGTGTTTTGTGATCTATTGATGGGGTTTCAGGTAATATAGGTTTGGGTTGATGGAGATTTGACAATGTGGTTGTTGAAGTTTTTGGAGTGAACAAGCTATTCTGATGTTCTCGCTGGTAAACTCAAATCTTCTGTCCTTCTCTCTCTCTAAATTTCCTGCAAAATAAGAACGCCATTTGCTGAGTGCGCTAACCAAAGGGTTTATTTATTTATTTATTTATTTATTTTATATTCCATTTTCTCAGTATTTTCACTTCAAGTATGACAAGTTTTCAGTGTAATCTCAGTTAATTTTTTTTTTCTAGATCTGAAGTTCATTTGGTATTTTCATACTTATCTCAAAACCATTAGTTCAGTAAGTGTTTGATTAAATGCCTGAGTGATTGTCTTATTGTCACAAAAAGCTTAAAGAAAAACCAAGTCACTCGTCAAACTGACATCCATCTCTGTAGGTTCGGTTCTCTGTCTCTCTGGATATATATCTTCCTTTTGGTTTTCTGTTTACAGTGGAGAAATAGGTATTCTGAGAGGGGTTTTGAGGTCATAACAATTGTTTTAGGTTTTACAACTCCTAATTTTTACAGATTCTTCTATACAAAAACCAATTCTTTCTGCATTGATGGTTCTTTGCTTATCAGACTATTTTCTTACAATCATCTCCTTAACTTGTCATTTTGTTATATAACATTTGGGGAATAATTGATTTTTCCATTAGCATATCCTAGTTTTAATTTGTTTGAAAAATACATGGCTTGTGTCTTTGGGATTGTGTATGGACAATATTGTTAGAAAGGCTTTGTGGTGTGAGGTTCCTTTCTTTAATTGGGTCAATATGGATTTTGTATGCTAGCTCCTAATGACGACTGTTTTATATCCAAATGGAGTTGAAATCAGTGACGGCTGGACAGATTCTTGATATCCCATTTTTGCATTTTTAGCTCTTTCTTTTTGCAATTAGCACACTATTACATAAAACTGTGTTAAATAGATTTTGCCTTTTGCAGGGGTGTAGGTGAGAGAGAGAGAGAAAGAGAGGAAGGATATTTTGCTTTGATAGAGTCAAAGAAATGGGAGCAAACTAACATTGAAGCTTTTGTGGATGTTCACTCTTTTAATTCATCCATTTTTTTTTTGTTTTTTTGTTTCTCACCTGATGGCTTCTTCTTTTTGTATAGTTGAATCATGCACCATGGCAAAAATGTGAAAATTTTTTGAGGATGTTTTCTTTTTAGATTTGTTTTTCATTTTAACATAAAAAATATTGTAGCACTAGTTAGGTCAAGGGAATAGTGACTTTTGAAACCATGTTATTGTAATGCAATGAAATGAAAATGATGGTTTTATAATTAATATGAGTGATTTAATTTCCTTTGTTATTTTATTCGTCTCTTTTTTTATTCGTCTTAATTTCTTTAATTTCATATTGAGAATTTAATTATTAAGTAATTTGTATAAACAGGTTGATGTATCAAATTTAATAACAGGTTTGTAAGGTAGTAAATAGTATATGACAAATTTTTTGTATATATTCACCAAAAAAAAAGGGAGCCATGGATAAGATGACTGTTTTTTATAGTCATCTTTTAATACATAAGATGACTAGTTTTAAGAACATAAGATGACTGTGAAAAAGAGTCATCTTATGTAGTAATATATGACTGTTTTTAAGAGCATAAGATGACTGTTAAAAACAGTCATCTTATATATTAATATATGACTGTTTTTAAGATAAAACCAGTCATGTTTTGTTGAATACATGACCGTTTTTAACGGTCATCTATAGCACAAAAAGATGACCATGTTAATCAATAAAGGATCTTCTTTCTTTAAGTCAAACATGACTGTTTTTAAAAAACAATCATCTATTGCTCTTAAAGATGACTGTAAAAAACGGTCATCTTATTTGATGATAAAAGATGACGCCTGAAGAGATAACTGTTTTTTCTAAAAACAAAGATGACTGTTTTGGTAAAAGATGACTGTTAAATACAGTCATCTATCAACGTTTTTGTAGTAGTGAGAACTTGATATCGATTGACGCTAATATGTGAAGCACGTGGCCTAGTTTCACTGAAATGAGAGCCATGTTCAGCTTATAATCATAAACTAGTAGAAACCCGGGTGATGCCTAGGAATCGAATAGTAATTTTATCTAAATTTTATATGTATGCAATAAAAAAAACCACTATACAGTTATAGTTTTACTAAACAAAATTTTGATTTCATGATAACCTATATTAAAAGAATAAAGGCTTATTGGAGAATTTTCAATTGTTGTCCGGTTTTTAAATGTTATATGAAATTAAAATTTATAAATATATATCATTTAGACAATAATAAATCAATAAACCAATAAATTAATGTCATACACTACATTTACATTAATACCACATGAAACTTAGAGAAGTTGCAACCAGCCTCGAGTAATACTAATAAATTTAAAGGTGTATAAATTAATGTCAATACTAATAAATTAATAATATTATAGAGTAATTCATGGTCGATCTATAGTAATAAATTAATAAAATTATAGTTTAATAGCTTAATAGGTAACAACTTTAAAGGTAGTAAAGGACTAAAGAAGCTGGGGAAAGGTGGTTGGGTTCACATGAAGCTTGGAAAAGTTGCCAAACCAGCCTTGAAAATTGCTACAAGAGGAGAACATTAGGTGTGGGAAAAAAGGGGATGGTAGTCACAATATTCAGATTTTAGTCAGTTAGTCACGTGAATCGACATTCCTCGATATACCTCTATATATCGTCGAAATATTGACAGTAAATAATGAAAAAATGTCGATATTTTTTATAATATCAATATTTGTCAATATATCGGCAATACATCGATATATCCAACGATAAATTTTCCAAGCAATACCAAGGCATGATATCATTTCACTGTTTGTTGATATATTGCCGATATCGATGATTTTTAAAGCCTTCATATTGATGTACGCTTTGGGCCATAATTTTTGGTCAAATAAAATTTTTGGTAATCTTGGAAAAAGGCAACCACCAAAAAAAAAAAACACTTGTGATCTATTAGCTACGTTATGGATATAAGCAAATCACAATAAGTTTATAGTTGTAATATCCTTACTTTAATTAATTTGGGGTTATTTATGTTGTTTTTGGGTAAATTAGTGATTGATCTCAATTTTTAATTTGTGATTAGATAAATTAAATTATTTTGCTTTAACTTGGTGTTAACTTTATACTCATTTTAATTTCTTCATAGACGAGTCAATTCCAAGGTTTGATGACATGTTAAAAAATTTATTTTATTTTCTCAAAAAGGTTATAGAATTTATATTGTCAGTGTTATTTGTTTATTTGTTGTAATCGTGTGTCATATGTACACGATAACTATTTTGGACGTCTTTATTTTATTTTTATGTGATAAATTGTTTTGTTGAGGGTTCTAAACTTTTAAGACTTAGTCGGACCTCTTATGTTATTTAGAATTGGTGGGATTTAACATGATTGACTTTTACATATATTTTATATGTGGGTCTAGAACTTATGTTGTATTTGGGTTTTAATTTTATATGGGTCTTATACATTTAATTTGGACCTACTGTTATATTAGTTGTAATAGGGTGAACCCAATTTGTAAAACACACGTCCAACCTATTTTTGCGTGTAAGACATTTGTCGTAAGGGTAGAGAGCATATATAAATGATGGTTTAAGAGCAAAAACAGCCCCATACCACTTCATTTCTAGCATTTTCAAGTTTTAGAGACAGATAGAGAGAGAGAGAGAAGGAAAGAAGAGAAGATAAGAAAAGAAGGAGGGGAAGGGTATATGGCCTTGTATGGCCTCCATGGGGGCTTCTCCTTCATCAAATTTTTAGCAATATTTTTCTTGTATTTCTTCATCTAATCAAGGTAGGTGCATATTCTACTTAGTAGATCAAGAGTCTTTGTGAGATATGAAATTATTTCCTATATTTATTAAGTTATTTTGCATGATTTGTAATTTCATGGAAGAAATTTGTATTATGGGTATAAATACCTTATGTATATTGAAAAATCCCCTCGTATTCCTTATATGTAGGTTATGTTACATGTGGAAAACCATTTTTAATATTGATTTCAAACATGCAAGATTATATCCATCAATTTAGGGGTGCAAATATATGATTTGTGAAAAAAATTAAAGAATGATAAGTTGGGTCACTATTTACATGCATGCGTTTAAATTGAAGTTTTAATCAATTTATTTTCTTAGAATGAGGGTATTATCATGATTAAAGATAAATATTCATATCTTTATAGTTCATTTGTTGTTCTTAGGATCAATTATGAATTATTGTATTATTTGAGATGTTTATATGTATTTATTGGCTTATGGTTTGTACCTATATATATAGTTCAAAATGCTTGAAGTTATGAGTATATATATCTATATATATATATATATATATATATATACTTTCTATGGGAGTTTGGAGAAGTGTTAAGGCTTAATTGATACAATTAGGGATGGTTTTGTGACATTTGAGTCACTTTGTGCGTGTGCTATACCGTGGTGGCAGCATAGACTCATTTTACCATTTAATTCATAATAACTTGAGTTTTAGGTATGATTTTGAAATGAAACGAATTGGATTTTGTTGTTGATTTCTTGGGTTAATATCTTACCAATTTTCATGGCCATTTGGTGCCTATTTAATATTTTTAGTGTAATTATTTCATTGTATACTTGAATCTGAAAATTCTGCTGGGTAGCACTAACTCCATAATGAAAGTAATTTTTGAATGGGCCATCCAAAATTTGAGGTTACAAAGTACTTTTGATATAATTTTAGATGATGTAAGCCCCAAAGCCCATTTCTTTTTGGATTGAGCCCATAAAAATTCGTTTGTATGCGTTACTAATTGTTTTAATTGAAATTTTAGATTTGGTCTTTTGACTTGGAACATATTTTTCAAAGTATAGAAATTTTGGATGGTGTAAATATGATATTTTTCAAAATAAATCATTGGTTATATGTCTCATATTTTGGAGGTACAAATGTTATGGGACTAAATTGTGAGATTACGAAAAATAGTATTTTAGACTTTGTCAATGTAAAAGATTATATTTTGGGTAAAGTTGTGCAATTGTGGATCATTTTGGTTTGATTTCATAATTTAAATTTTGTAAACGAAAATATAAGAATCATAAATATGGTTATCTCTTTCCTGAAAATTGTTAGACCAATTATTTAAGATTATTTGCTTGATGTTTATTATGAGAAATATACGTGGAGATACTAAATTTGGGTATAAGACTTTTTATTGTAATTAAAATTATGGAGATTTTGTGTTGATATGATATTTACTTTGCTAACTATGAAATTATTAGCATGATTGGCATAATCTTGTTGCATATGACATTCATTGTTGTCATAGCAATGCATTGGAAATTGACTTGACAAATATTTAGTAAAAGTAATGACGGGTCATTGGAATTGGACTACTTGTTCTAACGGGATATCTTACGGTAGTTTTTTACTCCATTGATCTTGGGATACTTGAGGTCTAGGTAGGGATGTCTTGTTGTGTTTCCGAATTGAAGCTACTGCTGATCCCAAGTATAGTAGGAATGACGTGTTGCACAATTGTGTTGTCATCTTAGAGGTTGGGTTTTAAATCCTTCATTTCCACGCAAAGAGTACTCTTGCGGGAATGGTTTGGTAACTGAGAAATAATGTAATTGGACATGAAGTCTCATATTGTATTATGATATGACATTCATTGCATTAAGTTGTCAATATATAACTTATATTTATTGGTTGTAATTAAATTGGTCTATGGACTCTAAAGATATTTATATACGATTTTATAGAGAAAAAATAATATGGGATTGAATGATTCTAGATTTAAATTTTGATTTTGTGGGTGATTCTTTTGATATAAAGTTGAACTTTGATATGACGTATATGGGTATGTATAAGTATTTTGTCATTTTAAAAGGATTTTAAAACCTTCATAGATTGTGTAGAAATATGTAACCTATTGAGCATTAAGTCATTAACTTACCCCCTACAGTTTGCATGTTTGATAAATAAAAAGAAGTTGATTGAGTTGCGGAATTTTGATGATACTATTAATAGGAAATATTGCATGTTGGTTCACGAGGCATTCGATAGAGTTGATGATATGCTCTGTGATAGGTTGTGAATTAATGATGTATTTGTTTATGATTGAATGTAATTTAAATTCTTGGTGATGTGTATTTATTTATTTTAGAATCGTAATAATTAAATTTGGCTTGGAAATCATGTGGAATATGAGGCAAGTGATGATATTCTATATGGATGGATATACTATCCTTTTTAGACACTAATTTTAATAGGTTATTAATTTTACTTGGTTACCCAGTATTGTGAATGAGTCATGCCAGCCTTTTTATTAAAATAATAGTTGAAATTATTTATTCTCACTTACATTTGAATCTAAACCTAAAACTTGTTTTAATTGGAAAAGTCAAATTTAAATTTGTTATAAAATCAAACATTTTATTAAATTAATCCTATTTTATTACCCTTGATCATGACTCAATGATTGCGGATCGTGACAATAGTTCTACCATCCTTCACTTTGAATGATAAAATCATAGATGAAACATGAAAAAACCACGGGAAATTAAATGCACTAGAGATTTTATTAAAGCAACTAAACAAGTCGATCACTTGGCGAAAAATGCCAGAGTTGTTCTTGTGAAGACAATTAGGGATAGAGAGGAGATGATCTTCTGCTTAATAATTTGACACATCCAAAGGGAGTAGAGAGAACCAAAAGATGGCATGTTCCATCTCTATCCAGATAGGATTTCTTCTATTTTTGGAGAAATTTCTTGAACCAAATCGCTGAATGCTTGGGATATCTTTTTAAGTCATCTTTGTAGTCTACAAAGTTGATGCCGAACCTAATTGTGTAACCGGAAGACCATTCGAAGTCATCCAATAATGACCATGCAAAGTAACCTTTGACGTTCACACCATCTCTGCCAAGACCGCACAATTAGAATAGACTTCATCCAACTATTAAATCATAAGATGAGATGTAGAAGTGTGTTTTACTTTAGTGTTCTTTGCGAACCTTGAAGAAAAAGGTGAAGTAATCAAGAACCCTATACACCTCTGAAAACTCAAGTAATAGCAAAATCCTAGAAAACTCACTTAATGGCTCTTTTAAGAGACAAAAGATGGCGATGGTAGTAATCTATCCTCATGGGATCCTTGAGGGCTTCCTTAAGCGGTAGAGTACTATTATTGAGCTCATCAATCCCTGAAATAGTTGAAAAATTTTAAAGTTGACTATGGATGTAAATAGCATTCTTTTGATACGTACACAAAAACAAAATATTGCATTATCCTTGAACAAGAAACCATTATCCCTACCGTTCTCAGTAATGTAAAGTGTTGGATTGTTGTACTCTTTCTTTATGTAAATAAGAAGATCTCGAAAACCTCTTGGATATATGTGAATCGAGCCTGAAGCAGACTGAAAATTCATTTTCCACACGTGTTTAAAAGCCAACCAAAGCATGCAATATCACATTATGCGCACACACGTATATGACGAAGTTTATAAATTATAACATACCGGTGGACCAATAGGGATTCCATTTCGCGAACCTACCAAAGAAAAAAAAAAGGTCATGCATGTTGTTTTGAGATCATCAATTTGGCATGCCCGAAAAAAAAAAAAAAAAAAAAAAAAAAAAAAAAAAAAAAAAAAAGAATCTTTTGGATATAATTTTGGAATTTGCATTCTTTTCTTGCTTTTAAGAGAAAAAACTGGAAGCAAATTTTTTAAGGTTTTGTAAGAACTTACTTGTAAGATTAACAAGAGAATCCGTTGAGTAGCTCACATTTAGGGTATTGGAATTAGGAACTACGTTAGCGGCATAGAATGCTGTATAGTAATTCATTCCTATAAAGTCAAAAGACCCTTTCACCATCATGGATTGCTCATTAGTGAACTTTGGTAGCCGTTGTTGGACGTGGGCATGCATGCTGTGTGGATAGTCACCATAAGTTAACGGATCCATAAACCTGCCGAAATCATGGAGTAGTAAGTATCTAATATAATTTGGAACTAGTTTGCATTATATCAGAACCTGTTCGTTGATTTCTGACTATGCACTCACCACCCAAGCATGAAATCAAGGGATCTTTTTGCTGCCTCATGATCATAGGGTTTTCTAATGGAGTAGGGTACCATCCAATGACAAGCTAGTGTTATCCCGATCTTGCCCTTTTGAGATGCCTGCATATATATCTCAATCTCATCTGTTAAATGAACATACTTGATATACTGCAAATTTATCATTGACATTTATTATTATTATGAAACCAATTCATGTACAATTCTTCAATATGACAATATATAGGGATCAAGCACACCACCAACAATAACAAAGTACAAGAACCTTTGTTCACCTGGTATTTCTCCTTGTACAGTTTTACTGCCGCTGCATGAGAAAGAAGCATATGGTGAGCAACCAAATAAGGCTCAATTGCGGAGTTTCCGGCCTGGCACGCTCCAGACACCCATTTAGAACACCGGCCTGGTGCAAGGACGCCTGAATCATAACCTCCACTACTATAAATCCATGGCTCATTTAGGGTGATCCAGTGCTTCACTCGATCGCCAAATTTTTTGTAGCAAAGCTCCGCAAAGTCACGAAAATCATCCCTTTTGATCAAATAAGTCTAATATTATTTGGTCAAGTAGGCCAATTCCTCCAACTTTCGTTCATATGTAGTGAAAAATAAGGTTTGAATCTTTTGGCACCCGTTATTAGAATGGTGAAACATATATAATTGATACAAAAATGGGTTTAACTTACACAATTCGAGGGTTTAAAAAGCCACCATACTTATCCTCTAGTGCTTGTGGAAGATCCCAATGAAAAATAGTCACAAAAGGTTGCAAACCTGCACATAATAGCAAAGAAATAAGACAGGGCAGGGTTAACTTCAGGGGCATTTTTAATTTAAGACCAAGTGAAATAGCCAAATTATTAGGGGAAAAAAGAGGGCCAAGCTATTTCTATTGATTCAAGCACAATTGTCAAATTCAAATTTATTCAACTTCATGCAATAGTCGCCTAATTTTAAAACCGTGAGATGTAGGGATAGAATGACCATTAGATAGGAGCTCATTGATGAGATTGTTGTAAAATTTAACTCCTTTCTTGTTCACTCCTCCACTTAGCTTCCCACCTGAGTAGTCAAAATTTCAGAAAAAACAAGAAATTAAAGATCAGAAAAATTTAAAAGAGGAAGAAAATGTACTTAAGGCAGAAAATGCTTTCTGATAAACTGAATTATGAAGCTTCCCATTTGATTGTTTCAGCAACAAAATGGGATTAGAGGACGCATATTTGAAAAAGGGTGACTTCATGGGGCAAAAACTACATGATTTTCATTTCTAAACTAAATTCAGCTATATATGCAAGAGAACTCGGAAAATTAAAATTAAATCTTAAAAAATTGACATGTTGCATATGTAAGTGTAGCAATATATAGTGGGGATTGTTGCAAGCAATCAATTATCTTACGAGGTAGCAATCTGGACCACGAGATGGAGAATCTGAATGCATCCATTCCCATTTCCTTCATTATCTGCACATCTTCCTGTTACATTTCTCAATATTCTTTATCCTTGATATAAAAATAAGTAGACCAAAATAAGGTCGATGAAACATAGAAGACCACCACCCCACAATTTTGTGGGGCGAATAGCTATTTTGCTAGTTTATGAGATGTCCTGTTCGGAGTATTATTTATTATTATTATTATTTTTTATCACACTCTGTTTGTGTCCTGTAGGGGTGTTTTTCCTGTTTTGTCATGTGGGTTATCAGTTTATGGCTGTTTTTCTTCTTGTATTCTCTGTTTTCTATATATTAATAAAATTAACCTTCCTGCCGACCCAAAAAAAAAGAAGAAAAAAAGGGTGATCTAAGCAGAACCTCTACGAGGGATATTATATATTTAATCATGTGTACCTTATAATGATGGTAGAAGTCATTCGCTATATCTCCGTTGCTGCCATCTGATATCCTATCTGCAATACCACCATACTATATATTTGTACAAAATTTTGCCGACCATTTTAAAAAGATAAAATTTGATACATTTCGAAAAGGAAAGACAAAATTTGATACATTTCGAAAAGGAAAGAGGGACTATTATTTTGGGATGTTAAAGGAAGAGATTGCAGCCATGCAATTCTCAAACTCGATCAATGGCATTTGTATCATAGGACTGTAGGAGTAACCCAGTTGAACTTGCACTTGCATCGATTATAAAAGGGGCGTGCACATGGGCATATGGCGTGGATCGGTTATAGGAGTAACCCAGTTGTATCAAGCCAACTATACGCACAGGTTATGATCCTCTTCTAAATTCATATATTGCTTTCTCTAAATATGCCAATGAGAATAAGAATTGATGCTGTACCTCCCAAATACATATGCCAGAACAGGTTGTAATGAAAACAAGACCATGGCAATCAGCCATGCAGTGACAAACAAATTAAGAACAAAACAAGCACAGAAAAGCTAGGATCAAATCTGAGAGAGACCTGGGTATTTGTGAGTGAATGTGTCCCATATACTTGGGCCCCTACCCCCTTTTTTTGCTGCACCTTCATACTGAAAAATCATTATAAAAAAAAAAATTTTAAAAAAAAATTGTATATGTAAGAATTTTCATCTAGATGCCTTCAGAATATGTTTAAAAAAAATTTAAAAAAAAAAAAAACAAAAAAAGGTGTTGTGGATATAAACTTTTAGCTACACCGATTGGAGGACCATTGATCCAACTCTACCTGGTAAGAAGCCGAGCCGGTGCCGAAAATAAAACCAGCCGGAAAGCTGCTGCGGTTAAAGGAAGATGGGTGATAAGTTCGTGCCACAGGGTGGGTGCAAGCCAATGATTGGACTAGGACTAGAATTCCCAATAGTAGAGACCCTTCAATCGCCATTACACCAATTTGGTTTCAACACAATCCTTTTATAAGAGCAAAATTAGCATATGACAAGACTCCTTTTAATTTTGACACATGGATGTCATGCAAGAAAATGTCCACCATCTCATTGGATCTAATAAATATATATCTGTCTAATACTCTTTCCTTCCTAATTGACTATGTTTTTTTGAAAAAAAAAAAAAAAGGAAAAAAAGAAGCAAAATAACAAAACGGCGAGTCAAAATAAAAGTAATTCTTAAAAAATGGTTAAAACTCTCCTATTTCATTCGAAGAGGCAATAATGAATTTTAATTAAAAAAAAAAAGGGGGATTTAAATTCAAATGTCCATTATCCATTTTAATAAAAAAAAAAAAATCCTTTTTTATCCCACCCAAATTCTATCACACCGTTCTCATTTCTTTTTATTTGTTATATATATATATATATATATATATAATTATAATTTTGTCTTATAAAATAAAACTTATTGAATATTTCTCCTTTGTGTTGAGAGAGGGAAAAAAATGGTTGTCCAATTTTTTTGGGTCATTGCTTATAGAAAAACATGATTTAAATTTAATTCATCTACCCATGCACAATTATCTTTATAAAAATAAAGTATGTGCAAAAGGCATTTAGGTGAGATTAAAAAAACGAAAGTAAAAAAGGCAAAATGATTATTATAAAATGAGAAATGGTGGATCCCCTATTTTAAGGTTTAGAGTCCATTATTATAATTTTGAATGGAAATAAAGAGTTTTGACCCTTTATTTGGAATTATAATTTATTTTATTTTTTTAACCCACCATTTAGTCATTCTCCTAAAAAAAAAAAAACCACGTTTTTTTAGGAAGCCTCATTAAATGTTTTCACATCAATATATATATTTTGACATTCTAATTTTGCCCCTAAGTGTACAAAACATTGGAAAAAGAGAAACATTTTTTGAAATGAGAAAACAAAGAATTATCAACTTTTGGAATGTGACAATAATTTTGAAATATCTTAAAAAGGAAAGCAGACTAATAATTTAAGAATAGAGGAAGTAATAAATACATTTATAAAGTAATAAACACATCTATAAAAGTTATGTTAAGGATAATGGATAACCACATATATAAGCCTTATATGGCGCCCTCTTTTTTTGAAAGGACATGTCATTATGAATATGCCGCATCATATCTTTAAGCTTAATAAGCCCTATTACAATTATGGGAAATTAATTAATGCTCTTTTAATTTTTCAAAAGAAAGAACAAAAATGCTACTATTGCTTTTTCTTTTTCTTTTCTTTTTTTTTTTGGCATTATTAATGCTCTCTTAATTAAAATGAAACATTCATCTCTTTCCAAAGTTCGTAATAGCCATAGACCAATTTATTCTATTTCAATGGCCTGATATAATTGTTTCATAGAAATCCTAATGGTTTCTGATATGTTTATGAAACAAATTAATATAATTTACAAAACTCTTTATTTGGCAACAAATTAGAGGATTTCATCTCAACTAGAGATGGACCATTGAGGTGGAGAGAATTCAGGAGGTTGATCTCATATTTTCCTTAAGTCATAGGTATTAGGTAGTATTGGCGTACTAGGTCAAATGGTATCAGAGTAACAGGTCTTGTATTTAAATCTCCTCGTTGGTGTGGGTGAATGATGTTGAAGAATTTCCTTACTAGCAGGGTAGATTAGCCGGTGGGGTGGGACCCACTCCTTGCTTGGATTATTTGATAAATGATTGGATCTCATGCATGCTTTCTTTAGAGCATGGCCTTATGGAAATACTAGTAACATACTCCGTATATTTTTAAATCAAATGGTAATGGAGCAAGAGGTCTCATGTTCAATCCTCTTCACTAGTATGAACTAATGATGTAGGATTCTCACACTAGGCTTTCCCAAACTAGGGCTACGTCCACAAGCCACAATTACTTCACTAGATGAAAAACAAACAAATTTACAGAAGAGATCAAACACAATATTGCCCTTCCCAACCCCACTATACTTATACAGAATTAGAGCTTTAGGTTACAATTGTGAAAGTACCGGAATAATCCACCTATTTATTGCAAAGTTGGATGGTAGAGTGTAACATTAGGCTCCCCACTGGCTATCATGGTGATGTAGAACAAGTTGCACATAAGTTCATAGAGGACCTGGAGCATCACAAAGTTTCACACAAAGCAAAGGGCAAAGCAGAGGGTACTTAACTAGAAAGCAGAGGGCATCTAACTAGATTTGATTTGCCGGACATATCAAATCTAGTTAGTTTCTTAACTAGATTTCCTTAATTTCCCCGGGTGTTTATTTTATTTATTCCTTTCCTATTTTATTGCTTTCTCCTATTTTATTGCTTTCCTAAGTGTAGTAGAATTCTTTTTCCTAGTTTAGTAGACTTTCCTTTTTCCTAGTTTACTTAGAGTTCAAGTATTAGTTCTCTTTAAATAGGCTTGTAGCCCTATGGGCAGAATAACTTTTATCAATAATATTTCTTTGAGAGTTTTCTCTGTGGTTTGTGTTATTTCTCGTGGATTCGAGAACCCTAGGCTATTGACGTTTGTCATAGTCATATCCTTCTAGTTTTCCGCTGCGTCAGTTGGTATCAGAGCGAGGATTCGCCTGGCTTCGATGGCTAACCAAGGAGTTGGAGAACACACCCCTACTGGCAGTGATCGTGGGGAGGTTGCTTTGTGGGAAGCATTGGATACACTTCGCGTCAACCAACAATTGAAGATGGATGAGTTACGGCAAGAAATAAATGGGCAATTTGTTGACTTGCGTGACATGATCGCTGGGTTGAATCTCAATGCTGACAACAGACAACCAAACGTTAACAGGAGACGTGCCGACGGATTTCCCAGAGGCCAACCCGTTAACCAAAACGCTTTTGGGCGTCATGTTCGTTATCAAACAGATAGCGAAGGTGATTCAGATGAGGAGTTTGATGCCGATTATATTCCAAATCAGTTGGGGAGGCGGCAGAGAAATTTCGATGATGGAAACGGTGTGAATCAACCAATAGGGAGACAACGAAATTTCGATGAGTATCGATTAAAGGCAGACATACCACCCTTCAATGGAAATCTTCACATCGATGATTTCCTTGATTGGTTATCGGAGGTAGAGCGCTTCTTCAGCATGATGGAGATTCCTGAGGATCGTATGGTGAAATTGGTGGCTTATAAATTGAAGAGTGGTGCTGCAATTTGGTGGGATCAACTTCAGATTAATCGACATCGACAAGGGAAAACGTCTGTGAGGACTTGGAGGCGAATGCGACAACTCCTTAGAGGTAAATATTTACCACCTGATTATGAGCAATATTTGTTCCAAGCCTACCATAATTGTACTCAGGGATCCAAATCTGTATTTGATTACTATGCTAAATTTTCTAAATTATCTGCGAGAAATAATTTGAATGAGACAGATGGTCAAAGAGTTGCGCGGTATCTTAACGGGTTGAAGCCGTCAATTCGTGATAAAATTGGGTTGCAAGTATTATGGACGGTGGAGGAAGCCCATAATTTAGCATTGAAGGCTGAACTTATGAAACATAGACCGACAAACTCAGGGTATCGTAGGAATACTGGGGAAGCTTCTAATACTGGTGTAGACAAAGGCAAAAGTCCTCAAACCCCTATGCCTACAACTCAAGGGAGGTCACAAGGAGAATCAGTCCGAAGCAGTGGTAGTACCGAACGACAGCAGGGCACTCAAGCTCACCGTAATATCCCAATTAGTCCTGATCCTTATGCTAAGCCTATACCAGATAAGTGTTATAAGTGTGGTAAGCCTGGGCATCGTTCCAATACCTGTCCTAATCATAGACCTGTGAATTTTATGGAGGAGGGTAATGAAGAGATATATGAAGATCAAATTGAAGGTGAGGATGAATTATATGATGGTGTCAATGAAGTTGAGGGGCTTGAGCAAGTTAATTGTGTAGTACAGCGTGTGCTTTACGCGCCAAAGCAAGAGGACCTTACTCAACGTCACAATATTTTTCGTTCTTATTGTATTATCAATCAAAAACTGTGTGACTTGATTATTGATAGTGGGAGTTGCGAGAACTTCGTGGCTAGAAGGCTGGTGGACTGTTTGAAACTTCCGACAGAGTTGCACCCATTCCCATATACCATCGGTTGGATTCAGAAAGGACCTACTGTGAAGGTAACTCAAATTTGTCGCGTTCCAATTTCTATAGGCAAGCATTATAAATCTGAAATTGTATGTGATGTAGTTGATATGGATGCTAGCCATATTTTATTGGGTCGACCGTGGCAATTTGATGTTGATGCTACTCATAGAGGTAGAGATAATAAGTATTCTTTTGTATGGGAATCAAAGAAAATTGCTATAGTTCCAGCAAAACAGAATTCAATTATAAATAAGCCTCTTAAAACAGAGGGGCAATCTTTTCTAACCATGAGCAGGTCCGAAGCTGAGTTCATGGCTGACACTAAAGAGTTGAATAATGTGTATGTCGTGATGGTAAAAGAAGTGATAGAAGAGAAGAAATCCCAGCAATCAATTATTTCAAGCAAAATTCAACCATTGTTGGAGGAATTCAAGGAGTTGATTTCGGAGGATTTGCCTAATAAATTGCCACCTATGAGAGATATTCAACATCATATTGATTTGATACCTGGGGCAAGTCTACCGAATTTGCCACATTATCGAATGAGTCCAAAGGAGAATGAGATCTTGAGGGAGAAAATTGAAGATTTGTTACACAAAGGTTTTATTCGAGAAAGCATGAGTCCTTGTGCGGTTCCAGCATTGTTAACACCAAAGAAGGACGGGAGCTGGCGGATGTGCATTGACAGTAGGGCCATCAACAAGATCACTATAAAGTACAGATTTCCTATTCCGCGGCTTGATGACATGCTAGACATGCTCGAGGGGTCTAGGTTGTTCACAAAAATCGACTTGCGTAGTGGGTACCATCAAATTCGCATTCGTCCTGGAGATAAGTGGAAAACTGCATTCAAGAGCAAGGATGGATTGTACGAGTGGTTAGTCAAGCCATTTGGGCTATCCAACGCACCAAGTACCTTTATGCGAGTCATGAATCAAGTCTTGAGGCCTTTTGTGGGAAAGTTTGTTGTTGTTTATTTTGATGACATTCTTATCTATAGTAAGACTGAAGCAGAGCATATTGGGCAATTAAAAGAGGTGTTGACTATGCTGCGAGAAAATCAATTATTTGTTAACTTCAAGAAGTGCACTTTTATGACGAATAGCCTATTATTCCTGGGCTCTGTGGTGAGTGCAGATGGAATTCATGTAGATGAAGACAAAGTTCGCGCAATTAGAGAGTGGCCTACACCAAAGACCGTGACTGAGGTGAGGAGTTTTCATGGTCTTGCTACTTTCTATCGTCGCTTCATAAGGAATTTTAGTACTATTACTGCACCAATTACTGAGTGCTTGAAGAAAGGAAAATTCCTATGGGGTGAGGAAGCTGAACAGAGTTTTGCTTTAATCAAAGAAAAATTGTGTACAGCAACTGTGCTAGCGTTACCAAGTTTTGAGAAATTTTTTGAAGTAGAGTGTGATGCTAGTGGAGTTAGCATTGGAGCTGTTCTATCACAAGAGAATCGTCCTGTGGCGTTCTTTAGTGAAAAGTTGAATGAAGCGAGACAGAAATGGAGCACCTATGATCAAGAATTCTATGCTGTAGTTCGAGCTTTGAAGCATTGGGAACATTATCTTATACAAAGGGAGTTTGTGCTGTATTCAGATCACCAAGCATTAAAATTCATCAATAGTCAGAAGAAGCTTGACAGTATGCATGTGAGATGGACTACTTTTCTACAAAAATTTCCTTTTGTTATTAAGCATAAATCTGGGGTTATGAATCGTGTTGCTGATGCTTTGAGTCGTCGTGCTACTTTGCTTGTTACATTGGCACATGAAATTGTTGGGTTTGACTATCTGAAAGAGATTTATGAGGATGATGAAGATTTTAGAGAAATTTGGGCTAAGTGCATTGACAAACAACCTGTCAGTGACTTCAGCTTGAATGATGGATTTTTGTTTAAAGGAAATTGTTTATGCATTCCAAAGACTTCGTTGAGGGAAAAATTGATTCGAGACTTTCATGGTGGAGGATTGAGTGGGCACCTTGGAAGAGACAAAACTGTGGCAGCTTTAGAAGAGAGGTATTTTTGGCCCAGATTGAAGAGAGATGTAGGGAATTTTGTGCAAAGGTGTTACATTTGTCAGACATCCAAAGGGCAGTCGCAGAACACTGGTCTTTATATGCCTTTACCTGTGCCACAAGCTATTTGGGAAGATCTATCTATGGATTTTGTGTTGGGACTACCTCGTACTCAACGAGGAGTGGATTCCGTGTTTGTAGTGGTTGATAGATTTTCTAAAATGGCACATTTTATTCCTTGTAGAAAGACCTCTGATGCATCCCATATTGCAAGATTATTCTTTCGCGAGGTGGTTCGTCTACATGGGGTACCTCAGACTATTACTTCTGATAGGGACATCAAGTTCCTTAGCCATTTTTGGGTGACTTTGTGGAGAATGTTTGATACTTCATTGAATCGTAGTACTACTGCACATCCTCAGACTGATGGGCAAACAGAGGTAACTAATCGTACCTTGAGGAATTTAATTCGAAGTGTTTGTGGTGACAAGCCTAAGCAATGGGATCATGCCCTACCGCAATGTGAGTTTGCTTATAATAGTGCTGTGCATAGCGCTACTGGGAGATCACCTTTTGCATTAGTTTATGTGACACCACCGAAACAAGTTATGGATTTAGTGAAATTGCCTAGAGGGCCGGGTGTTAGTATTGCTGCTGAAGCCATGGCTAAGCAGGCGCGAGAGATTCAAGAAGAAGTCAGGCAAAAGCTTCAGGAGACTAATGCAAAATACAAAGTAGTTGCTGATAAGCATAGGCGAGCCAAAGTGTTCAAGGAGGGAGATTTTGTGATGGTCTTTTTGCGTAGAGAACGCTTTCCTGTAGGGACATACAACAAGCTCAAGCCAAAAAAATATGGGCCTTACAAAGTGCTGCACAAGATCAATGATAATGCTTATGTCATTGATTTACCAGAGAGCATGAAGATTTCAAGGACTTTTAATGTTGCTGATTTGTTCGAGTTTCATCAGGCAGAGCCACTTTATCCAGACTTTAACTCGAGGACGAGTTCTTTTCAAGTGGAGGGGACTGATGTAGAACAAGTTGCACATAAGTTCATGGAGGACCTGGAGCATCACAAAGTTTCACACAAAGCAAAGGGCAAAGCAGAGGGTACTTAACTAGAAAGCAGAGGGCATCTAACTAGATTTGATTTGCCGGACATATCAAATCTAGTTAGTTTCTTAACTAGATTTCCTTAATTTCCCCGGGTGTTTATTTTATTTATTCCTTTCCTATTTTATTGCTTTCTCCTATTTTATTGCTTTCCTAAGTGTAGTAGAATTCTTTTTCCTAGTTTAGTAGACTTTCCTTTTTCCTAGTTTACTTAGAGTTCAAGTATTAGTTCTCTTTAAATAGGCTTGTAGCCCTACGGGCAGAATAACTTTTATCAATAATATTTCTTTGAGAGTTTTCTCTGTGGTTTGTGTTATTTCTCGTGGATTCGAGAACCCTAGGCTATTGACGTTTGTCATAGTCATATCCTTCTAGTTTTCCGCTGCGTCACATGGGGTCAAGAAACTCATGGGATGTGACCCACAAGATGGGATTCAGTATTGGTCCCAGCAGAGTTTTATAGGTTTTAGGATAAAAGGATTTGATCTCACGCTTTCCTTAGGTCGGGATGTTTAGGGTATTGATTAAGTCCTAACATCATAGCTGCCAAATGTTTCTAAAAGAGGAAATTCAACTACGGTTGGGCCTTCTTTTGATGGCCACTTCACTATATATTTTGGTGGTTTCAACATCAGCAATTTGTGGAACATGAAATACCATAATAAAATGCACTACAAATTTTATGCTCTTTATGCCGTCAGTTGTTGGGGATTTTAGGTTAATCTTTGGCTCCCCTGTTTCCCTGTTTCGGCCGCTTCTCATGCCTTCTAGGTGTTTGTTTTTTAGCCCGTGAGAAGTATTTGGTGTCGGGGGTGATGTTTTGCCTTCCCTGATGTAACCTGTCTTTTTTCTCTAATAATATTTTCTTTGCTTATCAAAAAAGAAAAACCAAATTAACAAGTCACGTACTTGTCCAAAAATATATGCCACAGTAGTTATTGTTAAGAAATGGATGGAAGATTGTCTTCTGGTTATTGATTTAATACATCCAATCACCACTTGATTTACACCGCAGAAAGAAAAAAAATAAAATAAAGAACCACTAGATTTCATATATTCAAAGAGAGTAGAGGAAACCAAAAGGATGGGACGTATCATCTCTACCAAGTGAGCATTTTCTCTATTTCTGCAGGAATTTCTTGAACCAAAATGCCGAATCCTTGGGGTATCTTTTTAAACCATCTTTGTAGTCTACAAAGTTGATACCGAACCTAACTGTGTAACTTGCAGTCCATTCAAAGTTCTCTAATAATGACCATGCAAAGTAACCCTTGACGTCAACTCCGTCACTGCATGGCAACACAATCAAATCATTACATGAGACATATATAAGTGGCATTTTAATTTGATGTTAATGTAAGTTATGACGTTTGCGAAAATGAGAATTTAGAACCCTTCTACGAACCCCTGAACTCAAGTAATTAATTACGGAACCCTAAAAACAATAACAATGAATTTCAATTTGAGAAAACTCACTCAATGGCTCCTTTAAGGGACACAAGATGTTTATGGTGGTAATCTATTCTTATGGGATCCTTGAGGGCTTCCTTGAGTGGCAAAGAACCATCATTGAGCTCATTAATCCCTGAAAGTAGTTGAAGAAATTTAAAATTACCTACAGATGTAATCAACTTTTATTTATTACGCATCAAAATGAATAGGTTATTGCCCTACCATTCTCTGTAATGTAAATAGTTGGATTGTTATACTTTTCTTTTGTGTAAATTGAAAGATCTCGGAAACCTCTTGGATAGGAAAGGAGCCAGCTTGTACCACCCTGCAAATTCATTAGCGGACCATTTATTTAAAAGCAAACTAAAAGAATATTGCAGTCACATATAAGCTTACATATGTATATGAACTAGGATTACTTTATAACATACCGGTGAACCAATAGGGATTCCGTTTCGCTCAGCTGCAAAATAAGAACAAAAATAAAAATAATAAAAAATCAAGGTATCTCTTGGATTGAAGCTAGGAAGTATTTTGTTGCTTTATAGGGCAAAAGCTGAAGTAAAATTTTCAAAGTTTTTGTACAAATTCACTTGTAAAATTAGTGAGAGAATCCATTAGCTACATATCTTGCAGTGTAGTAATTTAACCCAATAAAGTCAAAAGATCCTTTCATCATCATGGATTCCTCTTTGGTGAAATTTGGTAGCCCTTGTTGAACAAGGGTACGCATGATTTGTGGATAGTCACCAAAAGTTAACGGGTCCATAAACCTGCCAAAAGCATGGAATAACATCTATCTTAATTTGTAACTAGGTTGTATTATGACAGATCCTAGCCTAGGCATATGTCCTTGGAAAAAAAAAAAAAAAAGGGAAAGATCTTAGCTAGACGTACGTCAAGTACTGATGATGATATACTCACCAACCGAAAATGAAATCAAGAGCTCTTTCGGCTGCCTTATTAACAAGTTTTGTATTGGAGTAAGGTACCACCCAATTAAAATTTAATGTTATCCCAATCTCGCCGCTTTGAGATGCCTACACAGTTCAATCTCAGTTTAATATATGTTATTATTGAAGTTTATTAGTCTAATGAAACCCATTTTGTAATTTTTCATTAGGACCACACCACAAAGATGGACAGATTCTAGGCATCCTTGCTCACCTGGTATTTCTCTTTGTATAGTTTAACAGCTGCTGCATGAGAAAGAAGCAAGTGGTGGGTAACCACATAAGGCTCAATCGCTGAGTCTCCACCTAGGCACTTTGGAGACACCCATGCAGAACACCGGCCTGGCGCAAAGAAACCGGAACCTTCATCGTAACCCACACTGCTGAAAGCCCATGGCTCATTCATGGTTATCCAATGCTTTACTCGATCACCAAATTCTTTGTAGCAAATCTCTGCAAAGTCTTGAAAATCATCCCTGTTGATCAAATGAGTCACATTTTATTTGGTCAGGTCGGTCATTCTCTAGAACTTGTGTGTGTTAGGTCTTATGTTGGCATGATATCCTAGAGATATTCTCCTCAACTGTAGCATGAGTGATCTTGGGGTTCAAGCTTATATATGGAGGAAGGGTAAAGGTAGTTTCAATTATATTGCTTTCCCACAAAACAAAATAACCAAAAAAAAATTTAAAAAAAAAAAAAAAAAAGGGTTTTGTTTTGTTTTAAAGAAGAATGGTCAAGTATAATTCTTATAAACGAAGGGTTCACTTACACAATGTGAGGACTTAAAAAGCCACCATACTCATCTTCTAGTGCTTGTGGAAGATCCCAGTGAAAAATAGTCACGAAGGGCTGCAGACCTGGGCATTAGAATGGCAATAAGAGAGAGCTATTATTATTACATTTTTTTAAAAAAAATTTTGACCGGCAAAAACATATATATTAAAGTAAAATAAAGATTCGCCAATGGACTCCATATTTGCTGGCGCGGATTAATTTCACAATGGTACTTTCTGAGAAAATGGGTGAGCCACATCAGTCCAAATAACTAGTTCAGATCCGAAGTGTAGGGCATTGCTTGTAAGATAATTTGAAAAAAAAAAAAAAAAGAAAGAAAAAAAAGAAGGCAAACAATGTTAAATATGTGACCTCCAAACAGTTCTAATGCATGAGTTGAGGCCCATTTTCAAGACGCCTGAGTCGAAGTACGTACATATCTAATGTGAATCACCTTAGGCCACAAGAGGACAGAGAAAGTTTAAGCGTGCTGCTATATATTCTTGATTACTAGATTCATACAACCCACAGATATGGTATTTATTTTTTATTAATAAAATTGGTTTTCTTTTGTTGATAAATAAATTTTTTTTAAGCAAAAAAAAAAAAAAAAAAAAAACAGATATGGTATTTATTCCCATTAAATAACAATTAATTATCTTACAAGGTAAAAGCCTGGACAATGAGATGGAGAATCCGAGTGCATCCATTCCCATTTCCTTCATTATTTGCACGTCATCCTGTTACATTTCTCAATTCTCATCATATATCATACATATAGAATAAGTAGTTAAAATGAAGTGGATAAAATTGAGAAAAAAAAAAAAAGAAAAAAAAACCTATTAATAAAATGGGATGCGTTCGTTATGCTCAGTTTGTTGCAAGGGAAAACATTGTGAGGTGTATGTTTAGATTGCAAGGGAAGATGTTGTGAGGTGTCTTGTATTTATTTATTACTTAACTCTAGGAGACTTTTGGATGAGAGAAAATGAGCAATATAAATCCAATGGCTGGATAATTGTATTATGTATAAACATGGTCTCCTGATCACCTTTATCTATATATATATATATATATATATATATATATATATATGTAATAGAAGAGTTTGAGCATCAAAGAGAATTAAATCTAGCATCCCAATTACATTGACACTCTAGACTCGGGTTCGGCTCTTCTCCAGTCTGCTAAGCACTAGTTCCCTCCAGTTCACGGTTCTCAAAGCTCCACCGCATTTGAAGTTAATCGGAGGACTTACAGTAAGACACGTCATCTACTCGTTAAATTGTTCACTTTCTCGTTTGGAAACGTTAACGGCTTCTTCATAATGGAGTGTAACACCCCCAAAATTCTTCCAAGTTCTACATTTTTTCTTTTTCCGTCCTTCTGAAAACCAGGGACTAGAGAAGTTTCAATTGGATAAAGTGACAAACAACCATGATAGATTCAACCGTTGAAAGTTATTTCTATCTTCCCGATTGATTGTGCCCAAATTTCTTCTAAGCTTTAATAGTCATGGTCGCTTATGCAGAAGGAAAAAAATGAAAAAAACAGAGAGGCTCGATCAATGAAGGAATCCAGCACTGCCCAACTCCAACCCTTAATCTTTGCCAGGGGGCAGAGAACATTATGCCCAACTCCACCCCACCAACAACAGTAAACATGGAAATACAATTGAAATATCTTCTATTATTCTCCTTGATCTCCAAATCGGCAACATCGGAAACGGCCATCTATCTCGTCCATATATGTAAAATTTACGACACCATATGAATCACTTTTCTTGGAGAAAAAAACATACCAAAATTCTTGTCCATGGTCGATTGGTTCTCTTGATCACTTCCATTGTTCAGTTTATGGGTACGATGATGCCAAATCGACTAATCTAACCAACTTGCATGCCGTTAATGTTTTAAGAAGAGTAAATTTTCTCCGTTAAGAAAGAAGCCTTAAGAGGAGTAAATGAACAATTTAGCATGTAGATGACGTGGCTCGCTGTGAATCTTTTGATTGACTTAAATGTGGTGGAGGTTTTAGAACCATGTACTGGAGGAACGGTGGGCCAGAGACTGGAGAAGAGCCCATCCGACCCTCACTATCATGTGCATCAAAGCTCTAAATTTTATTAAGGGAAGAAAAATAATACAATTAATAGAGAAAAAGAAATATATATTATTAAATATATTATTTAGGGGAAATATCTAAAACCTCCCTTAAAAATAAATTCATATCTAAAAACCCCAATAAATATTTTTCCTATCCCTTTAATCCAAATAAAAAAGAATTATATCCATTAACTCCAACCAATTAACATTTTTCTTACTATGGTTAAAACAAAAGAGTGATCTGACTAAAATACCCATTTTTCCAACTGCGCATACCTACTCCCCCACTCCTCTTTCTTCCCCCTTCCCCCTTGTGCAATAAACACACACACTCTCTCTCTCTCTGCTACCATCCACATGATGGGTCAAGGTTGCTACTCTGATGGGTCAAGGTTGCTGCTCTTGCTGTGTTAGTTGCAAAAGACATGGGGAGGGTTCTCTTCTTACTTGGGTGACAAAGGCATGCGTCAATCATTAAATATATTAATACCAAAGAAGGGTATTTTAGTCAAATCACTCTTTTTTTCTTTTTTTTAAGAGTAGTAAACAAAAACTTAACTAGTAGGAGTTAATGGATATGATTCTAATTTTTTTTGGACTAGATGGATAGGAAAAATATTTCATGGGGTTTTTGGATATAATTTTATTTTTTAGGGAGGTTTTGGATATTTCCCCTATTATATATTCCCAACCTCATCAAGAACTGTGATATAAGATTCATGCTATGGTTACTCTCAATTTTTTATTTTTAATCTAATATATGGCCCAAATGTATGAGCCACGATGACATAGAAAGTGGGTAATCAATTATCCACAGTTTGTGCCGTCAGATCAAGAAGAAAAAAGCTCTCCCAATAAAATGCGTTCGGATTCGGTGCTAGGGTGATGTTTCCTTGGCACCGTGCCAAGCTACCTCCTATTGCGACATGTGGCTTACCATCTCATCCGAGGGGAGGTATTTCTCATGATAAAACAACCCCATTCAGCTGCGTTTTGGTTCCTAAATGCACCGTTAACGGCACAGCTCCTGTTACTCCCATTTGAACCAAAAATCCTTACTGGCAGTAGTTCTCCTGCGAGAAAGCATTTGGATTCACTGGGAGGATTTTGGGAAGCACTGGCATGGCACATGGATAATCACCGTCGACTTCTCTCTCTCAGCTCACCTCTCTCTCTCTCGCCATCGGCCACTACCACCCCTTAAAAAAATAAAAAAATAAAAAAGAAGAAGAAAGAAAGAAAGAAGAGGAAAACCCATTTCAATTCAGTTCATGGAGCTACGTGTAAGATGGGTTTCTTGTTAGCTGGTGGTTTTAATGTTGAAGGGGAAGAAGCCAAAGGAAGTCCCTGTAAGATGGGTTTCTTCCATCAATTTCCTTCTCTAAAGTTTCTCAATACATGAAATCCCCTAACCTAGCAGTAGCAGTAGCAACAGCAGCAGCATACACGAATTCAGCAAGAAATCCCTCAATAATTTCTCAATAATTTGAAAAAAAAAAAAAAAAAAACGAAATTCGGCAAGCACTCCATCCCAATCCAACGTCGGCACCCATGGGGTTTGTGACGATGCCGGCGAGAGGATTTGCAAGAAGCCCCTTCTCTCCATTTTCTATCCAACGAACCATCTCATGTCTCTCTCTCTCTGTTTTTTTTTTTTTTTTTTTCTTTTTTGGGCTTTTTTTATGAACTTTTTTGAGAGAGCCATTGCTTACATTGTCGTCGGCCATGGTTCTCCTCTCTTTATTTTTGTTTGGTTTTCTTGTTCTATGGGTCCAGTAGATTTGGGGAAAAATGTTTAATTTTGTTTGGTTTTGTTCTTCTACAGGTGGATAAAATAGGGAAAACAATTTAGGGGTCTTGATCTTAAAGGAGGTAGTGCCAGTGAGGAGCGTTGGTGGGGGAGGTGATGAGTCAACGCTTGGCCGGCGGTGGGTGCTAGCCCGTCGCTGCTGCTTCTTCCTTTCTCCTTCTTCGATTTTTTTTTTCCTTTGTTTTTTTGGTTGTTGCTTCCATGGTGGGAAGTGGTGCGGCAGGGTTGTTTCATTGGAGACGGAGCCGGAGCCGGAGTTGGGGTTTTGGTGGGGGTTGAAACAGGTGATGGCGGTGCAGCGATGGCTCTTCTGGGTTTCAAGAATGGCAAGTAGATATATGGCAGAGGGCAAAACACACTGTTTTTGGAGTAACGGTGACATGCGCCGTTAATAGTGCGTTTGGGAGCCAAAACGCACGTGGTTGGGGTCGTTAGTTTTTCTCACCGTTGGATGAAAAGTTGGGCCACGTGTCGTAATCTTCAGCACCTTGGCACGATGCCAAGAAAACACGACCTTAGCACTGAATCCGAACACCAATTAAACACCTAAACCAAAACAGATTGTGATGAAACTAACTAGACTAAATATGGCAGTGAGTCGGTGAGTAACAAAGAACCAAAAAAACAATGGAAAGAAAGAAAATTGAGAGAGACCTGGATATTGGTGAGTGAAGTTATCCGATATACTTGGAGATCTACCCCCTTCTGTTGCTCCACCTTCATACTGAAAATTCATATCCAAAAACATTATATATAGTGAAAATGTTCATGTATCTAGCTTCTTGAAAGTTGTAGATATATACTTGAGCCACACCCAGAGGAACATATATATTTCCAACGGTACCTGGTAAGAAGACGAGGCAGTGCCAAAAATAAAACCAGCCGGAAAGCTACAATGATGAAACGAAGATGCCCCGTGACTCGCTGCCACAGGCTCGGCTTAAGCCTTGCAAAGGGTTTATTAGGACAAGAATCGCCGATAGTAGGTAGCGTTTAATCGCCATAGCCAAGGGGTTAATTTTAAGACACCTTTAAAAAATCATGTGTGCGTGACTACGCGCGCGAGAGAGAAAAACTTGAACACCAGAGAAAGCAAAATGATGTATTAAGGCTTGAACAAGTCCACATAATAAAGCATACGGCGTGAGACATCATTGTAACGATGAAGACAGGAAAGAGAACAATCTGTATAAAATAGCCAGAGAGATGATCCTCTGCCTATTTAAGTTGAAGCATAACAGTACAACGGAAAGGGCCAAAATCAATGGGTAATATTTCCAATTCGGTGGAACTTGCTAAACTAAAGAGCATTGACCCATCCTTGTAATCATCTATGTGATTGATGCCCAATTATTTAATTCTTTTGTTATAATGTTTTTAAAAACTAGTCATGTTTGTTGTTTCAGAGATGATTGTTTTAAGTTTGAACTTAAATACTAGTCATCTTTTCATCCTAAAATTTAAAAGATGACTGGTTTTCAAAAAATGGTCATCTTTTTAAATTCTAAAAGCGTCATCTATCAACCTTTTTCTTGTAGTGAGGGGGTCTCTAATAGCCCTTGGATTAATTTCTAGGGTTTTAATCCCAACCATTGGTTTATCCTAACGAAACTCTATAAATACCCCTTATGCTTCAGCATAAGGGGAGGCAATTGGAGGCAATTGGGAACCACTTTATGCATTAAAACCTAAGTGTTTGAGATAGAATAAAAGAGAGGGACTTGAAGGAGAGCTAGAGGACCTGCTGTAGCCTTGAAGAACATTGATTCAAGCCATCCACAAGTCAAAAGGAGAGTCTCTACAGCAGCAAGGAAGCTTCCCTAAGGTATTTTTCCCTTCTATTCAAGCTTAAACTAGGGTTTCATGGAGAATAGGCTTATTGCATGTTAAAGATAGATTTTTTATCATGTATTAATACTTTAGCTAGTTAATATACATGAAATACTTACTGTTTATGATGGGCTTAGCATGCTTTAGGACTGTTTCATAGGATTTAAAGCATAGTTGTGATTCTAGTGCTTTTATTGTCCTTGTTTTAGAATAGTGTTATTGCATCTTAAAGTTAGAATTTTTATCATTTTCTATTGCTTTAGTTAGTTAATATACATGATTTAAGTTCTGTTTAATATGAGTTTAGCATGTTTAGAGTTTGTTTTGTGTGTTTTCAAGCGTGTTTGTGAGTTTAGGGTTTTTAGTGTCCTTGTTTTAGGTTAGTTTCATGCAGCATGTTAGCATAGGATTTCTTATTTGTTTTCTTCATAGTTACTGTATGTGTTTTACATATATGATAACTATGATATTTTTTGCATGCGTATTAGTGGATTTCTAGGTTTTTTTTTTATGCATGATATGGTATTAGGATTGCATTAGAACTTATATTTATTCACTGTTTGTGCTGTTAGCATGTTTAGTGGATGATTTTAGGCCATAATACTATTCTGTCCAGATTTGCATGTTAGTGTTTTGGCATGGTTTTGAGCACGTGTAAGGGTACAAAAAGGTGTGGTGATTGTCTTTTGGCAAATAGGGCTGCCATTGCTTGAAATTGCTAATATTTGGAGCTATTGCGCTCAAGTAAGTGGGTTTGAAGGTGCCCCATGATTCACCTTTCTTCTTAACTCTCTTCTCTTCTCCCTCTTAGGGTTAATTCTTAATATGAGTCTATGGTCTTAATCAAAGGTTTCCTTAACCAATAAAATTCTGTTTTTTATCAAAGTTTCCATCTTGTAGAATTCTTTCTAAATTCAAACTTAGTTTATCTATCACATTCAATTCGTTTACAAATAAGGAAACCTAGGGTTTTTACCATAGGTTTATATTAGGATTTAACTCTATTCTAATCGAACTACGTAGACTTTGATCCATGTATTTCATTGCATGGTACGTAGGCGCTCTTCGTGAGGCTCAAGTCCGTTCTAGGATCCAAGTATCCTACGTTTTTGTATTTTATTTTCTTTTTTCTGTTTTATCTTGCTTATTATGCATGAATGATTGGATGGAATATATGATATATATGCATGCTATCTTATGATGATATTTATTGATTTTATGTGTTGAAAAGACTTTAATTTAGCCCAAATAAACCGAGAGACTGAAAGGGTGACATGGGTGCCTATAGGCTTTGCCTAGAACCTTCCCATGTCATAACTTAGCCTCCGAATCCCCAGTTTTCTTTGGTTTCTAAAAAGACTGTTTTTGCCTTTCCTTTTTAAATATAGAGTCATTCAAATTGTTTTCCTAAAACAAAACTATTTTTAAGGTTTTCCTTGTTTCCTTTAAAAAATAAGGTGGTGACTCCTCTTTCTTTTTCAAACCCCTCATTTTCCTTTTCAATCCTTGTAGGCCCGCTTTTTGGGGTTCACACATACTTTGGCCCCCCAAAAATGAAATCCCCATTTCGTCCCTTTGCAATGGTCTAATTAATTAAGGGCTTATTTATCTACAGTTAGTGATTTGAAATTGGTCTGATCATTTGAACTTCCAAGATGCTTCACTTTAAAGTGACTGCCTCCATAAAGGAAGGCATTTACAAAAATGTGAACCTTGGAGTCGCCATTAATTACTGGTTTAAGACGTAATTGATCATATTTGATTGTATTCAAAACCAACACTAACTTGAATTTTAATGACTCCTAAGATCTTTGTTACCAAAAGTAGGTATTATCATCCCCTCGCACCTATGGATTGGGACCATGGTTGCTACATCCTATATTGCATTATCTCTTAAATTCTAAACTTTAAACAAATTCCCACATTAAAGCATGCTTGTGATTTGGACATTGGGTTATGTAAAAGGTGACCTTGACTTAAAAGAATAATAATGATAAAAAAATCTTATTGAAAGATTGCATAAATTTTTATTTTGAAATATACATTGAAAGATAGCAATTTATTTAAATTTAAAAAATGACAACTGATATTAATTTGAAAACTAGGTGTGATAGCCCAATGTCATGTGCGAGTCTGCTATAAAATATGGCATGTGGTTTTATTTTGAAAGATGCAAATAGAGATAATGTTTTTTGCTTTTTGATAGATGTGAAGAAAAAAGATGCTATATACATATGGCATTAAAAATGCAATAGATAATATGGATTGAGGGTCATTGGAGCCCTACACATTCGAATTAGCTTGATTAAATTGAAAAATTAATCGAATTAAATGGCTTGAACGAAAATAGTTCGGTTTTGCTAAAATGTATGCAGAAATTCAGTAGCCTTTGGCGTAAATAAAAAAATGCATTTTTTTATTTATTTTTATTTTTGGTAAAAATATCTATGGAAAGTTTGGCAGTATTCTAACATCGTAGAACCTATATGGTGATTGTAGAAGCACTATTTGGGAGCGCATGCATAAATGTTGCTATGACAGCAGCTTACCATTTTGCAACAAATATCATTCAATGATACATATTCCCTTGTACATGTTCAGCCAATAAATAAATAAATAAAATCCTGCAGAAGTACAAATTATTATTCCCAGGTACAGTGTGGACTTATTAAGTGTGATTGATAATATAATTTCATTACATATATGTAATATATACTTCTCATTAGCAATTAATCTCTAACATATTTAGACAAGCTATACCACACAAACGAATTAATAACACAATAATCGAATTGAAATAAAACAAACAATTTTATACCTTCTATTTTGAACTGTACAAAACAGTCCTTCCTCACATCCGAATACTGGAAATTACGTAGAACTGAAAAAAAAAAATAATAAAAAAAAAAAAAAAAAGAAAGGTCTTTTTTTTTTTTTTTTTTTCTATTTGGCAATTGGAGATTGGACCAGGCTGTCGGGTAAGGGGGCAGTAGGGAATGGCGGCAGGTCGCATGATACTTCTGCAGGCTTTGTTTATTGTTTATTGGCGCAGCTGGCGATTCCACAACACGACACGCTTCCTTTTTCGAGATGTATATTAGACGCTCTCCTTGACTGTGCTTTCAATAATTTTTTTTCGCTCTCTTCAAATTTAATTATCAACTGACTAAATAACCCTTTACTGTTTTATCTATTACTTATTTGCAGTGGGGTTCAAATGGAAACAAAAATAAAAAATAAAAAAAAATGCGTATTAGAAAGTTTTTTTGATAAGAAAAAGGAAAATGCAAAAGAGGTAGCCATTTTTTTTTTCTTTCCTGCAATTCTACTTTGGCCAAGTGATATTACAACCGCCATATCAATCCATTACAGATAATGGGACAAAAAATTTAACTTATGTAGCATTATTCGAAAAAAAGACAAAAAAAAAGTGCCCAATCTAATCATACAGGCATAAATGTTGGATATGATCATATGATGTTAATTACAGTAGTATTATTTATTATTAATTTTTATCCCAAATTCTATTTCTTAATAATGTGGCAGAAACTACATCACCACAGGTTTTTTTTTTTTTTTTTTTTCTTCTAAGGTTCCATTTGAATGTCTAAATGTGAAGACACAAATTTATTTTTTTGAACTGAAATACTAAAGTCAAGTTTCAAACCACTATATAATAGCATCTCCAAGGGTATTGGTTATTTTTTAACTATTAAAAAAAAAAAAAAGGGGGAGGGGAGGGGGGAAAAAAAAAGACATTTTCTAAGATAGCATCTACATATTTAAGTGAGCAATCCAAGTGCACTACCTATTTTTTAATTACTTAATATTTTTTTTAGTACCTTTAAATTTTAAAATTTTATCATTAGGTGGAGAGAGAGAGAGAGAGAGAGAGAGAGAGTAAATGGTGAAGAGACAACAAAAGTGAGAAAATTGATTTTTTATTTTTATTTATTTAAGTTTAACAAGTCAACATGAGAGAGGATCACCTGCTTAGGTACTTGAGTTTATCCAACGACTTTACAAATTTCAACTCTCATCCCATAAGTGTGTGTATTTTTTTGGGCTATGGTTGGATGAGCTTTATCAATCCAAACATAAGGCGCAGATTGCATAGGTGTTTATGACCATGTGGGCCCTGTGGCATGGTAGGAATCGGTTGGTTTTTGAAGGGATTAGGGAAGACCCAGTTGATGTTGCTGATGTTGTTACAAGGGGAGCTCATCTATGGTAGGATTTTTTTGAGGCTACTAGTCGACATGAGACAATAGTTAGCAGATCCAGGGTACAATGGCAACCACCTCGTGTAGGGGGTTTTTAAACTGAATGTTGATGGAGCCTTATTTGTGGAGCAGAACAGCGTCGGGGCTAGGGTAATTGTTCGAGACTATGGAAGCCAAGCAATAGCAGCCGGTCAAAAAAATTCCCAGGTTTGTTTTGGGTAGCAAAGGTGGAGGCAATGGCTATTTGGTTTGCACTGGGTTTTGTGCGCAATTTGAGTTTAAGGTCAGTTGTGGTGGAAGGAGACAGTGTGGAGGTGATAAATGTTCTTAATTCTGCTGCATCCTTGGTTAATTCTTTGGGTCTTCTTGTTAAGGATATTTATGATGCTTCCAGACTATTTAAGGAGGTGACTTTCTCTCATGCTCAGCATGAAGCTAATGAGGTGGCCCACGGTCTTGCTAGACACGCTGAGAAATATTGAGGATTTTTGTGTGTGGCCGGAAGAAGTTCCAGAATTTGTTAGGGAGAAATTTAATGCTGATTTGTATGTGGAAGATACCTTGATCTTAATCTATATACCTAGCTTGATCGTTTTACCGAAAAAAAAAAAAAATAAAATAAAAAAAACCCTGATCTTAAAAGGGTAATGACGCATGCATGATGTCATTTGATGACATCATGTGGATTAACTTGATCTGGTGTGGCACAGCTTATGGTGCACCCTCACTTCACACATAGCTGATTGAATCTATGAACAATAATATCTTGGGATTTCAGACTCCGATTGATATGATTCAAGAGGTGTTGGAAAGATCTTGACAGGCTCTTTAATTTGACAGTGATATTGCCTGGTAACTCAGCTTGATTGGTGGCACAAATGTTGAGGAAAGTCCTAATTACCTAATTACCAAGTGAAACTTCAAATATAAATATATTGTGATCCAGGACTCTGATTGATGCAATTCTTGTGGTGCTACGAAGATCTGGGTGAACTTTTTAATTTGGTAGAGAAATTGATTAGTCATTGCAGCTTATTCTAGATACAAATTTCGAGATAAGTTTCAGTGGTCTAATTTAGAGTGGAACTTCAACTACGAATATCTTGTGAGCCGACTCGATGAGAGGCTATGGACTGCCCTTTAGGTGTTCTTTGAGTTGACTTGAGACTTGACTTTTTTTACCAAGTTAACTGAGGTTGAATTTTTTTTGCATGCTTCTTGAGGCATATGGCTCCCACTTCCAATTAATATGACTGTCATGGGTAATTTTTCTAATAGATTGTCTATAGGTCAATGATAGCTGAAGTGGTAACTCGGTGGATTGGTCTAGTGGTTGGATACTTGACACCAAAGTGACTATCTCGAGTGGAGCTCATAAAAATTTGTTTGTATGCATTACTAATTGTCTTCACTGAAATTTCAGATTTGGTCTTTTGACTTGGAACATATATATTTTTTAAATTATAAAAATTTTGGATAGTGGAAATATAATATTTTTCACAATAAATCATTGGTTATATGTTTCATATATTAGAAGTACAAGTGTTATGAGACTAGAGTGTGAGATTATGAAAAATAGTATTCTAGACTTTGTCGATGTGAAAGTTTATATCTTGGGTAAAGTTGTGCAATTGTGGATCATTTCAGTTTGATTTATTAATTTGGATTTTGTAAACGAAAATATAAGAATCATAAATATGGTTATTTCTTTCCTAAAAATTGTTGGAATAATTATCTAAGATTATTTGCTCGATATTTATTATGGGAAATATACGTAAACATGCTAAATGTTGGTATATATGAGACTTTATATTGTAAATTATAGAGATATCGTGTTGAAATGAATTTACTTTGCTAACTATGAAATTATTAGCATGATTGGTGTAATCACGTTGCATATGGCATTCATTGTTGACATAGTAATACATTGAAAATTGACTTAACAAATACTTGGTAAAAGTAATGAGGGGTCATTGGAGTTGGATTACTTGCAGTCACGGGACGTCTTGTGATGTTTTTTACTCCATTGGTCTTGGGATACTTGAGGTCCCAGGTAGGGATGTCTTGTTGTGTTCCCGAATTGAAGCTATTTCCAGTCCCAAGTAAGAATGACGTGTTGTGTTGTCTTCTTGGAAGTTAGGTTTTAAATCCCCCATTTCCGTGCGAAGAGTACTCCTACGAGAGTGGTTTGGTAATTGAGGAATAATGTAATTGGACATAAAGTCGCATATTGTATTAAGACATGGCATTCATTGCATTAAGTTGTATTTTTTTTTTTTTTTTTTTTTTTTTTTTTTGGTTTGACGGTAAGGGTGTTCGGGCCAACTTACGTCCAACTCGACTAATCCCTCCCCAAACGATCTTAATGGCACACTCTCCTATATCGGCTTGGTGCATTCAGGAATAAATTTCTAGAGTACTCCCCAAAGGAGCACAGCAGAGTCATTCATTGCATTAAGTTATGAGTATATAACTTATATTTATTGGTTATAATTAAATTGGTCTATGGACTTTATAGAGATATTTTTGTATGATTTTATGGAGATAAAATAATATGGGTATGATTCTAGATTTATACTTTGATTTTGTGGGTGAATCTTTTGATATAAAATTGAATTTTGATATTTTCTATATGATGTATATGGGTATGTATAGGTATTTTGTGATTTTAAATGAATTTTAAAACCTTCATAAATTGTGTAGAAATATGTAATCATTTGAGTGTTAAGTCGTTAACTCACTCCCTACAGTTTTGCAGGTTTCATAAATAAAAAGAAGTTGATTGAGTTGCGAAATTTTGATGATACTATTACTACGGAAATATTGCATGTTGGTTCGTGAGGCATTAGATAGAGTATGTTGATGATATGCTCTGTGATAGGCTGTGAATTAATGATGTATTTATTTATTATTGAATGTAATTTAATTTCTTAGTGATGTGTATTTATTTATTTCGTAATTGTAATAATTGAATTCGGCTTGGAAACCCTGTGGAATATGAGGCAAGTGATAATACTTTATCTGGATGGATGTACTATGCTTTTTATGCACACTATTTTTAACAGGTTATTATTTTACTTGGCTAGCCCGTATTACAACGAGTCATGCCAGATTTTTTATTAAAATCATGGTTGAATTGAAATTATTTTATTATCACTCACATTTGAATCTAAATCTAAAACTTGTTTAATTGGAAAAGTCAAATTTTAATTTGTTATAAATTCAAACGTTTTATTAAATCAATCCTATTTTATTACCTTGATCATGATTCGATAATTGCGAATCGTGACAATAGTTCCACCATGCATCATTCACTTTGAATATATAATAAAATTGTAGATGATACACGAAAAAAACCTTGGAAAATTAAATGCACCAGAGATTTTATTAAAGCAACTAAACAAGTCGATCACTTGTCGAAAAATGCCAGAGTTGTTTTTGTGAAGACAATTAGGGATAGAGAGGGGATGATCTTCTGCTTAATAATTTGACACAACTAAAGAGAGTAGAGAGAAAACCAAAAGATGGCATGTTCCATCTCTATCCAGATAGGATTTCTTCTATTTTTGGAGGAATTTCTTGAACCAAATCGCTGAATGCTTAGGATATCTTTGAAAGTCGTCTTTGTAGTCTACAAAGTTGATGCCGAACCTAATTGTGTAACCGGAAGACCACTCGAAGTCATCCAATAATGACCACGCAAAGTAACCTTTGACGTTGACACCATCTCTGCCAAGACCGCACAATTAGAATAGACTTCATTCAACTATTAAATCATAAGATGAGGTGTAGAAGTGTGTTTTACTTCACTGTTCTTTGCGAACCTTGAAGAAAAAGGTGTAGTAATCAAGAACCCTATACACCTCTGAAAACTCAAGTAATAGCAAAATCCTAGAAGCAAGAACATAATTGTATTTGAGAAAACTCACTTAATGGCTCTTTTAAGAGACAAAAGATGGCGATGGTAGTAATCTATCCTCATGGGATCCTTGAGGGCTTCCTTAAGCGGTAGAGTACTATTATTGAGCTCATCAATCCCTGAAATAGTTGAAAAAAATTTAAAGTTGACTACCGATGTAAATAGCATTCTTTTGATACGTACACATAAACACAATATTGCATTATCCTTGAACAAGAAACCATTTTCCCTACCATTCTCAGTAATGTAAAGTGTTGGATTGTTATACTCTTTCTTTATGTAAATAAGAAGATCTCGAAAACCTCTTGGATATATGTGAATCCAGTTTGAAGCAGCCTGAAAATTCATTTTCCACACATGTATTTAAAAGCCAACCAAAGCATGCAATATCACATTATGCGCACACACGTATACGACGAAGTTTATAAATTATAACATACCGGTGGACCAATAGGGATTCCATTTCGCGAAGCTACCAAAGAAAAAAATAAAAAAATAAAAAAATAAATCTTTTGGATATAATTTTGGAATTTGCATTCTTTCCTTGCTTTTAAAAGAAAAAACTGAAAGGGAATTTTTTAAGGTTTTGTAAGAACTTACTTGTAAGATTAACAAGAGAATCCGTTGAGTAGCTCACATTTAGGGTATTGGAATTAGGAACTACGTTAGCGGCATAGAATGCTGTATAGTAATTCATTCCTATAAAGTCAAAAGACCCTTTCACAATCATGGATTGCTCATTAGTGAACTTTGGTAGCCGTTGTTGGACGTGGGCATGCATACTGTGTGGATAGTCACCATAAGTTAACGGATCCATAAACCTGCCGAAATCATGGAGTAGTAAGTATCTTATATAATTTGGAACTAGTTTGCATTATATCAGAACCTGTTCGTTGATTTCTGACTATGCACTCACCACCCAAGCATGAAATCAAGGGCTCTTTTGGCTGCCTTACGATCAGAGGGTTTTCTAATGGAGTAGGGTACCATCCAATGACAAGCTAGTGTTATCCCAATCTTGCCCTTTTGAGATGCCTGCATATATAGCTCAATCTCATCTGTTAAATGAACAAACTTGATATACTGCAAATTTATCATTGACATTTATTATTCTTATGAAACCAATTCATGTATAATTCTTCAATATGACAATATATAGGGATCAAGCACACCACCAACAATAACAAAGTACAAGAACCTTCGTTCACCTGGTATTTCTCCTTGTACAGTTTTACTGCCGCTGCATGAGAAAGAAGCATATGGTGAGCAACCAAATAAGGCTCAATTGCGGAGTTTCCGGCCTGGCACGCTCCAGACACCCATTTAGAACACCGGCCTGGTGCAAGGACGCCTATATCATAACCTCCACTACTATACATCCATGGCTCATTTAGGGTGATCCAGTGCTTCACTCGATCACCAAATTTTTTGTAGCAAAGCTCCGCAAAGTCACGAAAATCATCCCTTTTGATCAAATAAGTCACATATTATTTGGTCAAGTAGGCCAATTCCTCCAACTTTCGTTCATATGTAGTGAAAAATAAGGTTTGAATCTTTTGGCACCCGTTATTAGAATGGTGAAACATATATAATTGATATAAAAATGGGTTTAACTTACACAATTCGAGGGTTTAAAAAGCCACCATACTTATCCTCTAGTGCTTGTGGAAGATCCCAATGAAAAATAGTCACAAAAGGTTGCAAACCTGCACATAATAGCAAAGAAATAAGACAGGGCAGGGTTAACTTCAGGGGCATTTTTAATTTAAGACCAAGTGAAATAGCCAAATTATTAGGGGAAAAAAGAGGGCCAAGCTATTTCTTGCCCTATTTGATTCAAGCACAATTGTCAAATTCAAATTTATTCAACTTCATGCAATTAGTCGCCTAATTTTAAGACCGTGAGATGTAGGGATAGAATGACCATTAGATAGGAGCTCATTGATGAGATTGTTGTAAAATTTGACTCCTTTCTTGTTCACTCCTCCACTTAGCTTCCCACCTGAGTAGTCAAAGTTTCAGAAAAAACAAGAAATTAAAGATCAGAAAAATTTAAAAGAGGAAGATGGTTTCTGATAAATTGAATTATGAAGCTTCCCATTTGATTGTTTCAGCAACAAAATGGGATTCGAGGACGCATATTTGAAAAAGGGTGACTTCATGGGGCAAAAACTACATGATTTTCATTTCTAAACTAAATTCAGCTATATATGCAAGAGAACTTGGCAAATTAAAATTAAATCTTAAAAAATTGACATGTTGCATATGTAAGTGTAGCAATATATAGTGGGGATTGTTGCAAGCAATCAATTATCTTACGAGGTAGCAATCTGGACCACGAGATGGAGAATCTGAATGCATCCATTCCCATTTCCTTCATTATCTGCACATCTTCCTGTTACATTTCTCAATATTCTTTATCGATCCTTGATATAAAAATAAGTAGACCAAAATAAGGTCGATGAAACATAGAAGACCACCACCCCACAATTGACGACAAAGATCTAAGCAGGGATGGTAAAAGATATTTTGATATCCAATTTTGTGGGGCGAATAGCTATTTTGCTAGCTTATGAGATGTCCTGTTCGGAGTATTATTTATTATTATTATTATTATTATTATTATTTATCACACTCTGTTTGTGTCCTTTAGGGGTGTTTTTCCTGTTTTGTCATGTGGGTACCTTATAATAATGGTAGAAGTCATTCGCTACATCTCCGTTGCTGCCATCTGATATCCTTTCTGCAATACCACCATACTATATATTTGTACAAAATTTTGCCGAACATTTTATAAAGATAAAATTTGATACATTTTGAAAAGGAAAGAGGGACTATTATTTTGGGATGTTAAAGGAAGAGATTGCAGCCAAGCAATTCTCAAACTCGATCAATGGCATTTGTATCATAGGACTATAGGAGTACCCCAGTTGAACTTGCACTTGCATCGATTATAAAAGGGGCGTGCACATGGGCATATGACATGGATCGATAATAGGAGTAACCCAGTTGTATCAAGCCAACCATACGCCCAGGTAATAATCGTCTTCTAAATTCATATATTGCTCTCTCTAAATATGCCAATGGGAATAAGAATTGAAGCTGTACCTCCCAAATACATATGCCAGAACAGGTCGTAATGAAAACAAGACCATGGCAATCAGCCATGCAGTGACAAACAAATTAAGAACAAAACAAGCACAGAAAAGCTAGGATTAAATCTGAGAGAGACCTGGGTATTTGTGAGTGAATGTGTCCCATATACTTGGGCCCCTACCCCCTTTTTTTGCTGCACCTTCATACTGAAAAATCATTAAAAAAAAAAAAAAAAAAATGTAGATAGTAAGAATGTTCATCTAGATGCCTTCAGAATATGTATAAAAAAAAAAAAGTGTTCTGGATATATACTTTTAGCTACACCGATTGGAGGACCATTGATCCAACTCTACCTGGTAAGAAGCCGAGCCGGTGCCGAAAATAAAACCAGCCGGAAAGCTGCTACGGTTAAAGGAAGATGGGTGATGAGTTGCTGCCACAGGGTGGGTGCAAGCCAATGATTGGACCAGGACTAGAATTCCCAATAGTAGAGATCCTTGAATCGCCATTACACCAATTTGGTTTCAACACAATCCTTTTATAAGAGCAAAATTAGCATATGACAAGGACTCCTTTTAATTTTGACACATGGATGTCATGCAAGAAAACGTCCACCATCTCATTGGATCTAATAAATATATATCTATCTAATACTCATTCTTTCCTAATTGACTATGCTTTTTGAAAAAGGAAAAAGAAAGCAAACTAACAAAACGGCGAAGTCAAAATAAAAGTAATTCTTAAAAAAGGGTTAAAACTCTCTTATTTCATTCGAAGTGGCAATAATGAATTTTAATTAAAAAAAAAGGGGATTTAAAGTCAAATGTCCATTATCCATTTTAATAAGAAAAATGTCCTTTTTTATCCCATCCAAATCCTATCACACCATTCTCATATCTTTTTATTATATATATATATATACATACATAATTTCTTCTTATAAAATAAAACTTATTGAATATTTCTCCTTTGTGTGGAGAGAGAGGAAAAAAAAAGGTTGTCCAATTTTTTTTGGTCGTTGCTTATGGAAAAACATGATTTAAATTTAATTCACCTACCCATGCACAATTATCATTATAAAAATAAAAAAGGCGAAATGATTATTATAAAATGACAAAAGGTGAAAAAGGCATTTAGGTGAGATTAAAAAAACAAAAGTAAAAAAGGCGAAATGAAAATTATAAAATGACAAATGGTGGATCCGTTTTTTTAAGGATTAGAGTCCATTATTATAATTTTGAATGGAAATAAAGAGTTTTGACCCTTTATTTGGAATTACAATTTTTGTTTTTTGACCCATCATTTAGTCATTCTCCAAAAAAAAACCACGTTTTTTTAGGAAACCTCATTAAATGTTTTCACATCAATATATATATTTTGACATCCTAATTTTGCCCCTAAGTGTACAAAACATTGGAAAAAGAGAAACATTTTTGGAAATGAGAAAAAAAAAGAATTATCAACTTTTGGAATGTGACAATAATTTTGAAACATCTTAAAAAGGAAAGGGGGCTAATAATTTAAGAATAGAGGGAGTAATAAATACATTTATAAAGTAATAAACACATCTATAAAAGTTATGTTCAGGATAACGGATAACCACATATATAAGCCTTATATGGCGCCCTCCTTGTCTGAAAGCACATGTCATTATGAATATGCTGCATCATATCTTTAAGCTTAATGACTCCTATTACAATTATGGGAAATTAATTAATGCTCTTTTAATTTTTCAAAAGAGAGAACAAAAATGCTACTATTGCTTTTTCTTTTCTTTTTCTTTTTTTTTTTTTGGCATTATTAATGCTCTCTTAATTAAAATGAAACATTCATCTCTTTCCAAAGTTTGTAATAGCCATAGACCAATTTATTCTATTTCAATGGCCTGATATAATTGTTTCATAGAAATCCTAATGGTTTCTAATATGTTTATGAAACAAATTAATATAATTTACTAAACTCTTTATTTGGCAACAAATTATAGGATTTCATCTCAACTAGAGATGGACCATTGAGGTGGAGAGAATTTAGGAGGTTGATCTTGACCAAATTACTTGACTATGGATTAAAAGCATTTTCCAATTTGGTCTCATATTTTCTTTGAGTCATAGGTATTAGGGAGTATTGACTAGGTCAAATGGTATAAGAGTAATAGGTCTTGTGTTTAAATCTCCTCGTTGGTGTGGGTGAATGATGTTGAAGAATTTCCTTACTAGCAGGCTAGATTGGCCCGTGGGGTGGGACCCACTCCTTGCTTGGATTATCTGATAAATGATTGGATCTCATGCATGCTTTCTTTAGAGCATGGCATTATGGAAAAACTAGTAACATACTCCGTATATTTTTAAATCAAATGGTAATGGAGCAAGAGGTCTCATTTTCGATCCTCTTCACTAGTATGAGCTAATGATGTAGGATTCTCACACTAGGCTTTCCCAAACTTGGGCTACGTCCACAAGCCGCAATTACTTCACTAGATGAAAAGCAAACAAATTTACAGAAGAGATCAAACACAATAGTGCCCTTCCCAACCCCATTATACTTATTCAGAATTAGAGCTTTAGGTTACAATTGTAAATGTACCGAAATAATCCACCTATTTATAGCAAAGTTGGATGGTAAAGTGTAACATTAGGCTCCCCACTCGCTATCATGGGGTGAGGAAACTCATGGGATGTGACCCACAAGATGGGATTCAGTATAGGTCCCAGCAGAGTTTTATAGGTTTTAGGATAAAAGGATTTGATCTCACGCTTTCCTTAGGTCGGGATGTTTAGGGTATTGATTAAGTCCTAACATCATAGCTGCCAAATGTATCTAAAAGAGAAAATTCAACTGCTGTTGGGCATTCTTTTGATGGAACATGAAATACCATAATAAAATGCACTACAGTTTCTGGTGATTTTAGGTTAATCTTTGACTCCACTGTTTCCCTGTTTCAGCCGCTTCTTATGCCTTCTAGGTGTTTGTTTTTTAGCCCGTGTGAAGTATTTGGTGTCGGGGGTGATGTTTTGTCTTCCCTGATGTAACCTGTCTTTTTTCTCAAATAATATTTTCTTTGCTTATCAAAATTGAAAAACCAAATTAACAAGTCACGTACTTGTCCAAAAATATATGCCACAGTGGTTATTGTTAAGAAATGGATGGAAGATGGTCTTCTGGCTATTGATTTAATACATCCAATCACCACTTGAATTACACCGCAGAAAGAAAAGAAAAAAAATTAAAGAACCACTAGATTTCATATATCCAAAGAGAGCGTAGGAAACCGAAAGGAAGGGACGTATCATCTCTACCAAGTGAGCATTTTCTCTATTTTTGCAGGAATTTCTTGAACCAAAATGCTGAATTCTTGGGGTATCTTTTTAAACCATCTTTGTAGTCTACAAAGTTGATGCCGAACCTAACTGTGTAACCTGCAGTCCATTCAAAGTTGTCCAATAATGACCATGCGAAGTAACCCTTGACGTTGACACCGTCGCTGCATGCCAACACCCACAAAGGTTTCTTTTCACAATCAAATCATTACATGAGACATATATAAGTGGCATTTTAATTTGATGTTAATGTAAGTTATGACGTTGGCAAAAATGAGAATTTAGAACCCTTCTACGAACCTTTGAACTCAAGTAATTAATTACGAAACCCTCAAAAAACAATAACAATGAATTTCAATTTGAGAAAACTCACTCAATGGCTCTTTTAAGGGACACAAGATGTTTATGGTGGTAATCTATTCTTATGGGATACTTGAGGGCTTCCTTGAGTGGCAAAGAACCATTATTGAGCTCATTAATCCTTGAAAGTAGTTGAAGAAATTTAAAATTACCTACAGATGTAATTAACTTTTACTCCGGTATTTAATACGCATCAAAATGAAAAGGTTATTGCCCTACCATTCTCTGTAATGTAAATAGTTGGATTGTTGTACTTATATCTTTTGTGTAAATTAAAAGACCTCTTGGATAGGAAAGGACCCAGCTTGTACCACCCTGCAAATTCATTAGCGGACCATTTATTTAAAAGCAAACCAAAGAATATTGCAGTGCAACATATATATAAGCTTACATATATATGTATATGAACGAGGATTTCTTTATGAAATACCGGTGAACCAATAGGGATTCCGTTTCGCTCAGCTGCCAAATAACAATAAAAACAAAAATAAAAATAAGAATCTAATGGGTTTGTGGTCATTTAAAAAAAAAATTAAAAAAAAATCAAGATATCTCTTGGATTGAAATTAGGAAGTACTTTGTTGCTTTATAGGGAAGCTGAAGCAATTTTTTCAAAGTTTTTGAGAGAATCCATTGAGTAGCTTATGTTTATAGGATTAGCAACGGGACCATTAGCTACATATCTTGCAGTGTAGTAATTTAACCCAATAAAATCAAAAGATCCTTTAACCATCCTGGATTCCTCTCTGGTGAAATTTGGTAGCCGTTGTTGAACAAGGGTATGCATGATTTGTGGATAGTCACCAAAAGTTAACGGGTCCATAAACCTGCCAAAATCATGGAATAACATCTATCTTAATCTGCAACTAGTTTGTATTATGACAGATCCTAGCCTAGACATACGTCCTTGGAAAAAAAAAAAAAAAACAGAAAGATCTTAGCTAGACGTACGTAAAGTACTTATGATGATATACTCACCAACCGAAAATGAAATCAAGAGCTCTTTTGGCTGCTTTATTATCAAGTTTTGTATTGGAGTAAGGTACCACCCAATTACAATTTAATGTTATCCCAATCTCGCCCTTTTGAGATGCCTACACAGTTCAATCTCAGTTTAATACATGTTATTATTGAAGTTTATTAGTCTAATGAAACCCATTTTGTAATTTTTCATTAGGACCACACCACAAAGATGGACAGATTCTAGGAACTCTTGCTCACCTGGTATTTCTCTTTGTATACATTAACAGCTGCTGCATGATCAGAAAGAAGCAAGTGGTGGGTAACCACATAAGGCTCAATCGCTGAGTCTCCACCTAGGCACTTTGGAGACACCCATGCAGAACACCGGCCTGGCGCAAAGAAACCGGAACCTTCATCGTAGCCCACACTGCTGAAAGCCCATGGCTCATTCATGGTTATCCAATGCTCTACTTGATCACCAAATTCTTTGTAGCAAATCTCTGCAAAGTCTCGAAAATCATCTCTGTTGATCAAATGAGTCACATTTTATTTGGTCAGGTCGGTCATTCTCTAGAACTTGTGTGTGTTAGGTCATATGTTGGCATGATATCCTAGAGATATTCTCCTCAACTGTAGCATGAGTGATCTTGGGGTTCAAGCTTATATATGGTTATATGTGGAGCTAGGAAGGGTAAAGGTAGGTTCAATTATATTGCTTTTCCACAAAAATAAAAAAAATGAAAAAAATGAGGTTTTGTTTTGTTTTGTTTGTTTTGAAAAATAATGGTCAAGTATAATTCTTATATACCAAGGGTTCACTTACACAATGCGAGGACTTAAAAAGCCACCATACTCATCTTCTAGTGGTTGTGGAACATCCCAGTGAAAAATTGTGACGAAGGGCTGCAGACCTGGGCATTAGAGAGAGCTATTGTTATTACATTTTTTTTTTTTAAAATTTTGATCGGCAAAAATATATTTATTAAAGTAAAATAAAGATTCACCCTATTACATCAATACAACCAAACAGCTATATATAGCCACACCAAACAAAATTTGTGGCCAATTATCTGAATTCAAAATTTTCTTCTCCGATATAGGATTTTTATATTTATTTATTTGTAGACCAAGTGTAATAGCCAAATAATAAAAAAGAGTGACCAACTTGTCAACCTAATTGAGATCGAGGAAGAGATAGAGTTCAGACCATTTGATAGGAGCTCATTGATGAGATTGTTGTAAAATTGGATGCCTTCCTTGTTCACTCCTCCCCTTAGATTTCCACCTAAGTTGTTAAAAAATTTTCAAGTAGAAAAAGAAAAAAAAAAAAGAAAAAAAAAGATGAAAAAATTAAAGATGAAAAGAAAAATTAGTAAAGAAAGTAAAGAATAACTTGACAAGTCACATTCCAACGGTACTTTTATAAAAATCAATATATTAATTGATTTATTGGACTCCATATTTGCCGGCGCGGATTAATTTCACAATGGTACTTTCTGAGAAAATGGGTGAGCCACATCAGTCCAAATAACCAGTTCAGATCCCAAGTTGATGCAGCGGAAAATACGCGATCGAGACAAACTCATCAAATTAATCAACAAGCTTCCACCAATCTATTGATTGTCGTAAGAACAATGCCAATAGTAGGCAACTACAATCAATATTCTCTCAAGAACACGAAAGTAAGGAAATAAAGGAGAACTTTCTCTCTCAATATTATTAATCTTAGAAAATAATCAACTTAAAACTATTTGCCATAAGGCTTATATCCTTTTATATAGAGAACTAATAAGAAAAACCTAATTCTACTAAAACAAGTAAGAAGAAAAACCTAGTTCTACTAGAACAAGAAAACCTAATTCTATTAGAACAAGTAAGAATTAACTAGGAAACTAGTAAACAAAATAATTAAATAAAACAAAATAATTAAAACTAATAAAAAAATTAAAATAAAATAGAATCCCGATTCAACGGCAGGGAAGAAGCCCGTGGTGCGTATGCCGATGCAATCTGCATCATTCTCCCCAGTTAGGAGAGAATTCGCTCTCGAATTCAAACCCTCATCCTTAGAGCTATTTTTATGATAAGGAACCAAGTGCTTGACATCGAATAAACTATGAGTATGAATACTACCACCACACTTGCAACTACTGATATTGTGGATCCATTGCTTGATTCGCAAGGATTTGATTGCACAAAAGTGATCGTTTTATACCTTGCATCATCCTTCCTATTCTCCCCTGTTTGGAGAGAGTTCGTCTCCGAACTCTGTGGGTTGGCTTCATAGAAATATTGATGTCGACCAATCCAGCTGAATAAATACTTTGAGAACTTTTTTTGTTTCAATTGCCTCCAAAACTTATTTCCCCAAAATTTCATAACAAAAAAATTTTTCTCTGCACCCTTCATCTCATTCTAAATCTTCAACAATAGAGCATTAACAACACAACAAATATTGTCAACTTGAATAAAATCATAATGCTTCAACTCTTCAACAACCAAAATTCCATCCTCTTGAAAATCACCAAGTAGTTTAACACGACAATAAAAATTATCGCTTCAACAATTTTTATTAAGTGTCTCATAGGTTATAGCCTCCTCTTGCCCTTCCAAATTTTCAGTAATATTTGCCTCAATATCATCCTCATCATCATACTCATCAAAAATAGGCGGAGAATTAAAATCAACTAATTTTTCAGATTTATCATCACCAAAATTATTAAAAGAAAAATTTTCCATGAATTCAAAATTCTTACCTCCTTCAACTTCATTCAAATCTTCATTCTCTACAACAACATCGTCAACACAAATATCCTCAACCGAAACATCCTCATCACTCTCTTTGTCCATAGAATGCGGAGAGGGAGGTTGACGACTACAACGCCGCTCAAGACGATAACTCTTGAATAGGGCTCGTATCTCATCTTTGATTTCTTGTTCAATTCGGGCCATGTCCTTGCGATAATACACGTCCTCCAGATTGGCTTCACAGGCCTCCGGCACGTCTTCCTTCTCGTCTTGGCATGACGGCAAGAACGAACTGGACTCTGATACCAACTGATGCAGCGGAAAATACGTGATCGAGACTAGCTCACCAAATTAATCAACAAGCTTCCACCAATCTGTTGATTGTCGCAAGAATAATGCCAGATAGTAGGCAACCACAATCAATATTTCTCAAGAACACGAAAGTAGGGAAATAAAGGAGAACTCTCTCTCTCAATATTATTAATCTTAGAAAATAATCAACTTAAAACTATTTGCCATAAGGCTTACATCCCTTTATATAGAGAACTAATAAGAAAAACCTAGTTCTACTAAAACAAGTAAGAAGAAAAACCTAGTTCTACTAGAACAGGAAAACCTAATTCTATTAGAACAAGTAAGAATTAACTAGGAAACTAATAAAACAATAATTAAATAAAACAAAATAATTAAAACTAATAAAAAAAATTAAAATAAAATAGAATCCCGATTCAACAGCAGGGAAGAAGCCTGTAGTGCGTACGCCGATGCAATCTGCATCACAAGTGTAGGGCATTGCTTGTAAGATAATTTAAATTAAAAAAAAAATGGTAAACAATGTTAAATATGTGACCTCCTAAACAGTTCTAATGCATGGGTTGAGGCCCATTTTCAAGATGCCTGAGTGTACGTACATATCTAATGTGAATCACCTTAGGCCACAAGAGAACAGAGAAAGTTTTAGCGTACTGCTATATATTCTTGATTACTAGATTCATACAACCCACAGATATGGTATTTATTTTTTATTAATAAAATTGGCTTTCTTTTGCTGATTTAACCAAAAAAAAAAAAAAAAACAGATATGGTATTTATTCCCATTATATAGCAATTAATTATCTTACGAGGTAAAAGCCTGGACCATGAGATGGAGAATCTGAATGCATCAATTCCCATTTCCTTCATTATTTGCACATCTTCCTGTTACATTTCTCAATTCTCATCATCGTACATATAGAATTAGTTAAAATTGGGGGCCAAAAAAAAAAAAAAAAGCCTATTAAAAAAACCATCGCCAACTGATCCCATCTTTGGTGAATCACCTAATTAAGCCCACAATTGATGGCAAAGTTTTATGTAGACCATCAATTGGAAAATATAGTCTTGTGTACCTTATAACGATGGTAGAAATCAACTGCTACGTCTCCATTGCTACTGTCGAATACTCCATCTGCAAAGCCACCATATTATGTAACCTAAAAATAATTTAAATATACATAAAAATTATAAATAAATTAAGGTTTGAATTATAAAAGAAAAAAGTGGCTGCAGAAGCTAAAATGGGATGCGTTCCTTATGCTCAGTTTGTTGCAAGGGAAAACATTGTGAGGTGCATGTTTAGACTGCAAGGGAAGATGTTGTGAGGTGTCTTGTATTTATTTATTACTAGACTCTAGGAGACTTTTGGATGAGAGAAAATGAGCAGTATAAATCCAATGGCTGGATAAATGTATTATGTATAAACATGGTCTCCTGATCACCTTTATATATATACTAGTTGGTGCACATGTGCGTTGCACGTGTCGATATTTACCAACCTTTAATCATCAGTCTATCATACTTACGATTATGTATTTTTAAGAGAAATAAACCTGTAAATTTTAATCCTTTTTTTTTCTTTTCAGATCTATTCTCTCTCTCTCTCTACCTCATCTCCTTTCTCTCCGTCTCTCTTTGTTTCTCAGTTTTTATTGTCTCAATTTTTTTTTCACCGATCTATGTGTTTAGATCGAAATAATGAGTTTGTTTTCTATTTTTTTTTCTTTTTTTCTCCACTGATTTTTCTGGGTTTTTTCTCTCAGTTTTTTAGATTTCTCTTTTTTTATTCACTGATATAAGTATTTGGATATGAGTTTTTTTTTTATTTTTATTTATTTTTTTATTTTTTTTTTTTCAGATCTATTCTCTTTTAGTTTCAGTTTTTTTTTTTTTTTTTTCACGATATAAATTGGCCAACTATTGTTGGGAACGATTATATGGTGAATTTTATGTTTTCTTCACTGCAAGTTTGCAAGCAATTGTACTGAATGGAGACAAAGGTCCAACCAAGTACAGTACATATTCAAGACAATCTCCATCTAACAGTCTCGTTTTGTTGTTGTACAAAATTCTCTGTAATTTGATTTTTTTTTTCTTTTCGATCTATTCTCTCTCTCTCTACCTCATCTCCTTTCTCTCCGTCTCTCTTTGTTTCTCACTTTTAGTTTCTATTTTTTTTTTTTTTCCACTAATCTATGTATTTTTGTTTAGATATGCCTGTAATGGAAAATCAATTTTGAGGGGTTCTTCATGTATTCAGAGTACATCCTTTTTGGGTTCCAGTTGGAACTCTTGAGGTATGTATTGTATTTTGTTCCTCGGTTTAATGAGTCTAAACGGTTTCTCAGAATTATGGGTATTTCGTTTCGAATGATTTTTCTTTCTTTAATTACAGTACCTATTATGATTATAAATTCATCTATCTACTTTATAAATTCATCAAAAATCAAACTTGTTCCCAAACAGTACCATATATATATATAGACAGTGCCGTTCAGGTGGGCTGAAGCTGATATACTGGTATATCAGCGTGAGTCATCTTGGCCATCTGTTCAAAGTGTATGCAAATCAACGGCTGGGGTGATTTGGAGACAAAACTGCAGCTGCTGTCACATCGTCAGCGTCTTCTCTCGTCTCTCTCATCACGTCTCCCTCCTTCTAATCCAGACGGGGTGTTGTTTGAAGTTTGAAAGCTAACTCTCTCTCTCTCTCTCTCATCGCAGCATCACCCCTTCATCGCCGGGAGCCTTACCTCACACACACGACCTCTCCCTCTCTCTCTCTTGGCCACCTCACCTCACACGACCCTCACCGCCGGCACCCTTCATCGCAGCAAATGCAGCAGGACACGCAACAGCACCCCTTCATCGCCGGAGCCTGCCTGAACGGACACAACCTCTCCCTCTCTCTCTTGTGGCTGGCTTACGAACCTCAGCTCACCTCATACGACCCTCACCGCCGGCACCCCTCATCTTAGCAAACGCAGCAGCACACGACCCTCACTGCTGCCACGCGTGAAGCTGCCGTCATCGCTACCGTTACCGCTGCCGTGAAGCTGCTCGCCGCCGCCGCTGCTCTCCACGAACCTCGCTGCCGCTGCTTCGGTGAGTCATCCATGTTTGATTTCTGCATATTTTTCCCTCCTCTTCTCCAAACCCTCACCTGGCTTTCCTCTCCCTCACAGCCACTCGCACCAGTGAACTAAGCTCCTTCTGCACAAACCCATCGCCGGTGACCAAAGCTCCCACATCCCAGAACCTCACCGCCGGCGACCTCAACTCCGGTAAGCGTCTCTCCCTCTGCAATTTTTCCCCCCTATTCTCTAAACCCTCCCCCTGCAATGGAACACCTTGTCATCAATTTATGTTCAAAACTTTATTGTTAATCATAGTATTGTCACACCCCATTTTTGCACCACCTTACTAGGGCTCATCATTTCATGCATGTTTTTGTTTTGTTTTTGAGTCTAGTCACTTGCATTAGTTTTCTAGAGTCACAAGGACAATGGATATGAATTTTGGTTCAAATTGGAGTTGATCTTGAGGGATAATAAGAGCTTTTGTGACTTGAGGGGCATAATCGTCTTTTAAGTCCCAAACTTTTCATTTGACCTTGGAATGATCTCCAAATTGTCAATTGGAGTTCATATGGATGCATATGAGGTATTAAGTCCCGTGGCCCTGATGATGAGTTTAGTGTGGTTATTTACGGATTATCCTTGAAGAATTAGTGCGAATCACAGCATGAGATTTTTGGTTAAAATGAAAAGAAAATTATTTTATTAAATTAGCCATTTTTATCATGACACTAACACGTGTACGTATGTGATGAGTGTGTGTACGCACATACGATACATGTGCATGCGTGTTAGCGGTCAGTCTCCCAATTTTTATAAAAGACAATTTCCTTTTCCTATTCAGACTAGAAGTCTTTTATCATTATAAAATACCTTTTGATTATTCTCCAAGGAAACCTAGTCCAGGAAGGAAAGGGAAACTCCAGATTTCAGCTATAAATACTCTCTTAGTGTCTTTAAACAAGGGGGAAGAGAAGAGGGTTTGGGGGGAGTGAAATTCGTCATAATTCAGCAGCAGATTTTCTGAAAATCAGCAGTCGTATTTTAATCATAACTTTTTCATCCGAAGTCAGAATTTGATGAAATTGGTCTTGTTAGAAAGATAATTCAATTCTCTACAACTTTGTATTTCACAAGCTTTGTCCAAATCCAACGTTTCATACCCAAAAACGCGATTGAAGTTGCTGCTGCTGTAAAGTGACGAAAATCACTTTTCTTTTCTCTTGTTCTCTTTTTGTTTTCTATTTTCTTTTCAAAGTTGAGTGAGTTTTGATCTCTTTGCTGTGATACTACTTTGACAAAGAGGAGGATTCGTGTTGGTTTGATTCACTCTAAAGACCTGAGGAGCCACGAACAATTACAAACACAAGGGAAGGCCCTTCCTAAGGTATTCTCCTTCTCTATTCAAGCTTAAACTAGGTTTTCATATGGGTTAGGCTTATTGCATGTTAAAGGTAACTTTTTTATCATGTATTAACACTCTAGCTAGTTAATATACATGGAATATCTATTTTTTATCTACTGTTTAGCATGCTTTAGGACTGTCCTTTAGGTTTTTAATGCATAGTTATGATTCTTGTGCTCCTATTTGTCCTTGTGCTAGGATTAGTGTCATTGCATGTTAGAGTTAGGATTTTCATCATGTTATATTGCTTTAGTTAGTTAATATGCATGATTTAATTTCTGTTTAGTTTGGTTTTAGCATGATTAAAGTATGTTTTGTACGTTTTTAAGCATATTTGTGAGTTTAGGGTTTTAGAGTCATTGTTTTGTGTTTGTTTTCATATAGCATGATAAAGTAGACTTTTTTATTTGGTTTTTCTTCGTGTTTGCTGTATATGTCTTGCATATAGAGTAAACATGATAGTTTTGCATGCATGTTAGTATGTTCTAGGGTTTTTATGCATGATATGGTTCTAGGAATATGTTAGGACTTATTATTGTTCGCTGTTTTTGCTATTGGCATGCTTAGTGGATGATTTTAGGTCATAATACTATTCTGTCCAGATTTGCATGTTAGTGTTTTTGCATGGTTTTGAGCACTTGTAAGGGTGCAAATAGGTGTGGTATTTGTCCTATGGCAAATAGGGCTGCTTATGTCTGAAATGGCTAAATGCTTGGAGCTAATTGCGCTCAGGTAAGTGGGTGTGAAGGTGCCCCAATTCACCTTTCTTCTTAACTCATTCTCTTCTCCCTATCTAGGGTTAATTTTTAATATGATCCTATGGTTTAATTAGAGGTTTCCTTCATAAACAAAATTCTGGTTTTTATTAAGGTTTCCATTTTGTGGATTTCTTTCCTAAAATCAAACTTTCTATTAATTCTCTTTTGATCAAATAAGGAAACCTAGGGTTTTTACCATAGGTTTGTATTAGGATTTAACCTTAGTTCTAATCGAACTACGTGGACTTTGATCCATGTATTTCGTTGCATGGTACGTAGGCGCTCTTCGTGAGGCTCAAGTCCGTTCTAGGATCCAAGCATCCTAGGTTTATTTTTGTTTTTGTTTTCTTTTTTTCTTTTTCTGTTTTTATGTGCTTATTATGCATGGATGGATGAATGAAATATATGATATGCATGCAATTCTTGTGATGATATACTTGCTGATTTTTGTATGGAAAGATCTTGATTTAGCCCAAATGAACTGAGAGACCGAAAGGGTGACATGGGTGCCTATAGGCTTTGCCTAGAACCTTCCCATGTCATAACTTAGCCTCCGAATCCCCGATTTCTTTGGTTTTCAAAAGATTGGTTTTTGCCTTTCCTTTTTTATGGAGTCATTCAAATTGTTTTCCTAAAACAAACTATTTTTAGGGTTTTCCTTGTTTCCTTTAAAAAATAAGGTGGCGACTCCTTTCCTTTTTCTTTTTCAAACCCATTTTCTTTCAATCCCTTGTGGGCCCAATTTCCGGGGTTCACAAGTATTATAAGAAAATTGCATGTTTGCAGAGAATGAATTATAACAATAAATTCGAAACAAAGGATCACTAAAGTTCAGTTGTTAAGCTCCCACAGAGGATCACTAAATTCGAAACAGAGGATCACTAAAAAAACAGAAAATTATAAGAAAATTCTCTAAATTATAACAAAATGAATTATAACAAAATTCCAAACCTTATTTTTTTCTATTGAATTATTAGAAAATTGATTCATGATTAATTACATGTTTGATTAAGATGTATGTGGCTTTTTTACCCTAAAATGTGTCATGTGACTAACTATGCAACAATGTGGATATTGGCATAATTTTTCTTTATAATATCTATTTAATTTGTTATATTACATGGAGAATTAGGATCATCATGTAGTCATGATTTTGATCACCATAACTCATTGTGCAGGTGCAGTTTAGCTCCTGTTTATATTTTATTGAAATCCCAATCATCTGAATATGCCTTATGTAATTTCCCTTTTTCCTTCTTTTTAAAATATATATATTTAGTTCAATTAATGGTTGGAAATTTGTTAGGGAATTTTGGTTATAGGGTGTATGAATGGCATCCGAAGGAAGCTCATGCAATACAGGTGTAGATTTGCGAAGATTTTGTGATTGCAGTCGCCGAATGCCATGTGAAATCAAGATTGCGTATAGTAAGATTGACAATTTCGGTAAACATTACTATGCATCGACATACAATGTGAGAAACTAATTATTGTTAATCATAGTATTCTCACCCATTATTATTGTAATGCGAAAATAATTATTGTTACAATAATAGTTGGGGAATGCAATGGATTTGTGCAGTGGATTCGTGTATGGGAGGATGAATTGCAAAGGCGACGGCATGACGGACAAGGTTGGAGTGGTAGGCGGGGAAGATATGAAAACATTGGTAGCCAACCATTGTTGCAAGGAAACAAGAACCAGATTGGAAACGATAACCAGATTCGAGCAATACGCGAAGAAATATTAATGTTGAAGCGGTTGATAATTTTGCTACTAATCATTGTAATATTAATGTCGATGTTTAGAAATTAGTTCCTTAATTTCCCTGTGTATACGACTTTTTGGCATTTGGGATCTATTATTATATATTATTATGTGAGACTTTAGTCTCTGTATTATGCCAATTAATTTTTTCTTCAGTGGTAGTGGTGGAGTTAGATTATTATAATTAATTGAAGATTAGTATAGTAATTAATTGGAACCTTTTTTCATTTGTTTAATCATTTCTTATTGTTACATAATCTGAACTTGAATGAGCATGGGCTTGGATTTTGATTCGTTTCCATGTGGACATGGGTTCAATTTTCGGTTGGGGTAAGAAAGAGACACGTGGGTTGTTCGCTATTTTTGCCCCATTTTTCTCTTCTTTTGATCAATTCTTTTAAGGGTTCTATGAGATAGAAAGAGGATTGGATCCCATCCTAATGGCATACCAACAAGCAATATGGATAAGAGGATAAATAGTAAAATCCAAGTCTCAAAGGGATTTGACGATAAGCCGGGACACAACCACTGAGAAACTTGTAACCCAAATCTGCCAGTTCTTGACAGAGAGCCACGCATTTCTCCCCTAACTTGAAATCCTTATCATAGATGGTACTTGGATTAATCCTCATACCACCCTTGGGAGGAACAAGTATCAACCGAGACAGTGTACACACAGATAACACTATCTGGACGACTTTCAGGTCATTCCCATCTTTACAACCCAATATACATAACCACAACACAAGCTAACCTTCGAGCTCAATAAGGGGTATCTTGCTTTGGCTTTTGCGTCCTGCCTTCCCCATTTAAAAAATGTAGAGATGCCTAAAAAAGTATGGGATCTTTGTCCCAAAAAAGTGAATCAGGGTAATGCACTTTAATATTTTAATATTAAGAAGATAAAGAATATTCCCATATTGACGCCGAAAGGCAACCATAATTTCTCAACAAACACATCCTAATGGCAAGTTCAGGCAAGTTCAGGTTGAAAAAAGAAACTTATAATTGTTTTGATGGCAAATTCATCTTGAAAAAGGAAACTCATAATTGTTTTGATCTGGTGGTAATTTATGATGGCTACAGATTTAGTAGAATATTGCCACATCCTTAGAGCAATATGAATAAACCAGTTAGTCTAACAACTGAAGTTCATTGATGACATCCTCCATTCTCCACTTCTTCCTGTTGATATCTTCCAGACTACAACCTCTGTCAATGCCCTCGAGGGCAGCATGCAATATTTGTATCTCTTGCTAAAACTGCAGTAGGAAGAACATTAATAAATATAAGATTACTCAACTCTGAGGCAAGAATCACAACAATATATCTCTCATCCACATGAACTCATTACTATAATGCACTAAAGATAACATAAAAGAACTTTAAAAAACTGAATTAAGCTTATAACATGAAACATTAAAAGCTCTAATTAGGAATCTAATAAATCTAAAATGCATGGCAGAAAAATGATTCAACATGAACCTTCCATGCTGAAAATCAATTACCTTCAATTCTTCTCCTTGTAATTAATGTGTTTGTTGAACCAATCCACCAAATCCCTCTATATTGTCATAGCCATTGTCCTTAATTTGTTGCACATGACCATATATGTTGCCGTAGCCCGCTTTAGAAATTATGGATGAATAACACATGATTTAGAACTCCCAAGGTGACAACCTAGTTGGGATGGTGGGTCATTCTATGATGCTTGAAGTTCTTTTATTTGAGTGAAAAAAAGAAAAAAAGCAGATTACCTATGTCCTTTTCTCACAAAAAATATTTCAAATAAACTAAAAAATTAAAAGCATGAAGAAAAATATTTCAATCTTTATATACACAACATGCATATCATATCACTCCATGATTATAATCATAGAATATTTTTATTTTTTATTTTTCCAGGTTTTACTTCTTGTATATATTAATTGATACTATCAAAATGTGAAACCAGAGAATCGAACACATAACCCGAGGATTCCAAATCCTTCTTCCTCAAGCTCTGTACAATACATAACGTACCCACTTATGTTTCCTTAAGCTTTCTACAATATATATATTCATTGATATTTTAATCACCAACTCAGTAAATAACCCACTTCTTCTTGTTAAACATTATACAATGTGCAGACTTATATCAACCTGGCATTGGGGGTTATACATCATGCATTAGTGAGTTATGGGTACATTGGAGTAATGTACAGTGCTGACATGACATAACCTTCTTGTCAAAATTCTATACCAACGACATGGGAGAGTTAATTAGGAGAACTAAGAGTTTTTTTTTTTCCTTTTAGACAGATTTTATTAAAAAAGAAAAAAAAAATTACACCCACCCACCAGAACCAATTGTGATTCTAGCATGCTTTTAAATCTGACCTAACATACAGTGGGTCCTTAATTTTTTATATTATTTAAACCCTCATATGCAAATAGCACAAAGATATAGGGGTAACCCTTCTGATCAATCAGCATCACTTTTTCACAATGATTAGAATTTCATGCGATCAATGACTTTCTATTCCAAATATCAAATCAAATTCCACACTATAAAATCAACAAACGAGCCAGACTAAAATGAATAAAACTAGAAATGAAATTGGACCTTATGTGTGCCAAAACAGTTTTCTGCTCCCACTGGCCCATCAACTATCTGTGAACCCTACAAAAGGAAAAAAAAAAAAAACAATAATAATAATGTTAAAAACAAAACCAAACAACAAAAATTAAAAAATAAAAAAAAAATACAAGAAAACTAAATATATAAATTAACCAAGTTAATAGTACTTACAATTTTATTTTATCATGAATTGTAACATATATCAACTCTAACTATGTACTAAATATAACTCTTATTAAATCTTATTCACTTACCCGTAGAAGAAAACACTTCATCATTGGATATGCCTTCCCAATTACATGAAGTTCTAACATTAGTGCTAGGAGCAGGTCTTAAAAAAAAATCAAATACTCAACTATTAGCATGAAGTTATAAAAATAAATTATAGACAATAAGTGTTTTAAATGTGTAAAATGATCAACTCAATCCAATTTAATTTTCGAACAACATACATAAAGTGATAATAGAAGTGAATAAATATTAACAATTCCATCAATAATGTACTATGGCACAAACAACTATATATCTATATTACATTGTTGAAGTTTTTGTATAAATTAAATAAGTAAACTTACATATTCATTAAGGCTGGACAATTCCTCTTGTCATGGGACTGTCCCCATTGACCACATCCATTACATTTTCTCAAATTTTGTTCCCTAGCCTTTTCTTTTCCTCTTTTTATTCTTCTCCCACATCCCTTAGCCCTAACTTGATTGGGTTCTAACAATACAGGAGTAGAATTGATTGGAGGACAATTGCTTGGAACTCCCAAATTGTTGCTACCCTTTCCAATAGAGAGTGATTTGATCCTCATTTCACTAGCTAACAAATCTTCTCTCAACATGTCAGTTCCCTTTACACTTAAAACGGCTCTATCAACTACCCTTGCAAAAACTCCACATAAATCATTACGGCGAACTAACACGCCCCTATCACCTGCATCCTCCATGTTCACTGCACTACCTTCCATTAAACTCATACACTTTGCACCATTTGTCCACCTCTTCAAGATATATTTACCTGGAAACTCATTGTATTGTTTTCTACAAAAAAAAATAGTGCAACAAGTGTCTGCAAGGAATTCCCTCCCACTGAAAATTCTTACAACTGCAGCTTGCAAAATCAGTAACCTTATCATCCACAATCAATCGGACCCTGTTTGATATTGCTTTTTCACCATCCTCATTTTGCCTTTGGGTGCTTTTACCTTTGCCTTTGCCTTTGCCACCATCAAACACCCGCCTTTCAACCTCATAGATGGTGTGGAACTCATCATCCACCTTAACAGTACTCCCATATTTCATAGATTCCCACAACTCATCTTGAAATTTTTCAAAGATAGAACGTGTATAAATATTAGCCATTTGTCCCTCCAATGCAACTGGAGTCTTCAACATGGGTCTCTCATTATGATCAACATGGTCGGCTTATAACTCGCCGTACCTTTGCTTGGAAAGCGCCCTATTGAACCTTGTAATAAAGTCCCACAAAGAATTACGCCTGTCCACATACTTCTTTGCAAATGAATGGTTATTCTCTGTTCTTTGACTAGATGACATTTTAGCTGAGAAAACATGTTTAACAAAAGCAGGAACCCACCTATCCCGCTTGTTAAACATTGTCTGTAACCACCCATTCTCATGTAACTCACTTCTTTCAATGAGAGCAGCCCATCTACACTCAAACTCCTCTGGGTCCTCTGAATCCCAAATACAATCACGAAAGCTTTCATAGTATTGGTTACATATGCGAGCACCAACTTTCTCAGAGAACTTGTTCAAGATGTGCCAAATGCAATACCTATGACATGTTGTTGGAAATACATGTCTAATGGCAATCTCCATGGCTAGATCTTGATCAGTAATGATCATCTTGGGTGGTTCACCTGGCATTACTTTCATCCACTCCTCAAACAACCAAATAAAAGATTCATGGTTCTCATCACACAAGAACCCACAACCAAACGTTATTGTTTGCCCATGATGGTTAACCCCCAATATTGGTGCAAAAATCATATCATACTTATTTGTTTGATAGGTAGTGTCAAACACTACAACATCCCCAAAATGTTTGTACGCCTCTCTACTTGATGCATCCGCCCAAAATATATGTGAAATCCGATTCTCATCATCTGTCTCAATGGTGTATGTGAAATTCGGATTTCTCTCTTTTTGAGTAAGGAAATGCTCATTCAGCATGTCTGCATCATGGCCATCAGTCGCTTTTCTTGCATCTCTTCTAGCATTTCTCATATCCTGTTCAGTGCAACCAATGTTTTGTAAACCACCCGCCTGCAGCTCTAAAACACTCATCAGTTGGGATGGAGGGATATTTGCATTGTTGAAGGTTTGTGCTAGTGCCCGTTGGGCTGATGAGACATGCCGATGAGATGGCAAAAGCTGAACTTTGCCGGAGGATGAAAAAGTGTGGTTGTGCACCTCCTCAAATATAGACACTTTAAATTTATCACCCGACTTGAGAACGGCGAGTTTTGCATTGCAACTTTCTCGTGTTATCCCTCGACGCCTCTTTGGTTGTTTACTATCAGGCTTTAGTGCTTGGACTATTTTCTCACCTTCTTTTGAACAAGTATACACTTTCCTGCTTATTTCATTCTCACGATTCCTATTACTACTCCCAATTCGAACACTAAACCCAGCTTGCCTTGCATAGTTGCTGTAGAATGCATAAGTCATGTCCAAAGAGTCAAACTCTTGTCCTATGAAAGGTTTGTGTCCTTGCATTACATTAGGAATATAACACACTTCTGAATTGATTGAGGAAGAGCCATGGTGTTGTGTTTCTAACTCATCTAATTCAACATCAAAGTCCTCCATTAATCTGTATTAAGAAGGAAACATACTATTTTTTTTATTAAAAAAAAAAAAACATATTTCATAGATGAATCCACTAAAACTGGAAAAATTAATTAAGGAGAACAAATGAAGACAGAACAGATCGAAAGCAACAAGCCATCAAATTAATTGCTAAAACAATAGTTAAACTAAATACAGAGAAGCTGTGTGATGTGGGTGTCATTGGAGAATAGGGATTTTTTTTAATCTGTTGCTACTAGCTAGTAAATTAAGTTACAATGAGTTATGGTGATCAAAATAATGACTACATAATGATCCTAATTCTCCATGTAATATAACAAATTAAATAGATATTATGAAGAAAAATTATGCCAATATCTACATTATGCCAATATCCACATTGTTGCATAGTTAGTCAAAGCCACATACATCTTAATCAAACATGTAATTAATCATGAATCAATTTTCTAATAATTCAATAGAAAAAAATAAGGTTTGGAATTTTGTTATAATTCATTTTCTTATAATTTAGAGAATTTTCTTATAATTTTCTGTTTTTTTAGTGATCCTCTGTTTCGAATTTAGTGATCCTCTGTGGGAGCTTAACAACTGAACTTTAGTAATCCTCTGTTTCGAATTTATTGTTATAATTTATTCTCTGCAAACATGCAATTTTCTTATAATACTATGATTAACAATAAGGTTTTGAACATAAATTGATGACAAGGTGTTCCATTGCAGGGGGAGGGTTTAGAGAATAGGGGGGAAAAAATTGCAGAGGGAGAGACGCTTACCGGAGCTGAGGTCGCCGGCAGTGAGGTTCTGGGATGTGGGAGCTTTGGTCACCGGCGATGGGTTTGTGCAGAGGGAGCTTAGTTCACCGGTGCGAGTGGCTGTGAAGGAGAGGAAAGTCAGGTGAGGGTTTGGAGAAGAGGGGGGGAAAAATATGCAGAAATCGAACATGGAGGACTCACCGGAGCAGCGGCGGCGAGGTTCGTGGAGAGCAGTGGCGGCGAGCAGCTTCACGGCAGCGGTGACAGCAGCTTCACGCGTAGCAGCAGTGAGGGTCGTGTGCTGCTGCGTTTGCTGAGATGAGGGGTGCCGGCGGTGAGGGTTGTGTGAGGTGAGCTGAGGTTCGTAAGCCAGCCACGAGAGAGAGAGGGAGAGGTCGTGTCCATTCAAGCAGGCTCCGGCGATGAAGGGGTGCTGCTGCATGTGTTGAGATGAGGGGTGCCGGCAGGTGAGGGTCGTGTGAGGTGAGCTGAGGTTCGTAAGCCAGCCACGAGAGAGAGAGGGAGAGGTCGTGTCCGTTCAGGCAGGCTCCGGCGATGAAGGGGTGCTGCTGCGTGTCTTGCTACATTTGCTGCGATGAAGGGTGCCGACGGTGAGGGTCGTGTGAGGTGAGGTAGCCAAGAGAGAGAGAGGGAGAGGTCGTGTGTGTGAGGTAAGGCTCCCGGCGATGAAGGGCTCCGGCGATGAAGGGATGCTGCTGCGATGAGAGAGAGATAGAGAAAGAGAGAGAGAGTTAGCTTTCAAACTTCAAACAACACCCCGTCTGGATTGGAAGGAGGGAGACGTGATGAGAGAGACGAGAGAGGACGAGAGAAGACGCTGATGATGTGACAGCAGCTGCAGTTTTGTCTCCAAATCACCCTAGCCGTTGATTTGCATACACTTTGAACGGATGGCCAAGATGACTCACGCTGATATACCAGTATATCAGCTTCAGCCCACCTGAATGGCATTGTCTATATATATATATATATAGATATATAGATATAGATATATATAGTATAATTTGCAGTTCTCTAATAGTACCATATATATATATTATAATTTGCAGAGCAAAACTTACTAGAGAGAAGTCGCCATTAACAAGAAAAGGGAGAAGTCACCGCTAATGGAAAAGGTGGAGAGAAGGTTGAAGCTACTCTTGATGGAGAAAGTGGAATTTACAATCCGGCTGTTTATTTATTATATAGGAATTATAGTTTTTGTTTCCTTTAAATTCCTATTTGTGTTTTATATATTAAGGTATGTGTTTTAGAATATATTAAGGTATGTGTTTTAGAATTATAGTTTCCATATTGCTATATTTCTTATACAGGAATTATAGTTTCCGTTTCCTTTGAATTCCTATTTGTGTTTTATATATTAAGGTATGTGTTTTAGAATTATATTTGTCATATTCCTATATTTCTATTTATTATATAGGAAATATAGTTTCCGTTTCTTTTGAATTCCTATTTGTGTTTTATATATTCAGGTATGTGTTTTAGAATTATAGTTTCCATACTGTTATATTTCCTATATATGCAGAAGGGTGGGTAGTTGTGTATTTAAAAATTAAAATAAGGGTATATTAGTCAATCAAAAGTTTTTCTTACATTTATCCTTTTATAGGTAGTATATATATATATATATATATATATATAGATACTAGAAGAGCTTGAGCATCAAAGAGAATTAAATCTAACATCCCAACTATGTTGACAGTCTAGACTCGGGTTCGGCTCTTCTTCAGTCTGCTAAGCACTAGTTCCCTCCAGTTCATAGTTCTCAAAGCTCCATCGCATTTGAAGTTAATCGGAGGACTTACAATAAGCAACGCCATCTACTCATTAAATTGTTCACTTTCTTGTTTGGAAATGTTAACAGCTTCTTCTTAACGGAGTGTGATGCAGCAGAAGCTTATGAAGAAGTAGGGCACTGCCTGCTTCTTGGAAAATCGTTCGAATCCATGAACAAAAAAGTAACACACTTGAATCCACGAGCTTAGAGAATAAGATCTCAGAAAGAAAATTCTTTATTGAATGCAAGTTAATTCCCTTGGCCAAGAGGCCTACAACATAATTTATAGAAAACCTAGTTCTTGCAAAACAAGAAATACAAAAATAAGGAATTATCAAAAATTACCAAAATTGACAAATCCTATCAAATCTTGTTTTTTTGCCTTTGTAGCCTTTTTCAAGGCTTCATAAAACCCCCAAAACACTTAGAAGCCTTCTAAATTTGACCCCAACTAATATAATAACCTATAAGGACTCAATTTTACCTAATTAAACCTTAAAACTACTAAAAAAGAGTAAATAAAACCCTAAACTAAATAAAAACGAAAATTACAAAATTAATAATAAAAAATAACTTTGCTTGGATTCTTTATCCTACATCAGACTCCCCCACTTGAAAGAAACTCATCCTCAAGTTTAGCGTTTGGTATTGGAGCCTTCCATTCCATCGAATGAGATATTTCGAGTCTATTTGCTGCTTTAAAACTCTTCCAAATATGTTCTTCACAATCAAAATAACTTGAGAATTTTGTACCTGAGTCTTCAATTTGTTAACAAGATCCACCAAATAAGGATTGAAAATTACATTAGAATCTTCAACCCCAATGAAATCAACCCTTTGTAACTTGTCATTCAATGGAATAATTCTATCTTGGAATTTTTTAGGCATGTGCTCTTCTAGATATTTGACGGAATCCTCCTCTGATAAGTAATTATTAAGCTCCACAACTTGATCAACTAATTCTTCTTTTAAATCTTGGAAATTTTCATGATCTTCTTGTGAAACTTTTTCATGATGTTGCACAAACTTGTTTTCAAAGTATGAATTATCATCTTCAATTTTAGATTCATCAGCACAAGTCTCACGATGTTCCTCAACAAAATTATTAATAAATATTGCACTTACTTCTTGTCGAACTGGATGATTTTCTCGAATTTGTTGTTCAATAGCAGCTAATGTTTCATCATAAGTTTTTTCAGCTTCCTGTAAACAAGTAGCTACTATCTCTTCTATAAATCAAAATTTTTTTTGAGACTTATTGTGATTTTCCACATAGGCTGGCTGCGTACGTGGAATTGGATGGCGCTCACGAATAGGTTCAATCCTCTCCTTGTAATTTTCACGACCCACGTCATCTTCACGCCGTCGATTATTCCCTAGCTATCGTTAGCCTAGCAAAGGTCACCTGGATCTCCCGCAACGCTTGCTAGGTCTCACGCTACAATTGCTGGGTCTCACGTTGGAAAGTTCTAAATTTAGCCCTTGTAATCATGTCTTCCTCATGATCACCGCCATCAAGGACTTCGCTTTCGTTTCGTGCGTTCATCATCTGAACAGGATCGATGAAGCCTGCTCTGATATTAACTGGCGTAGCAGAAGCTTATGAAGAAGTAGGACACCGCTTGCTTCTTGGAAAATCGTTCAAATCCACGAACAAAAGAGTAACACACTCGAATCCACGAGCTCAGAGAATAAGATCTCAAAAAGAAAATTCATTATTGAATGAAAGTTAATTCCCTTGGCCAAGAGGCCTACAACTTAATTTATAGAAAACTTAGTTCTTGCAAAACAAGAAATAACAAAATAAGGAATTGCCAAAAATTACCAAGACTGGCAAATCCTGTTTTTTGCTTTTGTAGCCTTTTTAAAGGCTTCATAAAACCCCCAAAACACTTAGAAACCTTCTAAAATTGTTCTCAACTAATATAGTAACCTATAAGGACTCAATTTTACCTAATTAAACTTTAAAAACTACTAAAAACAAGTAAATAGAACCCTATACTAAATAAAAACGAAACTTACAAAATTAATAATAAAAAATAACTTTGCTTGGATTCTTTGTCCTACATTAGAGTGTAACTCCCCATAATTCTTCCACGTTTTATATTTTTTTCCGTTCTTCTGAAAACCAGGGACTAGAGAAGTTTCAATTGGATAAAGTGACGAACAACCATGATACATTCAACCGTTGAAAGTTATTTTTGTCTTCCCGATTGATTGTGCCCAAATTTCTTCTAAGCTTTAATAGTCATGGTCGCTTATGCAAAAGGAAAAAATGAAAAACAAAAAAGAGGCCCGATCAATGAAGGAATCCAGCACTGCCCAACTCCAACCCTTAATCTTAGCCAAGGAGCAGAGAACATTATGCCCAACTCCACCCCACCAACAACAGTAAACATGGAAATACAATTGAAATATCTTCTATTATTCTCCTTTATCCCCAAATCGGCAACATCGTAAACGGCCATCTATCTCCTCCATATATGTATAATTTACAACACCAAATGAATCACTTTTCTTGGAGAAAAAAAAACATACCAAAATTCTTGTCCATGGTCGACTGGTTCTCTTGATCACTTCCATTGTTCAGTTTATGGTACGTTGATGCCAAATCGACTAATCTAACCAACTTGCATGCCGTTAATGTATTAAGAGGAGTAAATTTTCTCCGTTAGGAAAGAAGCCGTTAATGTTTTAAGAGGAGTAAATGAACAATTTAGCATGTAGGTGATGTGGCTCGCTGTGAATCTTTTGATTGACTTAAATGTGGTGGAGGTTTTAAAACCATGTACTGGAGGAACGGTGGGCAAGAGACTAGAGAGGAGCCCATCCAACTCTCACTATCATGTGCATCAAAGATCTAAATTTTATTAAGGGAAGAAAAATAATACAATTAATAGAGAAAAAGAAATATATATTATTAAATATATTTTATATTCCCAACCTCATCAAGAACTGTGATATAAGATTCATGCTATGTATACTCTCAATTTTTTATCTTTAATCTAATATATGGCCCAAATGTATGAGCCATGATGACATAGAAAGTGGGTCATCAATTATCCACAGTTTCTGCCGTCAGATCAAGAAGAAAAAAGCTCTCCCAATTAAACACCTAAACCAAAACAGATTGTGATGAAACTAGCTAGACTAAATATGGCAGTGAGTCAGTGAGTAACAAAGAACCAAAAAAACAATGTAAGAAAGAATATTGAGAGAGACCTGGATATTGGTGAGTGAAGTTATCCCATATACTTGGAGTTCTACCCCCTTCTGTTGCTCCACCTTCATACTGAAAATTCATATCCAAAAACATTATATATAGTGAGAATGTTCATGTATCTAGCTTCTTGAAAGTTGTAGATATATACTTGAGCCACACCCAGAGGAACATATATATTTCCAACGGTACCTGGTAAGAAGACGAGGCAGTGCCGAAAATAAAACGAGACGGAAAGCTACAACGATTAAACGAAGATGCCCCGTGACTCGCTGCCACAGGCTCGGCACAAGCCAAAGAGTTTATTAGGACAAGAATCGCTGATAGTAGGCAGCGTTTAATCGCCATAGCCAAGGGGTTAATTTCAAGACACCTTTAAAAAATCATGTGTGTGCGCGCGCGCGTGAGGGAGAGAGAAAAACTTGAACACCAGAGGAAGCAAAATGACGAATTAAGGCTTGAACAAGCCCACATAATAAAGCATACGGCGTGAGTACATCATTGCAACGATGAAGACAGGAAAAGAGAACAATCCGTATAAAATGGCCGGAGAGATGATCCTCGGCCAATTTAAGTTGAAGCACAAGAGTACAACGGAAAGGGCCAAAATCAATGGGTAATTTTTCCATTTTGGTCTTGCTAAACCAAAGAGCATAGACCCATCCTCGTAATCATCTATGTGATTGATGCCCAATTATTTAAAATGCAAACCGTCCATTCGAAGTTGTCATGTAATGACCGCACATATAGTTAAAAGTCCTTGCATCAAGTGTTATCATTATATGGCAAAAACAAGGAAAATTCTAACAATGCCAAAGAGAAGAAAACGCTCTCCCAAACCCATATACCTATCAGGGTAGAGTAACTAGATGGTCAAAGACCATGACTCATAAGCTGAATATCTCAAAATCATAACTTGGTACCTTGACTATTAATTGGATTAACTTTTTTTATACTTCTATACCTTTATGTTATAAGGTCAAACATATATATATATATATACAGTTTTCGATCAAATCAGCACGTGTTAATATAAGTTATATTAGCACGATAGATTGAGGATTGTACCCTGTGAATTAGGCTAATGTATCCAGTAACCCATTAATGCACGAAATACAACCTTCAATGTAGACAGGGACGGAATCAAGATTTCATCTTTGGAGAGCCAATCGCATGCTAACATCGTTCTATTTGTTTCAACAGTAAATTGTTATTAGAATTTTTATATGCATGATAGAAAACTTTCTATTTTGGTGCATTTCAATTTGTTATTTCTTTCAAGAAAAAACTTTTCTTAAAATCAATTTCATCAAAATAAAAAGAATCCAATGAAAGAGCCAATCTTTCACATGCATGCATTGGATTAACTATATATACAAGAAAACGTTAAATTGTTCCCACTGCCCACCTCAGACATGTTATGACGCTCACATGGGTAAAGGTACATGCGGGTACCTTATTGCCAATCTCACACTTGTAATTATGACTGTAAAATGAGTAAAGTTATACTCAAGGATGAAGCCATACTGATGTAGGACAAAGACCCGATCGAACTAATCACAACTGTCTAATATTTTTTATTATTAATTTTGTAATTTTTGTTTTTATTTAGATTAGAATTTTATTTGCTTACTTTTTGTAGCTCTTAGAATTCTAATAGTCAAAATTGAGTCCTTATGGGTTAGTATATTAGTTGGGGTCAATTTTAGAAGGTTTCCAAGTGTTTTGGGGGTTTTATGAAACCTTTAAAAATGTTACAAAGTAAAAAAAACCGGGATTTGCCAATTTTGTTGATTTTTAGCAATTCCTTATTTTTATTTCTTGTTTTGTAAGATTTAAGTTTTCTATAAACTAGGTTGTAGGCCCCTTGGCCATTGAATTGAAACTTTTTCAGTAATAAGAATTTATTTTATGAGTTTTCTCTCTTTTATTCGTGGATTCGAGTGTTACCCTATTGCTTGTGGATTCGAGTATTTTCTAAGAAGAAAACAATGTCCTTTTTCTTGTTTACGCTTTCCACTATGTCACATATAAAAATGAGGAGAATTTGATTGTGTTAATAATGAAGTTATCATACAACACTTTCCGAAAAGGGATTGGTTATAACAATTTATTGAACACCTTTAATGCACAGCAAAAGCTATCTGAATATTCCAACCTTTTTTTCAAATCAAACACAATGCAATACAAATCTACATAAATTGATTACTTTAAGAGGGAAAAAAATAGAGACAATTATGAGCAACAGGGAATAAAACATACTTATTTCATTAGAAACATCGTAAGTCACAGGAAATAAAGCATACATAGTTAAATTACAGTCATCGAAATTCAATACTTATCCCAAAGGTCTATAAGCCAATTTAACAATAAATATTACAAGTCCACAAGTAGCCATTGTTTGAAAAATATATAAGGCATAATTACTACTAAATTATTCATGGCATCACATTTCGAACAAGCATGCATAGCTCAATGTGAAGTATCTCCTTCCCTAGCGTTTCCTGCAATATTGTTACATTATAAGAGTTAGTATAAAACTCAATGGATATGATTTTCACAATGACAAACCAAAGCATGACAATATATAAAACAATGTAATCAAACTAGAAAATAAATTCCAATGAATGTCATGCCATAATGCTCCATTTATTATCTTTAACAAAAACCCAACTTCCCCAAACGGGCAACTGCGCGCTGAATAGGGAATGACCACCTTTAAATTTAGGACTACATAAAGTAGCCTAATACTATGGAGGGACAACAATAGGAGGTAGTCCCAAGGAAAATATGAGCTAATAGTCCAAACTCCAATAGCCCCAATTTATCACCAAATTCATAATTGGGGAAATGGGCAATAACCCCATTTAGAAAAATGGTTTTATCAATAGGGATAATTCCGTCAGTTTAGTGTCAAAAGGAGTTTGGGGGTTTACGAATTCATTTATTGGGCTATTACAAAAAAATTCCTTATAACATGGGGTTATGGCCTAAAATCCCTTGACAATTTAATCCATTTTTACAAATGCATTGTTATGCCAACAATGATGCTTGTAAAATCCATGTGTTTATGTTGGCAAATTCCGTGCCAAAATGAGTCTTGGTTTGGTTGAAGTTGTGTGAAGCTACGATGTCTTGTAAATACGTAAAGTTCAAATTACAAGGAAAATCAATTTCAAAAACAAAGTTTAATTACAACATGTCAATTTTTTCCAACTCGATCATAGCCAAATTTCTGTCTTGCAAAAATTCAAAGGTACAAATTAAGCCAACCCGCACTTAGAACACTAAATGTATGAAACAAGTCCCAAAACATGTTCAAACATCATATAAACTATGTATTAAATGTCAAATCATGAGTATTAGAGACTAGGTCCTTACAGTAGAATTTCATCTACGTCTGAAGGAATTTCGTGAACCATTCAGCTGACTTCTTAGGGTATCTTGTTAATCCTTTTTCGTAGTCTACAAAATGGAGGCCAAACCTAACTGTGTAGCCAGAAAGCCATTCAAAGTTGTCTAATAATGACCATAAAAAGTAACCTTTGACGTTGACTCCTTTATTGCTGCCAAGACCACATGATTAATTAGTATAGATTTCATTTGACTATTTATCATAACATGAGATGTAGGTAGAAGTGCATTTCACTTCAGTACGTGTTGAAGAAAAAGGTGAAGTAATTAAGAACCCTTATAAAACCCTGATCGAAAACTCTACTAATAGCAAAACCCTAAAAACAAGAACAAATTTATTTTTGAGAAATCTCACTTAATGGCTCCTTGAAGAGACAAAAGATGGTGATGGTGGTAATATATCCTCATGGAATCGTGGCGGGCTCTCTCAAGCAATAAATTACTATTCCTGAACTCATCAATCCCTGAAATAGTTGAAAAAAATTAAAATTTGAGTACATGTAATTAACATTAATCATTTGATACACATCAAAACAATTGATATTGTATGATTCAAGAACAAGAAACCGTTTTTCCTACCGTTCTCAGTAATGTAAAGTGTTGGATTCTTATAATTTTCCTTTATGTGAACAAGAAGATCTTGAAAACCGTTTGAATAGAAATGAAGCCAGCTTGAAGCAGCCTGCAAATTATTCATTTTCCCGGCAAGGATTAATTTAAAAGCCAACCAAAGCATGGAGTATCAGATTTATGGGCACACATGTATACAAGGACGGTTATCAATTTAAACATACCGGTGGACCAATAGGGATGTCGTCTCGCTCAGCTGCCAAATAAAAAATTAAATATCAAGTTGGTTTGAGATCATCAATTGGGCATGCAAAAAATATATATTTACTGATTCTTAAAGGTTTTGTAGGAACTTAATTACTAGAAATTTTAACGTGAGAATCCTCTTCAGTAGAATCATCAGCTGCATAATGTGCAGTGTAGTAATTCATTCCTATAGAATCGAAAGACCCTTTCACCATGTTGGATTGCTCTTCAGTGAACGTTGGTAACCGTTCTTGGAGGAGGGTACGCATTGTGAGTGGATAGTCACCATAAGTTAACGGGTCCATAAACCTGTCGAACTCATGGAGTGAATAATTTGAACTAGTATGAATAATAATAAAGTCTACGAGTCAATATCTGAAGATGAACTCACCACCCAACCATGAAATCAAGGGCTCTTCTGGCTGCCAGTTGGTCTTTGGGATCTGTATTAGAATAGGGTACCATCCAATTACAAACGAGTGTAATCCCAATCTCGCCCCCTTGAGATGCCTACACAACTCGATCACTCTCATGTGTCAAATAAACATACGTGATATATAGCAAATTTCATGATTCCATCATTAAAATTTGTTGTCATAATGTTTCCACAGGGAGCACACCACAAAAGATAAAAGATTATGGGAACCCTTACTCACCTGGTATCTCTTTTTGTATAGTTTTACCGCTTCTGCATGAGAAAGAAGCATGTGGTGGGCAACTGTATAAGGGTCAGTCGAGGGGTCTTTTTCTACTTTATCCTGTTGTTGAAATACAAACACCAATGGAGAACATCGGCTGACCAGTGAAAAGGGGGTTTGTATAGCATATGTAATGCTGTAAGACCATGGCTCATTTATGGTGATCCAATGCTTCACTAGATCGCCAAATTTCTCGAAGCAAAGATTTGCAAACCCACGAAAATCCTCCCTATTGATCAGAAATGTTACATCTTATTTGGTCAAGTAAGCCAATCTGTCCAACTTTTGTTTGTGTAGTGAAAATAAAGGTAAGATGTAAAGCATGATCAACATATATACATATCTATACACGGGGACGGTTCCATTAATATTGACACTTGGTGTTAGACTCTTAACTCTTACACTTCTCAATATCATTTTATAAGAATAATATTTCACCAATCCAACCGTTAGATTAAATACTCTACTCATGCATATCATGCATGCAAAACTTCAAGTCAATTGGATATCATAAAGCATTTGATTTGTAATTCACATTTCTTTTATAAATAAAAGTATGATTTAGGGCACCTTATGGATGACATGGCTCTTGATCTCCGATTGAATTGAAATTTGGCACGCATGACGTGCATAGGTAGAGCATCTAATCCAACGGTTGGATTTGTGAAATACTATTCATACAAAAAAAATATTGAGGGGTATAAGAGTAAAAAGTATTACCCCGCTATCAATGGATCCCTCCCCTATATATATATATATATATATAAACAAGGAGGGATCCGTTTATACCTGGTGTAAAGATCTTTACCTATACACCCTTCAGTAGCTTTTTATGGGAATCAAATTTCGCCAAACCTAACGTTGGATTAAATGATTGCTACATATACGCCATGCATACCAAATATCAAGTCAATTAGATATCGGGAAACATTTGATTTATAAACTTACCTTTCTTTTATAAATATAACTATGATTTTGGATACTTTATGAATCGCATAGCTCATAATCTTCGATTAACTTGAAATTTAACATGCATAACAGGTATAAGTAAAGTATCTAATCTAACGGTAAGATTGGCGAAATATTATTTTCACAAAAAGATATTGAATGGTGTAAGAATTTTTTAAAATTTACATCAAGTGTAAATCCGTCCCCATAACTTTGCACATCTCTTAACTATATATGCCTTTACTAAATAATATAAGAAAATCAAAGGGAAAAATAAATAAATAGAGTAAGAGAATAAAAAATCAAATAAGGTAGGAAAATCAAAGGCGATGTGATCATAATGTTTTGGCTGCTTATAATCGCCATGCCTTAACCAAATATATATATGGGAAGAATATCGAAATAAAAAATAAATAAAAGTCACCAATTACATGATTGAAAAGAGAAAATTAATTCAACACACTAATAACTAAACGTTTAAGTTCTCAAGTTTTTTTTTTTTCCCCATACAGGTCAGCAAATTATTAATTGATGCAATTGATTAACCCAATTTTCAATTTTTGTACTTAAAATGAACCACTTGGTTCATAGAGCATTCTAAGAATATTAGACTAAACTAGGTTTACTTATATATATATCTCAATTGGTCAGATTAACTAGATCTATCCATGCCGGTGAAAGCATAAACATTGATTGATATAAACATTGGTTTTACTTACACAATTTTATGGTTTAAAAAGCCACCATACTCAGTTTCTAGTGCTTGTGGAAGATCCCAATGAAAAATAGTCACAAAGGGCTTCAAATCTGCACATTAATTACAGCAACCAAATAAGAAGGGTTAAATTCGTGGGCAATTTTAATTTTTGGCATATATGAATCCAAATTTGCCAAAGGAGTATAATTAAATTCGGAGGCAAACAGATAAGAAGATCCCAACAACATTGAAAAAAAAGGGTGCCAACTTCTCAGATTCCATGTATTGCTACTTCCAGCCCAATTTGGTCCGAGCATAATTATCAAATTTGAATTTATTCATCATTATGCTAAACTGTGAGATGTGTCTCATCAATAAATAAATCAATCAATCAATCGTGAGATGTAAGGATAGAATTATGACCCTTGGATAGGAGCTCATGGATGAGCTTTCTGTAAAATTGAACTCCCTCCCTGTTAACTCCAACGTCGTTAACGCCTCGCCTCCCAACTGAGTAGTTAGAATTTTAGAAAAATAAAAAAAATAAAATAAAATTGGTCAAATGATAAAAGAACACACATTGAAATCAAGACTTCTGCATATATTACATTCCTAGATGAAACATGCACTAGACCCGAAATCATTGGCAAAAAATTAAGAAATTAAAGAGTATATAAAAAATGAAAAAAGAAAGCTAGGATATAAATAGGATTAAAATATATATATATATATATATATAGGATAAAGAAATAAAGAAATATACGCTAAATGGGCGATACCCGATTTAAAGCCAAATGACAGTTTCCAAAAAAATATATCTGAACACGTGTATTTAAGAAATATTGGTCTGAGGTGTTGCCGAACTCCCGTTGAGCTTCTTTGCCAACGGTAAGAAGCTGGCTGCTGCATGGAGAGAGAGGGTTTGCCGAACCTCCATAGTTTATATTCCCTCCGTTCCTAATTGACTATCCCCTTTGAAAAAACACATTTTTTTAAGAGACCCTATTAAATGCTTTCACATTACCATATATATTTTAACATTTCAATTTTGCTCTCGTATAGAAAACATTAGAAAAAGATAAAAGATCCATGACAAAAGGAATTTTAGGAAATGAAAGAAAAAGAATCATTGACTTTTTGAAGGAGACAATAGTTTTGGAACATCCTGAAAAGAAAAGTATGCCAATAAAAGAGGATCAGAAGGAGTAATTTTTAAGGTTTTATGAAAAATATAAAAATTTTCGTTAAATTTAACTCTACAATTCACTAAAAAACATCATTCTGAATAACTTTGTAGAAAAAAAAATTTCAAAATTTGTCGTTTAGTGAATTTTTGGCTACTTTTCATGAAACATTTTATAAAAATAAACAATTAAAAATTGTAAATGGACAAAAAGTCTACTTAAACAACATATTTTGGAAAAATTTACTTTTACAAAATTATTCAAAATGATGTTTTCTAATAGACAACAGGGCTAATTTTCTTAATTTTATATTTTTTATATTTTTTTATAAAACCTTTAAAAATATAACTAAGCGGAGGTGGCAATATCCCGCCTCTTTGAATAATACCCTAAACCTTTTAAAATTGTTTCATTCGATCAATTGTTGAATGGGAGGGAATGAGTAATTTCGTGACTAAATTTGCATTATTAGACGCACGTTTGAAAAAAGTTTTACCACAGCAAGGGGCCAAAACTGATTTGCATATTGAATTGAGCTAACTTTTTCTTACAAAATTAAATTTTAAATTCTAAACTAAAGTCATCCAAATATGAAAAGTCAGCAAATTAAAACTCTAAAGCTTAAAGAGAAAAAAAATAAAAATAAAAATAAAAATTCACGTCTTGAATATGTGATGCAATGGTGGGGATTGTTGTGAGCAACTAATTATCTTACAAGGTAACAGTCTGGACCATGAGATGGAGAATCTGAAAGCATCCATTCCCATTTTCTTCATTATTTGCACATCTTCCTGTTACATTTCTCAATATTTTTTTATCATTCATATAAAAATAAATAATTAAAATAAGGTAAATGAAACATAAAAGACCCCCACTCCACAATTGATGACAAAGATCTAAGCAGATCTCAGTGAGGGAGATTACATACTCATTCCGTCCTATTTTATTTGCTCATATTTTTATTTTGAGATATCCCAAAATATTTGACCATTTTCGAAAGTCAAACCAAAATGGTATGTTATTTTCCTAAAATACTCTTTTATTTTAGTTGCCTTTTCCTTCCAGAAATTTGAAAATTTTTTCCATGGGAGAACAAATTTGGAAAGTTAAAATAAAGAGAGTGACATGGCAATGCATTACCTTAATATTTGCTTTTAGTCAAACTGAGCAAATAAAATGGGACGGAGGTAATATATATTTAATTTTGTGTACCTTATAACGATGGTAGAAATCCACCGCTACATCTCCGTTGCTATGATCGGTTATCTTTTCTGCAATGCCACCATCCACATATATATATATATATATATAGATAGATAGATTATGGAGTAATAATTTCGGTAAGTAAAAAATTAACCCAACATTTTGAAAAGATAAAATTCCAGCCATACTTCATGCAGATGATCCAAACAGTATAACAAAATCATTAACTAGACCCCAGTTTAGTTTTATTTATTTATTATTTATATTAGGGGATTTCTCATATGCTTACATATGCAGTGCTCTCATCTTACGTGCATTAGGTAACTACAAGATATAAGTCTATAGGGTGGCTTTGAGTTGTTTTGACTAGTATATTGTGGATTAATTTGATATGAAATGTATGAAAATAAATATGGGGGGCGATATTGACAGAGAAAAAGTTTTTCTTCCAGGGATTTTATCCCAAATGGACTAAATTACCCCACTTTCCTCTCCTCGCCCTTCTACTTTCTACTCCTCTCCCTTTTCGTTGGTCTTGCCTCTTTTTCTTTTTTTTTTTTTTCTTTTTTTTCTCAATCTTTTCCCTCCAACCCTCTTCCTTAGATGAAGGCTTAATATCGAACTAGACAAAATCGCCAGAGAAGAAGGGAATGGCTATTGCAACCCCCCATTCTTATCACCCCACCCCCCATCTTTTAGGCTTTTAAGGTTTTATACAAAATACAAAAGGTTTTTATGAAAATCAGCGGTAATGTCTACTAGAAAATATCATTTTGAACAACTTTGTAGAAGAAAGTTTTTCCTAAATCTATCGTTTAAGTGTACTTTTTTGCCATTTATAACTTTTATTTCATTTTTTGCCAAAAAGTCTACCTAAACGATATATTTTGGAAAAACTTTCTTCTACAAAGTTGTTCAAAATGATGTTTTTTAGTGGACCAAGTAACCGGTTTTTGCAAAAACCTTTTATATTTTTCATAAAATCTTAAAAACTAAAAAGAAATGGGTGGGATCGTAAGAATGGGGGTTGCAATAGCCGTTCCTGGGAACAATCTAAAAGCCCCAAGCTTGTTTTCAACCAAATCCAGCAAAGATAGCATAAAAAGCCCATTATGATCCCAACCTAGCTGTAAACACGTACTACTGTTGACATGCCCGGAAATGGTACTATGGACCTTGCCCCCACTTTTGGCTGTCGGCGATGGCAGTGCCTTCCGACGGTGACGAGGGTAGAAAGAAACAGATCGTGTGTGTGATTTCCAATTTTTGGGTTTTATGTAGCACCTCGCCTGTAGTCGATCTCGTCTTTATCCCTTCAAAAAAGATGTTTAGGTGACGATTTGAAACAGCATAGCAAGGCTGTCGTGGTTACAACAATTTTAACGTGCGAAGGCTCCAGTACCTTCAGTTGATCCAGACACAAGGAAAATTATCTTAATGATTGTTATTGCTTTTTCTTTTTTGGTTTTTTCCTACCCTTTTGCATCCAGATCAGATGAGAAACTCTTCCCACTAAATGGAAAAGATGCCCAAAACCTCAATAAAAGCCGTGGAGAGAGAAGAGAAGAGGAAGGAGGAGAAGAAAGGGCTGGTTTGTTAATGGAGAGAGGAGAGAGGAGAGAAGAGGCAGTAGGAGAAGAAAGGGCAATTTTGTCCATTTCTGATCAAAGCCATGGAAGGAGAGTTTTTGTCTCAAGTAATCTCTCCTCCAAATAAAACAGTATTAAATCTACACAAAAAAGTAAAAAATAAAAGCAATGTTAGTCCCAAATGATTAAATAGTATTAAATCCAGGCACTTCATTTGAAGCTCTCCCGTTGGAGTAGGTATATCAAAGAGAAGGAAAAGCTCGCCAAATTATACCCAGAACACATACACTACAACCGGTTGTAACGAAAGTAAATAATGGCAGTGAGCCACTGACGAACATAGAACAAAAGAAGCAGAGATCGAAAGGCATCAGAAGTGAGAGAGACCTGGGTGTTCGTGAGTGAGTGTATCCCATATACTTGGGCCCCTACCCCCTTCAAATGCCGCACCTTCATACTGAAAAATCATGTAAAAAAAAATGAATAGAGTAAGAATGTGCATGTAGATGCCTTTATAATAATGTATGTTCCGGATACTTAAGCCATGACGTTGATACAACTCTACCTGGTAAGCAGATGAGGCGGTGCCGAAAATAAAATTAGGCGGAAAGTCACTGCGTCTAATGGAGGGTGGGATGACACGACTTGGTTCCACAGCCATTACCAATACGTTCTCAGCACACTTCTTATAATTTAAAATAGAGCAGAATGTTAGAAACCAATTTGCCTACCTTTCGGTGTTTATTGCGATAGGAGGAGCTCCTCCTGTTCACACACTTTTCCCTTGTGTTTGTGTGGGAATTATCCGAGCTGGAGGGAGTAGAACACAATGCCCGTACTATATATGCTTTGCTTGATACCGTGGTCAGCTATATATGCTTTGCTTGAATGGGGTGGCCTATATATGCTTTGCTTGATCCTTATATAAATTAAAGGGGAGAGGTGAACGAATCAAGCAAAGCATGGAGGACGAGAGAGAGAGAGAGAGGGCTCCAGACTTTACAAGGGACGCCATGTTGATGCCATAAGTGAACGCACACGTGGGATTCCCATTATGTATTTATTAGGGGTTAAACTATTGTTAACACATAAAATACTCTAAACCCTTACTTAGTTTACATTTTTTTATGGTTTTATGAAAAATATAAAACTTTTCTACGAAAGCAAGTCATGTAATCTACCAAAAAACATTATTCCGAACAACTTTATAGAATAAAATTTTTTCAAAATCTGTCAATTAAGTAGACTTTTTGGCAATTTTTTTTGACAATTTTTCATGGAAAATAAAATAGAAATTGTAAATTGCCAAAAAGTTTGCTTAAATGATAAATTTTGGAATGATGTTTTCTAATGGACAACGCCGCTAATTTTCGTAGAAATCTTTTAAATTTTTCATAAAACCTTAAAAAGTACTGTAAACTAGGGGGGATTTAGAAGAATACTTTATGTGGTAGCAATAGCCTCCCTCATTTATTAGTAAATGCACCACATTAAAATTTGTGATAAATTTCGTGATGCCCTAAAAAAAAATATATAAAAAAAAAAAAAAAGGGGGACTTAGATATAGACACTGCCTAAAAAAAAAAAAAAAAAAAAAAAGAATAATAAATTGTGAAAGAGAGCCTACCGCCTACACGGCCAAACAAAATTTTTACTTTTTCAGTTCAGTGTAATTTCCCACGTTTGGATGTGAGGGGGGCGTTTTGTACCGTTCAAAGTTGATCCAAAAGAAGGTATAAAAATTGTGTGTCTTGTTTTTGTTTCAATGCGGTTTATTGTGTTATTAATTCGTTTACGTGGTATAGCTTATGTAAACAATAAATAAATCGAGCAATAATTACAATTGGAACATTTTTTGAAATTTTGGGTGGGTGGCGAGATCCGAAAGGAACCAAGCCCAGCCATATATGTAAAACACTAACTAAAAATTGCTGCTCAATTTATTTAGTTAAAGCAAGTAAATCAATTACTCCCTCAGTCTAAAAAAGATAGATCATATTTGCTACTTTTTTTTGTTCCAAAATGTTTGTCTATTTTGAAAAGTCAAATTACAATTTTTTTTGAATTTCTTATATTACCCTTTGTTATTTCAATAATTACTTTCAACACAAAACCCAATAAAAAGTAAGAGGGTAATTTTGAAAAAATATAATTTAATAAAGGATAAGTCTATGAAATTATGTCTTTCTTAAAGTGCGTGTTTTGTTATACATAATCTATCTTTATGGGACGGAAGGAGTATATTTTTTAAGCACACACTTCACCTGGGTAATGAGATCTGAAAAGAAACAACGTAGTGTACCTGTAAAAGTAAAAACGTTTGTTCTTTTGCAGGAACATGTACAATGGAATTTGTGTAATTGAATGATATTTGTTGTAATGGTAGGCTTTCGCTATAGCTACGCGCATGTGCTCCCAAATAGTGCCTCTGTAATTGCCATAGATTCTATGTTACTGAAATACTTCTGAAATTTCCATAGATATTTTTACAAAAAAAAAAAAATAAATATACGTTTTTTTATGCCAAAAGATTGCTGAATTTTTTGCATACATTTTAACAAAAAGTCAAACTATTTTCAGTTCAAACCATTTTATTTGATTAATTTTTCAATTTAATCAAACCAATTCGAATGCGTTGGGTTCTAACGACCCTCAATCCACATTATCTTTTTTAATTAATTAAATGCCAGGTGTATATACCATTTTTTTCTTTGCAATTATAAAAAACAAAAAACATTATCTTTGTTTGCATCATTCAAAATAAAATGACATGCCATATTTCATAGTACACTTGCACATGACATTAGGTTGTCAAAAGCCATCTATCAAAATCAAAACCAAAATAAATAAATAAGTAAAAGGTTTTGTTTTGTTTTCAAAAAGAATGGTCAAGTATAATTCTTATAAACGAAGGATTCACTTACGTTGGATGCCTTCCTTGTTCACTACTCCACTTAGGATATCCACCTAAGTTGTTAAAAATTCAAGTAGAAAAAAAAAAAAGATTAAAAAAATTAAAGATGCAAAGAAAAATTAGTGAAGGAAGTAAAGAATAACTGAACAAGTCATATTCCAATGGTACTTTTATAAAAATCAGTATATTGATTTATTGGACTCCATATTTGCCGGATTAATATCACAATGGTACTTTCTGAGAAAATGGGCCGGGTGACCCACATGAGTCCAAATAACCAGTTCAGATCCGAAGCGTAGGGCATTGCTTGTAAGATAATTTGAGAACAAGAAAATAAATAAACCATGTTAAATATGTGACCTCGAAACAGTTCTAATGCACGAATTGAGGCCCAATTTCAAGATGCCAGAGTCGAAGTACATATCTAATGTGAATCACCTTAGGCCACAATGCAAAAATAAAATCAATTTCTCTCTTTTTGGTTTCTTTTTTTATTTCATCCCCCCCCGTCTTCCTTTATTTATTTTTTATTTTTTTCTCCCTTCATTTTGGTATGTATAAGAATATTATACATCTCAAATGCCACATATCAAACTGGACCGCTTGACCCACCAAACCCTTCCCTTGAACTCGTGGTGACACAAAACTAGCGTAGCCCCATATAATGACATGAGAAGCACTGAAATTATTCCCAATTCTCCCCAGTGATCACATGGGAAAAATGTAGATGAGGGAGCAAACACCCACCATAACACCCACTTCATTCAAGATATCCAATAATTTTTTGACTTTTCTTCCTTTCCTCTTTCTTCCTTTGCTCCGTTTCTCTGTTTCTTTTTTCCCTTCTCTAACAGCTAGCTTTTGGGCTCCTATAAATATAGGAAAAATTCTACTTGCACCAATTGAGATCGTGTAAGATGATTTGTTATTTTTTAATGAGTTGGCACCACATTATATTGTATTTGGGAGAGCTTATGGCCCCGTTGTAGAGTCAAATGGTTTTCTTGTTGGTGATTGAGTAGTACGTTCCAACCCTTAAATGAGTGAGTCCCCAAGTTGACCATTGTCATGCATCCTTTGTATTTGAGTGGTAATCTTCCACTAATTTTCAATCCATATATTACCATTATCAATCCTCCTTTTTGTTTTTTTGTTTTTTTGGTTTTTTTTCCTTATTTTAATTTAACCTTTATTTTCAAATATTTGAAGGGTGTCAAAAACTCTCAACCCCAAACTATTTATCCGGATACATCTCTATAGTACTAATTTTCATATACTTCGTATATAAAAAATGGAGAGGGATCCATTTACACTCAGTGTAAATCTTTTTACTCTTACACCTTTTAATATCTTTTTATGGAAATAATATTTCATTGATCCAAATTTCAAGTAAATCGGATATTAGGAGCTATGTCTTTCATAAAGTGCCCCAAATTATAGTTTTATTTATATAAACAAATGTGAGTTTACAGATCAAATACTTCCCGATATCGGATTTGTTTGAAATTCAGTACACATGACATACATGAATAAAAAATCTAATTTAACAGTTAAATTGGGGAAGTATTATTCTCACAAAAAGATATTAAGATGTGTAAGTAAAAAGTTTTGCATGATTACAACAAAATAGGGCTTTTACAACGTGCAAAAAACACTGTTAATGACTTTCCACGGCGTACATATGTGCACCGTTAGGTGCAATGCCATGGAAAGTCAATGTCATCCACGGCATACATCGTACGTCGTGAATAACCTTATTTACGGCATTTCACGCATGTCGTAAATACTTTTTAACGACATGTCACAAAATGCCGTGAATAACCTTATTCACATCATTTTACGCACGTCGTAAATACTCTTTAATGGCATGCAACTACATGCCATGAAAAGTTATTCCATGATCTCTAGCATATGCCATAATTGAATTTTCATAGCATAATAGTATGCACGCCATTAATTTTAGTATTATTTATTTCTTAATAGCGCATTCAAGTACACCATGCTCCAACGACCTAAAATGCTAAACCAATAAGATTGAAATAGGTATCTGTAGCTGTAGCAATACTAATAATTCATTGAAATCTTACATACAAACTAAACAAAGTGGGGTTACATTCCTTATTTCACAAAACCCCACTTGAAATGAGCATTATAAATTGAAGAAAAAGAAAAAAGAATATCCAATACATGAAATGCACAAAAATAGAACATTGAACTTCTATTTTAGAGTAGCCAAAAAAAACTCCCACCACTCCCAACTAAGCATAAAACAATTGCACCTACCTCAATTATTTAAAAAACAAGCATTCAAGGGTGCACAAAAGGAAAACTAACTGAAAATCCTAGTAGAGAATGCCTAGACAGCTAATAAAACCCATAGAACCTCCAAAAAATGGAGTTGCACAGCCAATTGACAGCAACACTGAGAATAGCTCCACCAAACAGCCAAAAAAAAGGAGACCAGCCAAACAACACATCCAAAAAAGCTGAGAAAAAAACAGCAGCAGTTGCATGCCTCCTGAACAGCAAAGAACACCCAAAATAGCTTCACCCATAGCCAAAACCGGAGATGAGCCAACCACAACCAACACATGCATCATACCTACCAATAAGAAAACAGATTGAAAAGTCAAACTGCATGCTCATAAGATCAAAAAGTGGGTATGAAAGTAAGAACAAAAGGCAAAGTGAAACTCAAAAATAGAAGAAAACAAGCAAATAGCTTTCACAATTGAATCAATATTTTAGGTATGTCTACATTCTATAGTAATCTTTCAAAAATGAATGATACATATTCCATATCCAGGGGGGAAGTTCACAACTCTTCTTTTTTTTTTTTTTTGGATAAGAAACGATAATATATAGATAAAATAAAAGAGCAAACAATACAAGAAGGAAGAGATTTTCTTCCCTGACAAAACACAGTGGACTATACCAAACCCCAAAAATATCCAAACCCACCCCTGTATACCAATCCTCACTATAATTCCATTATACCTTAGAATCCAAGTTGTTTTTGCCCCTATAACTTCAGTAGTTAACATTGATCTAAAAGAAATGACAACCATAGAAAAAGAAAAAAAAAATTGAATAGGGGCAATGGATATATTCAAGTCCAATAAGATTAATAACTCTTGGGCCCTAGCTACTACTGTAGTTCAATGTTCTAAACATAATCACTGAAAAGAAAAAAAATATGAGATGAAAATTTTGTACGATTAACATCAAACTAAATGGTAAACTGTCTTGCATTGTTCAGAAGAAGCAAGATTTCAAGTAACAATATATAATACTCTTGTAATAACAATAAAAATGAAAATATGAACTAGCTAGCAAGCTGGGTTGCAAGGGCAGGCTTAATCTAAATTCAACTTACTACAATTATTTTGTGCTCAACATAAAGAAGCTAGATTACGTGGGTCTAGCACTACAACAAATAATAATAACAACATATAATACTCTTGTAATAACAATAAAAATGAATTTAAGCTAACCAAACCCGATATAAATGGAGTTATTTGGATTCACATAATCTCAATGTACTTGGGTTGGTAGAGTCAGTTCTATTTGGGCCCTTTTTGCCTTCCACTTAATGGCATTGCACCTTTAATTTTTACTATGAGATTCTTGTAGTATGGCCACTTCCCATTTTTTTAATCTTATCAGTTTTTGATAAAGCTTCCCTTATATCACAAAAATATTGAATTAAATTTTTTATTTTTTGAGAACAGCAGCATTACTCCAAAACTATCTAAAATTAGATCAAATTCAGCCTATCTCAAGGCCCGACTGTCAGCAGGCTTATTGTTTCGAGACCCAGGTGGGGCTGGGATTGAATTGAACCTGATCCACCCCACCCAAGTTGTGCTTATTAATCTGGTTTAATTTATGTATAATTTAATTTAATAAGTTGTAAAAACAAAAGGTATACATCCTCAGTTTGGCAGCCTGGCATAATATGGCTTGTGGGATGACACTAAGACTATTTGCTCACCATACACCAGAACGATGTGGTGTCTAGTGAGGCAATACATTATCTGTATTAGGATAAATAATTTTGTAGGCCCAATTAATAGTCACATATCATGTTTTATCCCTGTGATCCCATCTGTAGCCAATAAAATGGTGGATGTTTCGATTGATTTGGACCGTCCAATCCTTCCAATCAGCCCCTTATACACTATGTTTGCTATGGATGCTTCATATAGTTAGCACGCACAGATCAAATATTAATCTCTATGAAGAACAAGATTAAACCAAGAGAGCAAAAATGACCATGGTCAAGGCCCTGTAGAGTAGTCCATTTCTTCAAGTATAGCTAGCCCATTGCAAAGAGCAATCATCGGCCACACAAAAAGAGGCAAGGGCCAATTTAAACAGAAGACTTATGTGTCTAGCTCTAGTTGCATAGATTAGTTTCCTAGTTGAGTCTAGATGTGGCACAAACACAGAAAATTTAGCAGTTTAGATTGCTGAGATCTTCTAAAGAGAAAAGTAACATAAATTTTTTCATGCCTGCATTAAATAAAAATGCATACGAGAGAATATATACAACTACTCTTGAATAACATTTACTAAGTATTGTTTCATTACATAGAAGTGGCTTATATGTGAGAAGGCATAAGTTTGTGAGCTTCCATAAAATAAAATGAGATTGTTCCACAAGAACAGAGGATGTACATATTCAACAATTTCCAAGCATGGGCAGTAAAACCTTACAAATGCAACACCAATTCCAGCTTAAAATCATTCTACTGTTGAATTATGATGTTGGGAGCTGGAAATGTAATTATTGAGTGGTTATGGTCCCCTTCATATGTCACAGTTAACATAGTAGGATCCTCCAAACATCTTTCGACATGCTTTCTTGCATGGCATCCCTTCATGCTGCTACATTTGTAATAGCTCCTTTGAATATGATCGAAGCGTGAAAGACAGGTTAGCAATAATATTGGTTTGAGAGCTTTAACAATTAGAATGGAACAAAGAAAGCTGATAGCAAATAATGCGACCCATTATTGCCGTATCTATATTTTCATCACTCGTCTCATTCGTCTAGATCAATCAATTATTAGTCACTTGATCAATTGCCCATAATTATTGTGTCTCTTGTGGACAATATACTGTAGGAACAGTTTCCGTTCGAGTCTGTTGATCTCCAAAGTTTTTAGTAACAAGAAGATGATGATATAAAAACTATTCTGTGATGATAAGGTGAGGGCAGGGGGAGTTTAATTTTTAATTATGAAGCTTTTAGGAGGAATATAGCCATTGGACCAGGTGGCCACAAATTTTCACAGATAAAAACGTGTAGATATGGCAGGGATAATCATCTAATCAGGTCTAGACAGGAAGATCTACTTGTAAAACCAGTAAAAAGGGTTAATCCCAAACTCCAAAGGAAGCTAGTGAGCTATGAGTTGGCTTACAGTGCTATTTATCATTCATGCTCTATACAACACCAAGATGATAAAAGAAACGTGAATTAGGAATCTAGCGAAGAACAAATTTTCTTCTCTTCCTCTATCATACCAGCAACCAAAGATTATTAATAGAGGGGAAAAAAGTACCAGAAGAGTCATATGTCACTTATCTTGAAATGGTACTATGCTTCATATCCGCAAAAAATCACAGATTCATTGTATGAATAAACCAGAGATAAAATGAAAACTATAACACGTAAAATCTAAGGAAAATCAAAAGGACACAGAATCATACTAGTGTTAAACCTAAACAGTTGATTTAGTGACAGAATTGAACCACTGAATTCTATGACAATTTGATTTTCTAGTTAAAAAATATCTATAGACAATGATTGAAAGGACAAACATACGTGGTATATCTTGGATGTGGAGATCCTTTTATCAGTTTCTGCCCATATTTTCTCCAAGAGAAGTCATCAGGAGGTATATCCGCTAATTTATTACCTATGGAAGGAAGTTTGATTGTACTTTTTATCCTCAATTTCCTGCACATAATACATGAAGAAAATACACAAAAACAGAAATGGAAAACCGAAAAAATAGAACCATTGTCAGTATATTCACAAATAGACAATCAAAAAATATGGGGACAAAAATTACAAGTAAGCTATCATGATAATGTCAAACGTACACTCAACTAAAATAGAAGACACAGGAACACATGGAGAGTGCAAATAACTAACTTAACAGCTATGGACAAAGCATTAACGGCTCAATTTTGATAAAAAATGGGAAGGTATGCAAACAACCTAAAAGCCACTTCCAACAACATAATCTGGGTCTTTATTCTGATTATTACAGAAGGAACTTCATTAAGAACGAAAAATCTATAGCAGTTCAGTCCCATAGATAAAGAAACAAGCGCAATACGCATAAAATTTATATAAATGAGGAATTCTGAAAAGAGAAATCACCTTCTCTTCGAGCAGTGACATCCACCAGTTGAAGCTTCGAACCCGAAAGATCAAAGTCAATCAGGAAATTGAACGCCATCCCACGAACACAAACCCCTAAATTTTCAAAAACCAAACCCTAGATTACGCGTGGAACCCGAAAGATCAAAAAACCCATCCAATTGGAAATCAGAGAGAAAAAATTAAACAAAAAAAAAAAAAAAAAAGATTAGAGAGAGAACTAACCGTAGATTTCACTAAGCATTGGCTGTCTTGGGAATGAGAGGAATGCCGTGCTTCTACGGCTGCTTGAGCTTGGCTTCTTCCTCGCGGATCTTCTGCATCTTGAGCAGCTCCTCCATGACGAGCTCGTACGCGCACTTCTCGTAGACGTGACGCTCGTTCTCGCACTTCCAAGGGAGGTAGAACTCGGTTTGCCGGATCCAAATTCTAGGGTTCTTTCCACGGTGATGAAAAATGAAAAATGAAAAGGGGACTTGTCAGCCTGAGAGAGCCCTAGCTCTCGTCGAGGAGGAAAAGCCCTAGCTCTCGTTGGTCTCGCCCATTCGAAGCCACGTCGAGGAGGAAGGTCAGGGAACCAGGAAGAAAAAGGGGGGAAATGAAAAGGGGAAAGTGTAACCAGGAATGAAAAAGGGAAAATTTGTGAAAAAAACATCCCGCTAAATTTTTTCCCACTTATTTTTATCACGAGCGCGATTAATGGAAAACCGTAAAAATAGATTTGTGCGCCATGAAAATAGAACCGATTAATGGCATGCTTGAAAATTCCGTGAAAGATATTATCTACGGCGTTTAGTATAGATACACCGTTAAAAAAGTTTTTCTCCAATTCATTCGTGGTGAAAATTTTTCGCATGCCGTAGGTACGAGTATTAACACGTGCATGAATAAGAACTTAATCTAACAGATGAATTAGGAAAATATTATTTTCATAAAATGATATTAAGATCTATAATAATAAAAAATTTTGCACCAGGTATAAACTGATCCCTCCCCATAAAAAATACTAGTAAGTTTAAGAGTGATCTACATAAAATAGATATTCTTGACTGCTAGATTCATACAACCCAAAGATATGGTATTTATTCCCATTATATAGCAATTAATTATCTTATAAGGTAAAAGCCTGGACCATGAGATGGAGAATCTGAATGCATCCATTCCCATTTCCTTCATTATTTGCACATCTTCCTGTTATATTTCTCAATTCTCATCATCATACATATAGAATTAGTTAAAATGAAGTGGATAAAATTGGGAAAAAAAAAACTATTAAAAAAACCATCGTCAATTGATCCCATCTTTAGTGAATCACCTAATTAAGCCCACAATTGATGGCAAAGTTTTATGTAGACCTTCAATGAGAAAATATAGTCTTATGTACCTTATAACGATGGTAGAAATCAACTGCTACATCTCCATTGCTACTGTCGAATACTCTATATACAAAGCCACCATATTATGTAAATATGGCAAGATTATTTACAGTATCTAAAAATAATTTATATATACATAAAAATTATAAATAAATTAATGTTTGAATTATTAAAGAAAAAAATAGCCGCAGAAGCTAAAATGGGATGCGCTCCTTATGCTCTTATTTTTATTTTTTATGTTTAATTAATAAAAAAACTTTAGCATCAAAAAGAAGTCTAACATTCCAACTAGGGTGACACATAGACTTTCACTACCATGCGCATCAAAATTCTATATTTTATTAAGTGAATAAAAATAATACAAATAATAAAGAAAAAGGAATATATCTTATCAAATATTATATATATATAATCCCAATCTCATCAAGAACTGTGATATAAGATACATGCATGCCATGTTTACTCTCAACTTTTTATTTTTAATCTAATATATGGCCGAAATGTATGAGCCATGATGACATAAGAAGTGGGTCATCAATTATCCACAATTTGTGCCATCGGGTTATTTTTGGGGCTGTTTTTGTTTGGGTTTGGGTGTTCTTTATTGGGTGTTTCTGATGCTTATTCTAATATAATTATGGTTTGCCTACAAAAAAAAAAAAAAGAAGAAAAAACACCTAAACCAAAACAGATTGTGCTGAGACTAGCTAGACTAAATATGGCAGTGAGTCAATGAGTAACAAAGAACCAAAAAAATATTGAAAAGAAAGAAAATTGAGAGAGACCTGGATATTGGTGAGTGAAGTTATCCCATATACTTGGAATTCTACCCCCTTCTGTTGCTCCACCTTCATACTGAAAATCCATATATATCCAAAAACATTATATATAGTGAAAATAAAACCAGTCGGAAAGCTACTACGATTAAACGAAGATGCCCCGTGATTCGCTGCCACAGGCTTGGCGCAAGACATCATTGTAACGATGAAGACAGGAAAAGAGAACAATCTGTACAAAATGGCCTGAGAGATGATCCTCGGCCTATTTAAGTTGAAGCATAACAGTACAACGGAAAGGGCCAAAATCAATGGGTAATATTTCCATAGGAACGGCTATTGCAACCCCCCAATCTTACAACCCCACTCCTTTCTTTTTGGTTTTTAAGATTTCATGAAAAATATAAAAGGTTTTTGCAAAAACCGGTCCTCAAGTCCACTAGAAAACATCATTTTGAACAACTTTGCAGAAGAAAGTTTTTCCAAAATTTATCGTTTAGGTAGACTTTTTGGCAAAAAATGAAATAAATGTTATAAATGGCTAAAAAGCATATTTAAACGATAAATTTAGGAAAAACTTTCTTCTACAAAGTTATTCAAAATGATGTTTTCTAGTAGGCATCATGGCCGATTTTCATAAAAACATTTTTTGTTTTGCATAAAACCTGAAAAACCTAAAGAGCGGAGGTGGGGTGATAAGGATGGGGGGTTGCAATAGCCATTCTCTATTTCCATTTTAGTGCAACTTGTTAAACCAAATACCACAGCCCGCGGTACTGTCACTATTGTTGGATCAGCTTTGGGTAATCCCGGGCCTGGGGGCATTGGCCTGGGGTGGTTTACGAGATGCAAAGGTCATATTTTATGCATTTTAATTTTCTGCATCAGTGGGTGTGGCTGGCTCCAATTTGGTGAAAATTTTAGCACTTCGAGTAGCATTGAGGTTTTTCAATTTTTCTGAAAACCAGCGAGTGTATTTTAATCATAACTTTTGATTTTGAACTTGGAATTGGATGAAATTAGTCTTTTTAGAAAGATAATTCAATTCTCTACAACTTTATATTTCGTGAGTTCTGTCCAATTCCAACGTTTGCATACCCAAAAACTCGATTAAAGTTTCTACTATTACAAAGTGACGAAAATCACTTTTCTTTTATTTTATTCTCTTTCATTTTCTATTTCTTTTTGAAGTTGAGTGAGTTTTGATCTTTTTGTTGTGATAACACTTTGACAAAGAAAAAGGATTCGTGTTGGCTTGATTCAATCCAAAAACCTGAGGAACCACGAACAAGTATAAAGTGGGTAAATTTAGTTTTATTTATTCCTATTTTATTTTATTTTTGTCTAAAGCATGATTAGCATGATTTAAGTTTAGTTTTTATATTTGCATTTATTTTTATATATTTTATTTATTTTAGGATGCATGATGTAGATTGATAAGTGATTCTTGTGTATGTGAAATGCCTCCTATGTGCGTACGCACCTATCAGTGATGCGTACGCACCTTACCTCGACAGATAGCTTGTTGGCCTATTTATATTTTTTGTTTCTGATTGGCTGATATCTATTATATTTTCTTGCATATTATGATCTCTACTTCCTGATATATTTTTTATTATCTTTTTTTTTTTTTATTTTTTATTGATTCATTATTCTGGTCATTGTGTGTGTCAAGTTTGCTTGCATGTTTAGGGTAGAATTTAATTAAATACTTAATTAACTAAAGCCAATAATTACGTGTGGGGGCCGGTTTCAACCAGGCATTGCTAGGTGCCTTACACCTTACTGGCGATGTACCTACCTCCGAACCAAAGAATCTCTGGTTGTAACGAGTTAGACCCTGTTAGGGTTCAAATTAATTTCCAAGTCAAATTGGGTGGCGACTCCTCTTCGCGCTAACCCTTCTGGCTAATGGCGTGCTCCTGAGCCCCGTGGTTTAGACGTAGTGCTCACATAATTGACTGTTTCTCCCTTGATTTAATAATACTTTCCCTTTTCTAATTAAAAAAACAAAAAGTTTCAAGTTTAGGGTTTCAATTCATTCTTTTGTATTTCTCCCATTTTTTTGTTATAATCCTAATGTCTTACATTGGTTAAGTATGAGATTAACAATATATGTGTATAATAGCTCTTGGGCACCCTCCTCGCAAGATGCTTTTCAAGGGTGAGTTCTACTTATTTGTTCATATCTTTTGATATCAAAGCTAACCACCAGGTCGAGTAAGAGATTAGGCCCAAAATGGGCCGCGGCTCTTGCTTTGTATCATTTTCATTGTCTCACCAAAATCACTCTCAATTCATTTTTTTTTTTTTTTTAAGATCTAAATCTTTCCTTTTGCACTGACCATTCTGATCGTTGATGCTTTTGTTATAATAAATCAATTGCCTTGGAAGAGAAAAGAAGTAGAGACGACCTCAGCATGAGAAATTTAAGTTTTCCATGCTCTTGATCGCCAAAAATCCCTCCATTTTGCTTTTATCAAGCAGGTCTGTCTCTATTTTTTGCATTTCTTATTGTACTCTACTTAACATCACCCCCATGAATCAATGCCGAATTCTTGGATGAGGCCAGTTTGCGGCAAAGGTTCCTTTCTATTATTATTTATAATATTCTAATCTTGTTAATTCACCAACTTCCTTTCTCAATGATCTTTGTCAATTCTATTCTTGTCACGTACCCATTTACTTTGTATCTGCATGTTTGCGATGATTTGCAAAGGTAGATAGTTGATATTCCATCGGATTTTTGCATTTTGGATGCACCTTGCTTCTTTTTTTTTTCCTGCTAATTTATTAGAGAACTAGCTTGTAGTGACATTTTGGTTGTTTTTAATGATGTTGTAATGACATTTTGGATGCTTCAACCATATAATTAATGAACTTGATTGATTAAATGGGTGTTTGAAATTTGGGATTTGAGTTATATAGTTGAGGTTTTATGGTTTTGATGAAAACTATACAAGAAAGAAGTAAAACCATAAGAAATTAATTGCACTGTAGATTTTATTTTAGCATTCGAACAAGCCACATGGCAAAAACAGCTTCCACTGTTGTTATTGTGAAGATGAAGATAGAGAAGAGATGATCTTCTTCTTATTCATATACATCATATTACTAATAGTTTTGATACCATCCAAACAAAGCAGAGGTAACCCAAAGGATGGTCAGGATTTTCTCCATCTATGGGAGTGGGTCTAGCTGTTACTTAGAAAATTCTTGAACCAAGTAAATGATTTCTTCTTCTGTCTTTTCAAGTTGTTTTTGTAATCTACGAAGTTGAAGCCCCATCTAGATGTGTAACCAGAGGTCCACTCGAAGTTGTCAACTAATGCCCACGCAAAGTATCCTTTAACCTTAACGCCATCATCGCTGAGAAGACATACAATTAAAAAAAAAAAAAAAAGTATATACATATATATATATATATATATATATATATAGATTGAAAACTTCCAAGAAAAAGGCTAGAAAAAACTCAAGCAGTAACGGAACCCTAAGAACAAGTAGAACAAATTTGTACCCGAGATATTAAAACTCACTTAATCGCACTTTGAAGGGACAAAAGATGTTGTTCATGGTATTTTTGCCTTGCGTCGTCCTCGAGGGCTTCAATCACTGTCAAGCTACTATCATTGGGCTCGTCAATCCCTGAAATTGGTTCAACATATTTATAAACCAGCATTCGTTTGATCTGCATCAACATGAAATCCATGAAAAGAAAAGCATCTACCCTACCATTCTCAGTGATGTAGATAATTGGATCATTGTATGTTTCCTTCGTGTATTTCAGAAGTTTTCGCAATCCTTGTGGATAGGAGCGCACCCATGTGGAAGTGTACTGCAAAATCATATTCCACGCACTTGTTAAAATGCAGATGAAATCATGTAGTCACATCTATGCATATATATGTACATGAGGTTGGCTAGCTTTGTAACGTACCTGTGGACCAATTGGGATTCCGTTTCTCTCAGCTGCAAAAATATAAAATAAAATAAAAAAATTGCATGGGTTTGTGTTCATCTTGGATAGAACTTCGAAGGTACTCCTGTTGTTTTTGAGGGAGTATTAGAGTTATTTATTATTATTTTTTGAAGTTATCACAAAAACTTACTTGTAAGATCAACGCAAGAATCCGTTTTGTATCTCATGTTTTCGTTACAAACAGAATGATTAGCTGCATAATTTGCCGTATAGTAATTTATTCCGACAAAATCAAAAGATCCTTTCACCATCTCGGATTGCTCTTTGGTGAACTTTGGTAATCGGTCTCGGACGAGGATACGCATGGTGACTGGATAGTCACCAAAAGTTATAGGGTCCATAAACCTGCCAAAATCATGGAATCATATATGTAACTTAATTTTTATAGCGTACAAAGCCGGCCTAGACCTCAGTTTTTGATGATGCACTGACCACCCTAACACGAAATCAAGGGCTCTTTTGGCTGCCTCCTCATCATTGGAATCATCCGAGTAGGGTTCCATCCAGCGACAACTTAGTGTTATCCCAATATCGCCTTTTTGAGCTTCCTACACAGATCAATCTCACTCGTCAAATAAACATACTTAATAAATGAGTAGTAAATGCTATTATTTTCCTTATGAACCACATCACAAAAGTTGGATAGTTCACCCAACTGCGTGGGTATATGGGGTTTATAATTAACTTCCCCTCACGTACAACCCCCGCTCACACATGTCGTACGTGGAGAGATGAACTGATACATGAGCAATGAGTTAAACTAAGTTAAACCGATAAATAGTATGAATGAATTAATAAATGAATGGAGGGAGGATGTGTGAAGACTTGAAACCAAGAGCTCCTATAAAGACCAGAGCTCTGATGCCATGTAAAAACACCACTTGGCCCCAAAAGCTTTGTTTGTTACAGAACGGGTCAACAATGTATATCAAGCTAATATACAATACCTCTTGCTCACCTTATGGTTCTCCTTGTATACTTTTACAGCTGCTGCATGAGCAAGAATCAGATGGTGGCTAACCACATAAGGCTCAGTCCCTGAGTTTCCAGCCTCGCAGGTTCCAGACACCCATGAAGAACACCTGCCCGGTGCATGTGTGCCTGCGTCAAAACCTGTAGAGCTGAAAATATGTGGCTCATTCAGGGTTATCCAGTGCTTCACTCGATCACCAAATCTTTCAAAGCAAAGATTCGCATAGTCCCGAAAATCATTCCTACATATTGATCAGAGGAGATATATTTAGAGAGTTTATATCAAGTCATATATATACTCTTTGATGCTACCACATGTTTGATTCCTTTCTCAAGTCATACGTTTGAAGAATGTAGGATTTACTTACACTATATTATGGTTTAAAAAGCCACCATACTCATCATCCAGTGCATATGGAGCATCCCAGTGAAAAAGAGTCACAAAAGGCTCCAGACCTACGCATTATAGCAGGGGAAATAAGAGAGCGAGTGGGGTTAAATTCTTGGGCAATTTTCGGCCTGCATCCATATTTGTCTTCTTCGACCATTTCTTTATTTACTTGTTTTGAAAAAATAAATAAATAAATAAAAATGAAAAATGGAGCGACCAACTTCTCCTTATCCATGTATTAACTGCACCATTTTATAATACATGGCCAAAATATTTTAGCCGATTTCAAATCCTATTTTTTTTTGGGCACAATTGGCAAATTTGAATTGATTCAACTTCATTCGGCCAGACACCTATTTTTAAAACCATGAGCTAGTGGGAGGATAGAATTATGACCATTGGCTATGAGCTCATCAATAAGATCGCTGTAAAATTGTATTCCTTCCTCGTTCTTTCCTCCTTCTAGGGACCCACCTGAGTAGTTAAATTTCAGAATGAAAAACTAAAAAAATCAGAAAAGGAAGTAGAGAGAAAGGAATTTATATTCCTACAAAATATTTAGGTAGAAATTAAAATGCTTTTCTAATCAATTGATGAGCCAAATTACAGTCATTTTAAGATTGAATTGTTTTTGTACTTTGGGAAACTTGTAGCCCTATGTAAAGTCAAGTGGTCATCAAATATCATCATCTTCTCCTTCCTCTGTCTTTCTTTATAATAATTTTAATTTTACTTACAAATATTTGTATGGCATCAAATAGATACATGTTTGAAGAGGAGTAATTGGGGCCGAAACCAATTAATTCTTACGAGGTAATATTCTGGACCACGAGATGGAAAATCTGAAAGCATTCGTTCCCATTTCCTTCATCAATTTCACGTCATCCTGTTACATATCTCAATCTTCTTTATCAATCATAAATATAGAATAAGAACACCAACTGAATCGAGTTTATCTAATTAATCCCGTGTACCTTATAACGATGGTAGAAATCAACTGCCACATCTCCATTGCTGCGATCGAGAATCTTTTCTGAAATGCCATCATATTATAAAGTATGAACGAAAGGAATTCCCAAAGTTTCAAATTTGTGACAATACACACATGAGGATGGACACAAATTAAATAGGGAAATATTGCAAATGATTATTTTATTGGCATGTTTAAGTAGGATATTATATCTTCATGTTGTTTGGCATGCTTCAGGATATGATTATTTTCATACTAGGAAACACCGACACTCCAAAAGATTTGGACATGCAGTATTCGACACGTATCGAACACGATACTTGTCTAACATGCCTACTTTCTGTGTCAGACACACTTGGGAAGTGTCCATAATTTTTAATTCTTTTTTTTGACTCGACACGGTCAAGACATGGCTTCAACACTTAGCTGACACATGCAGGACACCTCTACAACGCAATAGAGAAGTCTTTTTGCATATTTTGATGATTGAAATAAGACAATAGATGACAATAAATTTGTTCTTCAATGTTTTGTGTGGAAAATAGAACAATGCTTAAAGTTAAATGTCATTGTTACTACTTAATAAATTATTATGACTTATGGATTTACGGGTGTCTCGCTTGTTTATATAATTACGGAACATATCTTTTATTTCCTCATATATTTTAATTATTTTTTGATGTGTATAATGCAACTATCAATTATATATGTATATCAATTATAAATATTTATTTATTTATTACCATGTCCCTAACATGTCGTGTTTTAAGATTTGCCGTATTGGTGTATTAGTGTCGTGTTGTATCCGTGTCCCGTATCCGTGTCCATGCTTCTTAGTGTTCATAGTGTCTTGTTGTGCCATTAATTATTTACCCTTGAGACCTTATTTTCATAAGGTGCGTCCTAGAATTTGCATTTTTCAAGCATTTTTTTTTTTTTTTGGTCAATAATATAAGAATCCGATCCCACACTCAAACTTCATTCATGTTGTGCTCCAACCAGTCCAGCACTTGTTACTTACTTGGCTTCGAATGCATTGCATTCTTGCTTATCCTTTTGTGGCAAGAACAAGCCAAGTAAACTCAAAAAATGGCAAAGACAAGAAAAGTTGCAATGCAAATACACTTATGCAGATGAGCAAGTGACTAACAAAGAACCATGCAAGCTATAGAAGTACGTAAAAGAATGAAAACTGAGAGAGAGACCTGGATATTTGTGAGTGAAGACATCCCATATACTTGGGCCCCTACCCCCCTCTTTTGCTGCACCTTCATACTAAAAAAAAAGTTCATATCCAAAGAAACATTAATTATGGAGAAAATATAAGGTGGATGGTTTTAGAAATTAAGTTTGTAGATATATACTTGAGCAGTTGAGCCACACCAAGACGAACATCTAACGCTACCTGGTAAGATGCCCCGGCTGTGCCAAATTTAAAATCATCCGGAAATTTTTTACGACTAGGTGTGTCAGCTCGACTCTCCTTCTCAAGCATGGCGCGAGCCAGAGACTTTTTGACTCGGACTGGTACAGGACTTGCTGCAGCAAGCTTGGAGCCAGCCAAAGAGTTTATTACTGGGACTGGAAATGCTAATAGTAGAGAGCCATGAAGCGCCATTATTATAACCAATATGGATTCAAGACAACGCCTCTTTTGTTAGTTTTTGCCAGGAGAAGTGAATACCATCTAGTTTCAAGACGCTTCTTTAAATAGAGCGAAATGATCGAGGATTGAAATAAGCTTTTGGGTAAATTGCAGATAACCCCTCGAAGTATGGGGGGATCGGCAGAAAACCCCCCTAATGTTTAAAATTAAGCAATGTTCCCCCCAAATGATCAAAATTAAGCAGTTTTTAAAATGGTTACGGGCACATTGCTTGATTTTGAACATCGAAGGGATTATATGCAATTTAACCTTCTTTTTAATATATTTATATTTGTTCTGTTTTAAAATTTTATTTTTGATCCATAGTTCCCCCCTCCATTTTATTTTTGGTTGGCAACCAAAGGTGCATGGCACGCTAACTCAGGTTAGAATCCCCCCGCCCCCCCTCCCCTCAGTCTTGAACATGCAAATAGTGAGGTTAAGTTTTGAACACTTAGGCCTTGTTTGTTTAGTCAGAATCGATGAAACTGGAATGAAATGAGTCTTCTCGACTTTCTCCTCTCTCTCTCTCTCTCTCTCTCTCTCTCATCATGGTGGCTCATCATTGAAATCTCATTCCATTCTAGTTTCCCTTATTCTGGTCAAAGGAACAAACCCTTAATCTTCAGTTTTGTAGAGCAAAAGAGATAGCACACATGCTACAAGACGTTGCATTAATTTGTTGACTCTCTACTAAGAAAAAAAGAGATTTAATTTTAGAGATTAGGGATGGATACATAATCGCCCATGAGAAACAGCATGTGTGTGCACATGGGCAATTGAGTGAACCAAAGTCTCGTCATTGAGAGGAATACTAGCTAGAGTATTGAAAATATGGCTCAATATAAATTTTTTTGTGCTGGTTCACTTGAAGTCCGGGTGCTAATACTAGATATCAAGACACTTAAGAAATACTAAACATGGTTGAGAGAATATGGATGGTGAAATATAAATTGAGTATCCCAATTAAATCTTATAAATGCTTTGAAGGGATATATATTGTTGTATATTTTTCTAATTATTAAATAATTAACTATACTAAAAAGCTACACATAAAAGTTAAATTAATATTTGTATATTTTCTAAAGGAAAAAATATTGCTACTCGTTTCATAAGTCTTTAGTGTTAAATTCCAAATTTTTTCAATCCCATCAAGCAAAATAACTAGCTGACGTGGCAATACTACTTTAATGGCATGGCAATCATGCCGGCCAATTGCCACATTAGTTGAGTTACTAACAAGGTATGCCACTTCAGCTGCATCCTAGACAGGATGAAAAAGTCAAAAAATGGGTGAGATGCCTAGCATTGATTTTTTTCAGAGAAAAAAAGAAAAAGGGGAAAAAAAGTGTCCAACACAAGGCCATGCCCATTAACAAAGGGACCTTTTTTTTTTTTTTTTTGGTTGGGGTCGGTTGTGGCAGTCGGAATTGAATTAAATCTCATTTCTAAGACGCATGCCAACCCAAGGGCTGTTAATTTTTTTTTTTTTGTCGGTTTCACGCGAGAGGGAATATAATTGAACATTTATTTATTTTTCTTTTTTATATCAAGAGGTAAAGCATCCAATTAATCTCTTTGGTCACATGTAATCTTTCTGTCTTACATGCACGGGATAATTATAGGATAAAGTCTATGATAGTGACCTTGAGAGGGCACTTGATGTAGCGGAAAATACGCGGTTGAGACGAAACTCACCAAAAACAATCATGCGTCCACTAATCTATTAATTGTCGCAAAAAAATGTCAAATAGTAGGTAACCACAATCGATATTCACTCAAGAACACAAAAGAAGGAAATAAATGAGAAACTCTCTATCTTAATATTATTAATTTCAGAAAATAATCAACTAGTTTGCCATAAGACTTACATCCCTTTATATAGAGATCAAGTCCTACAAAATAAGAAAACCTAATTCTATTAGAACAAGCAACTAGGGAATAAGAAAACCTAATTTGACTAGAACGTACAAGCAAATATTAACTACTTAGGAAACTAATTAAATTAAAGCAACAAACAACAATGAAATAAATAAAGCCTTAAAATAACTAAAATAAATTAAACTAAGCTAGTTAATCAAAATCCCGAATATAGCAGCAGCAACCTGTGGTGTGTACGCATACTTCAATTATGCGTATGCTTGGCAGTCCAATTGGTCATTCGAAACGCGAAAAATAGCCTTTTCACTTGAGGTCTCGACAATCCATCGCCTCCAAGGCTAAACACACGATGCGGTCTACGTCAGTGCTTCAAAGTCTTATCTTCTTACATGTGTGGTATCTTTATGCTCATATTCGCTATATCTTATTCTCATTGGAAAGTAGTGTGCAGCACATGCACCTACAGAGAAGGAAACTTTGTTGTTGATTTTTTGGCTTCTAAGGGTGCAACTAGGGTGATTAATTTTTTCTGCTCTTGGACTTCCTGAAGTAACTTATTGACTTACGTACATTTCATTGTATTTTATGATCATCTTCGGTAGGGTTATTTGTGTATGTAATGCTTATCATTTTTATTAATAAACCTGGTAGGGGTCTGCCTTAACCCCCATGCTCCTAGCACGGAGTGTTTTAGTTACAAATAAAAAATAAAACATATGTACGTACAAAATTACATTAAAAATGCTTCCTCTCATTGTTTTTTCACCACTTGATTTTTTGTGCATGGGGCTGCGATTGTATTTTCACTATCGATCATGTAGTTTAGGTGGTATTTTGTCCCTCCAATTAAAATAAGGCCGATCTTCTAGATCAAAGTTGGTTATTCGAGTCAGGGATGGATGATGGTGGAAACCAAACCTACAGGCTGGAATGTGGGATTGTTACCTTAAAAAAACTATGGGAGGGATGAGGGATCCGTGAGCTTTTTAACCGAAAGACATTTCAACCTAAAAGCCAAAGTCGATCGTTCACATTAATCCCTCTCCATCAACTAGAATTGCGGCGAGCTAGAGGCACAAAATATAAATCCGTACACATGCATGCAATTCATTAATTACTCCATACATTACACCACATATATGCATGCAATTTTAGTTGATGAAGGTGGCGAGACTTTTAAGTACAATGATCCCGACAGATAGATGATCCTTAAATGTGAAAAATTGGTGAGCCCATGACTAGAAAGTCACACGAGAAATTAATGCTTCTCCTTCGGACAAGGATTTGTGGAACATTTTACTCCCCTCAATTATCAGGACTCTGACAACATAACTCTTTTTGTTCATGCATGCTAGCTCCCATCTGCTTCAGTGATGAGAAGTGGTTAATGAGCCGCATGTGACCACTTTAAGTCCTTAAATTGTCATGATCCAAAATTACTGAAATATAGTCGCATCAAGTGTGATAAAATATGTTTAATTTAATAAAACAATTAATTTGGCTTGGATGGTAATTTAGAAAAATATATGATTTTATAAAATTTTCAGCATGACTCATTCAAAAATGAGACGGGCCACCGATTGCAAGTTGAAACATGTGTTACGTTTAAAATATGGGGCCAGCTATTGCCACCAGCCAACCACAAAGATTCCTCTACAGCCCTTGCTTATTTTAAATTTCTCATGGTTTCATGAAAAAAATAAAATAAAATTTATGAAACTTGGCCACATTGTCAATTAGAAACATCATTTTTAACAACTTTGTAGAAGAAAATCTTTTCAAAATCTATCGCTTAAATAAACTTTTTGGTCATTTATAGTTTCTATTTCATTTTTACATAATATTTCATGAAAAATAGCCAAAAAATCCCACTTAAACGACATATATATTCTGAGGAAAAAAAAAAAAACGTTCTTCTACAAAGTTATTCAAAATGATGTTTTCTATTGGATAATAGGGTTAGTTTTCATGGAAACCTTTTATATTTTTCATAAAACTTCAAAATGGTTTAAGATAATTTGATGATGTAAAAGAATTTTTATGGTGAGACTAATTGCCCTTTATTAATTTACAAAATATAAATTTCATCCATCCCATTTAGAGTACAATTTCATACATCATAGTCCGCATCGTACTGTATACACAAGCACACATACATATTTAGTACAGACAATCCCATTTGACTAAATTTAGCAAATTAACACCATTCCAAAATAAAATAGCATAAATACCCATAATCATTAAATAAGCCAACACAGCATGCATCCAAAAAAGCATAATACATTTTTTCGTTTGGTCACGCAATTTTGACATCGTGGAGGCCTTTCAATCCACCTAGTGCTCTTTTGGTTTAATGCCCTTTGTATCGTATTTGATGGTCCAATTATTACTCCGTAATTCTTTAAATCTTCGGCTGCCCATCCTACAACAAAAAAGGGCTGGAAAAAATAATTCATTGCAGGTCCCTTTTCTTAATTACAGTGCATGGTAGAGAGACATTTTTTCATGGATTGACTTTTCATAGTTTCGTTATGATTTGTAAGAGTTGAGGACACTTTACTAATTGACTGTCCTTTTTTAAAAAAACACATTTTTTTTAAAAAAAATCCTATTAAATGTTCTCACATCAATATATATATTTTGACATTTTAATTTTACCTCCAAGTGTACAAAACATTAGGAAATAGAGAATACATTTTAAGGGTATTTTAAGAAAAGAAATAAAAAAAAAATCTTTGACTTTTGGAATGTGACAATAATTTTGAAACATCCCAAAAAAAAAAGAAAAGAGGCCAATAATTTAGGTATGAAAAGAATAGCTATACTCATCTTCCATTGCATTTGGAACATCCCAATGAAAAAGAGTAACAGAAAACTCTAGCCCTGGGCATTATAGCAAGGGAAATATGTGGTAGAATTCCATTGAATTTTCTTACTAAACACATTTTTCAAGATTTTTTATTTTTACTTTCCACTGAAAGTATGTTTTCAGATCATGCTTTTTCTTTTTTTTTTTTTAAATTTTTTTTCTTATATTGAAAGCGTGGTTTATAAACACATTCTTAGATGTTTTTTTTTTTTAAAAAAAAACAAAAATTATAGAATATGGATTTTATAGGTCATATTTTGCATCATATGCCTCAAGTGAAAGTGTACTTACAAAACATGTTCTTACTAGGTTTAGGAAATAAGTCGAAAAAACACCTCAATTTCAAAGGAAAAAAAAATGGAAAACCAACTGATTTAGGTAAATAAACCAATTTTAACCTAGGTGCAAGACTTTTTAACTTACACATGCATTACTAATAGCTCTTTTGAAAGCAATGTTAGTAATAGCGCTTTTAAAAGCAGTATTATTAACCACACTTTCAACATAATTGGAAACATTTGGAAGTCCGCAGCAGCTCCATAGTTCCACACAACCCATATTCAAATATCGCCTCTCCTTTAGCCTCAGTTTGGCGGGTCAAGCCGGAAGAAGATGATCGTCTGCGTCTGCATCGCCGTCGTTAGCCACCAGTTATACACTGTGTCAATCTTTTCGTCTCTGAGCATTCTTCTTAGTTTTTCTCTTCCACCACCTGAATGACGGAATATGCCTCTAAACTTGCTGATTTTTCAGGCGAGAGCAGAACCCGCTGTACATACAGAACTTCACGGAGGCAGATGATGCCCAAAAGCTTCACCACATTGTCCACTACTTCTTGGACGTCGTTGACGAGCGAGGTACCCCCATATCTCTCTCTCTCTCTCCACTACAAAAAAAAAGGGAGATAAGGCACGAAATTTAGGCACCCTTTTTATGTACCGTGCCAGGAAAAATGGCTCAGAGACGGTATATATAAACCGTCACGGTATTTTACACTCTAGCACGGTACGTGTAAAACCGTCCCTTAGCATTACAGCTCTTCCCCAAAGAATAAAATGGCGCGCAAAAGACCGCGTAATTGGAACTCCTCTGGGACGGTTTTTTAACTCTATGAGACGATAAATTCCCGTGCCTATTTGGTGACGATATTTTAACCATAAAACCGTGGCTTTAGCTTTTAATATATAAGCTTTTGCAAGAGTTCTCCACAACGTTCCAGAAACCCCAGCTACCATCTGCAATTGCGCGCCTCACTCACGCAGACAACGTGCTGATCCACTTTGCCAGAAGTTGCCGCCGGTTGCCGCCGGCCTCACCGGAGTTCGTCCAAGGTATGTCTCTCTCCCTTTCTCCCCCTCTCTCTCAATCTGTAGAGATCTATCGCACTCCACCGTGAATGTTTTTTTTTTTTTTTTTTGGCTGCATTCTCTATTTCTCTTTCACTTATTTCTTGCTTCTGATCTTTGTCAAAAAATCTGCTTTCATGTTATTGTTACATGTGCATATACATTAGGGTTTTATATGCTCTTGATTAGGTTTAGTTTCTTGGCTGGGTTTTGGTGTGATTCATTATATAGCAGATGTTAGTCGTTAATGTTCTCGAGTGTTTGGGTTGGGTTTTAATTTCTTCAATAGTGTGAGACAATTTGTCGGCTGGAATTATATAGGGGTTTTTAACGTTTGCAGTGTTTTTTTGGGTTTTTAATTTGGGGATTTTCTAAGGATAGGATACTTTTTTTTTTTGATCAACGGGAAATTGTATTATTAATTAGAATGGGTTTGGAAACAAAATACACCCCGCTGGAAAATAGCTAGCAAGTAGGAAACACCCCCCCTGCAGCCAAGAAGATGCACTCAAAGCATACACCACCCAATACACCCTCCAAAACACACCCTCCAATACACCCTCCAAAACACCCGCCAACAGAACGAGAAAATAAAAAGTAAAGAAAGAGCAGAGGAGTAGCAAATAAGCAAAGGAAAACAGAGGCTGGAATTGACGAGAGAAAGACCTGCAGGAAGCAGCTGAAACAATATCGGGAGAATTGAAGCCAAAGAAAGCTCACAACCAAGCCAAGAAAGGAGCCGAACGCGAAACACCTCCCTTGGATAGGATACATGTGGTCGAATTGGAAGAACATGGGCACCCATTTGTCCAAGGGCCCATGATCTTGTGTGTGTGTGTTCTGGTAGCTCGATTTTTAGTCCACTTAATATTCTTGATGTAGCGAGTATGGTCTCATGTGTTTGGGTAACAAAATTTATGTCGTTGAGTTCCTTGTAGTCCCGCCAATTCCTGGGATCCAAACTGAGTATAAAGAAGTTGAACGAAACTCATTTCCCCATGATCCATTCACGGACAAGAGTTGTTTTTTCTTTTTGGTTTGCACACCGAGACAAACCTTGCATAGTTTGTTTGGTTGTTTTTTTTATCACGTAGTTGCGTGGGCTAGTTTTGTTGTTTTGGTTATCCCCTTCAACACAAAAAGGCCATTGACTAGAGTAGGAAAATTACAAGCTAATTGTTTTGTTTTAATACCAACTGAAGACCCAATTAATAAATAAAAAGAACCCAAATTTTGGTTTTTCTTTTTTTTTGTTTTTTTTTTTTTTATAAAAAATAAAATCCCAATAGCGACATATTGATAGTAGCGTATGTCCACAGCCCACACAATTTTTTCATTTTGCGGGAGTATATCCACATGTTTATTTGCGAAGATAAACTTCAACAATACGGTAACAGGTAACCAAATTTTTTTATTTGATTATAAATTTTTTTTTTAAAAAAAAAACCAAAAATTTTCTTATACTTGAAAAATTGACAAAATGTTTGGTGTGAATAGGGACGGGGTTTTTTCGGGACCCGTCCCGTCCGCTTTTAGTGGGAAGGATTTGAGATATTATTTAATGGGGTACTGACGGGTTTGGGCTTTTTTTAAGAACCCATTAAGGTTTGGGCTGGGGTTGGAATTTTCATTAAAAACCCGTCCCAAACCCGCCCTAATTGTCTACTCACTTTTACTATTATATCTCTATTAATACATAATAATACACTTATGCCATTTAATATATAAAAGCCTCTAATTTATTAGGTTGTTTTTTGCCAACACCCTGGTCTCAACTATAATATCCCCGTCCGTTTGGTGCTTGATGGAATTTTTTTGGCTGTGAATTTTAACAAAGTTTTAAAGGTCTTGAAAATGCATTGTCAATGAGAGGCAATATATGTCCATGTTAGGTGAATTTGGTGCGGCTCCTCTCCGATCTAGTAGCCTCCAGTTCCCTCCATTTCTCGGATATTAAAGCTTCACCTCATTTCTGAGCCATCGCCCTTGCTAGCCCCTATCTGTCCGCTTGACCACAACTGACTTTATTGGCTTTAATATGTTCTTAATTGACTGATTTTTAGAATATTTGTTTCATTTAATAGTTAGGGTTTCTTCTCTTCTCTTTACTTTACCATGAAGCTTGAGGAAATTTTTTTAGTTTGATTTAATGTTTTTGATTAATATACTTTGAGGAAAAAAAATTATCCTTGGATGCTGTTTGATTTGATATTTTGGGTTTTATGTTATGCTATGCTTGGATGATCTGATTTGATTAAAATTTCCTTTTATGTCATGTTTTGATAATTGCATACCTCCAAGTTGGCTTCTTTATTGTATTTGCATGTTCATAACCCCTTAGATTTCCCGTTCAAGAATGAGTCCGTGGATACAGTGTTTAACTATTTTTCTTTCAACCATTAGATGATGTCAAGTAAATTTCTTTGTATCAGTTTGAAACGAGTTGATAATTTGCTGACATAATCAATGTGTTGATGATTGTAGTTTGATATCTTGACACGGAGTCATTCATGAATTGTACATTTGTACAGTTTAGGAATATATATTTCTCAATTATTATTTTAATGTACATTGGATACTTTTATGGATGTTTCGGTATTCGTTCCTAATGTTCTCTGGGTACGAGCTTAGAGAGGATCGTATATTGATGCTGCTTCATCTCTAAATTACGTACTTGGAGAACTATAAGGAAATGCTGCCGAAATTTCCCTAAAAGTATCTAATATATGTACTAACTTTAATAGTTGAGAAGTATATAATTCTTAAATGGGATAGGACCACCAACCTTGTAGGATTGTAACATTCTATCACATGCGTATTGAATAGCATTGAGTTATGCATACTATATTACTTGTTTTTTAATGCCTTTCTATGCCTTGACTGATGAGATTTTCTCCCTTTTTTTGTAGGGTTTCCTATCTACAATTTCTTATCCACAATTGCTTAAAATTGTAGGTGAGTTTTTGTGCTCCATTACTTATGTTTGAGATCATTTATTGAATATAAAAGCGTTTTATGTTGTGTAATTTTCATACCATAATATGACATACCATGGGAGATGAATACATAGCTAATGTATTATAAGGATGTTTCTTTTTTATTTTTTAATTTATTTTATTGAACATGCCTTCTATGAATTAGAAGAAACATTTAAATAGGATGGGGCTAAACATATTTGGACTTGAACACTTCTTTTATCCAGTAAACCTTCAATTTGTTGCCTTATTATATATGCAACCAAACTCCCAGGAAGTGGGGAATATGTTTTAGACCTACAAAGGCCAGGCGTGCGTACATAATTTCCAACATGGGAGGCATATATGCCAATATGAATTCTATATTTCTAAATACATCCTTATTCTATATTTATAAACTCCTTAATTTTTTATAGCGAGTCACATTAGTTACTGATGAGCATTAAATTATATATATGTGCATATACTTGTGAACAACATCTTACATCCTCGACTTGGGTAGCCCGATATAGACATGAGTTGGGGTTAATTTCCAACATCAGAGGCATATATGGAAAAACAAATTCTATCTTCCTAAATATGTCCTTATTCTATATCTATAAACTCCTTACTCTATGACAACGAGTCACATTAGTTAACGATGATCATTAAAGTACGTATGTTTATACTTGTGGACAGCCTTTTACTTCTACAACTTGAGTACCCTAATATGGACAAGAGTTGGGTCAATCAGACCAGGCCGGGTCCTGCGTATGAAGCAGGTCTCCGTCAATTCATCAAACATGCATTTGAGAAAGCATCCTTTGATGGAAGGATTCCATGTCCTTGTGACAAATGTTATAACACTAAGATGCTTACTGGTGGTGAAGTTTATGAACACTTGATGTGTTTTGGATTTGACAATAGTTACGCACGTTGCGTTTGGTATTTGCACGGGGAAACGTTCGATATGGATCCCAGTACTGCTGCAATGCCAGATGAAGATGAAGATGAATCTGAAGAAGGTGATGATATGCATGGAATGTTAGAAGATTTTTTTGGGAATCCTTATGTCGCAAGTGGGCCAGATGATTCCATAAATGAGCCTAATGTTGATGCAGCTAAATTCTATAAGTTTGTAGCTGATGCCGATCAAGAACTGTACCCAGGATGTAAGAAGTTCAACAAACTCTCATTCGTTGTTAGATTGTTCCAAGTAAAGTGCGTTTATGGATGGAGTGACAAATCATTCAGCGTGTTGCTTGAGTTACTAAAAGAAGCACTTCCTGAAGGTGAAAATTTACCAAAGTCGTTCTATGAAACAAAGAAGATGATTGGGGATTTAGGACTTGGGTACAAAAAGATTAATGCATGCCCTAAGGATTGCATGTTGTATTGGAGAGAGACTGAGAATGAAGAAAAATGCACTGTATGTGGTACGTCAAGGTGGAAAAACAATGAAGATAATGTGAATTTGTCATCTACGAGCAAAAGGAAAGTACCTGCAAAGATATTGCGCCACTTTCCTCTCAAGCCACGGTTGCAACGACTTTTCATGTCATCTAAAACAGCATCCTTAATGAAATGGCATGATGAGGGTCGTAACAAAGATGGGGTGTTAAGGCATCCTGCTGATTCTGAAGCATGGGCAACCCTTGATAAAAGGTACCCGGATTTTGCGAGTGAGACTCGTAATGTCAGGTTAGGTTTGGCGAGCGATGGCTTCAATCCGTTCGGCATAAAGAGTACTATGCACAGCACATGGCCTGTTGTTTTGATGACATACAATTTGCCACCATGGTTATGCATGAAGCAACCTTATTTCATAATGTCGTTGCTTATTCCAGGTCCTAGTGCACCTGGAAATGACATTGATGTCTTCTTGCAACCATTAATAGCTGAGTTGAAGGATTTGTGGGATGATGGCATATACACTTATGACGCATCAATCAAGCAGAATTTTACGATGCGTGCAGCATTGTTATGGACCATTAATGACTTCCCTGCATATGCTAACCTCTCAGGGTGGAGCACTAAAGGACCTTATGCATGTCCTTATTGCAACATAGACACTTGGTCACTGCGATTAAGTAATTGTGGGAAGTTTTGCTTTATGGGGCATCGACGATGGTTAGAATTGAACCATATATCGTCGAGAGAAAACACCTTTTGATGGAAAAATTGAAATGCGGCCCGCTCCTCCCACACTGTCTGGGTCTGATTTGTTAGAACAGGTACGCGGCATTAACGTCACATTGGGGAAGCATAGAAATGAGGGTTCATCTTCTCGTACAATTAGGAAATTTGATGGCAGCATTGTTTTGGGTTGGAAGAAAGAGAGTATATTTTTTACATTACCTTATTGGGAGCACCTTCTAATACGCCACAATTTGGATGTTATGCATATTGAGAAGAACATATGTACTAGTGTGGTTGGAACACTGTTGAACATTGATAAATAGACAAAGGACCATTATAAAGCACGTTTTGACTTAGAAGAAATGGGCATTAGGCCAGGTCTTCATCCAGACAAGGAAGGAAGGAATGAGAAGCGAAAAAAAGATTTGCCTCCAGCATGCTACACAATGTCTCCACATGAGAAGGATATCTTCTGTCAAGTGTTATCGAATGTTAGAGTCCCCGATGGTTATGCGGCTAATATATCGAGCTACGTCAACCTTCAACAACGCAAACTTGTTGGGTTAAAGAGCCATGACTTTCACGTTCTTATGCAGCAACTACTTCCAATAGCATTGAGAAGGGCATTGCCAAAGAACATTAGTGTGGTCTTAATTGAGCTGAGCAGTTTCTTTAGAGAGTTATGCTCCAAAACAAGTACAGCTGATGACTTTGGTAAACTCGAACCTCGTATTGCTTTGACGCTTTGCCGCCTAGAAAAGATATTCCCTCCATCTTTCTTTGACATCATGGTTCATTTGCCAATTCATTTGGCAAGTGAAGCCAAGCTTGCTGGACCTGTTCAATACCGCTGGATGTACCCAGTGGAGAGGTTTGTGTTACATTATTAAAATTTCCTTTTAGTTATTGCAATAAAATCTTGATTCATCCCTCTAAAATTATTAATTAACAAGGTGCGTGATACATTCTATATAGGTACTTGCGCACTCTTAAGTCTTATGTGCGCAATCGAAGTCGACCAGAGGGTTCAATTGCTGAAGGGTACATAGTAGAGGAATGCCTAATATTTTGTTCAAGGTATTTGCAGGATGTGGATTCGAAGTTGAATCGTGTTTCTAGGAATTATGATGCGGTCCAACATAGAACATATGAAGGGCTTTCCATGTTCTCACGACCAGGCCATTCTATAGGAAAAGAGGATTTCGTCTCTATATCACCTGCTATATTGGAACAAATGCATTCGTACGTGTTGTTTAACTGCCCAGAAGTGCTCCCATTTATTGAGTAAGCTACCTAATGAAACTTATTTAGTACTTTTTGAAATATATTTCTTGCCTTCGATTTTACCTATTTATGTGACATTTTCTCTTTAGACAACACTATCAAATGACGATGTCTGAAAATCCCAACATGCCAGTATTATCTTTAAATAGGAAGCACAAAGATAATTTCCCTAACTGGTTTAAATCCAACGTAAGTATATGATATTTGATAGTAATAGATACGGCACAATGTTAGCTTATCTAGCTGCCTAACACCTCATCGTAACCCATATTTGTAGGTGGATCAATTACAATTAGAAGGTGATGGCAATGTTGTTACAGACCTCACATGGCTGGCTAGGGGTCCTAGTGGATTTGCAGTTAAATGTAAGTGATTTGTCATCAATGGGTTTAGGTTTCGGACGAAGGACATTGATAACGAGAAGAATACACAAAATTGTGGAGTTAGGGTAACTGCAACCACCACAAATGATGCAGATGTTACTTACTATGGCAAACTTGTGGATATCATCGAACTTGATTATTCCGGGCCAAGAAAGGTAGTTCTATTTGAATGTGAGTGGGTTAATGATCGAGGTGTGAAGCAAGATGAGCTCGGATTCACACTTGTAAATTTTGGTCGTCGATTAATTACTGAAGAACCCTATGTGCTAGCTTCTCAAGCATTGCAAGTATTTTATGCTAATGACTTAGTAGAAAAGGGGTGGCATGTCGCTATCAATATAATGCCAAGGGACTTATTCAACATGGGGGAGATGCATGTAGATGATGGAGAGACATATCTGGAGGGCGATGTACAGATTGCTGACCATGTAGATGTCATCGGAATCGATGTTGACAATGTTGATGAAGTTAGGGCAAACGTGCCTCCAATACCCGTTAATGATGAACATGAAATAGGAGGAGATCAAGGATATGAATCTGACATAGAACATGAGGAACATGATTTCATGTTTGAGGATTGAGGGAATTATTATGGTGTAACTATATGATTATGTTAGAACTTAGAAGATGAGGAACATATTTTGTTTCAAAACAATTATGCTTTACATTCTTAACATTAGGTTGAGATGTGCTATCCATTTGGTAATTTAATCTAATTAGTTTATTTTGAATCATGTTTGAATTCTCATATGGTTATGTGTGGTGATAAGTATTGTATCTATTTGGTTATATCTAAATATGTTGTGTTTGTTATTATACCTGATAAGTATTGCATTTATTTGGCTATGTCTAAACATATTGTTTTTGTTATTATTAAAGTCGTTGTATTGATTGCAGATAGGATTGTAATGGCATCAGGATCCAATCGTCCTCCATCTGCTTCTCACTCACATACTGGGGAGGGTTCGTCTCGCATGGTTATTGTGTATTTTTACTTTTAGTAGTTGGTGCACACATGCGCTGCATTGCTTCTCTAACATTTAAAATAAGTATTTAAAACTTAAAGGAAGGGCAAATAAGTATTTAAAAATTTAAAATAAGTGTCTAATGGTCAATCAAAATTTTTTCCTGAGATACAATATTGCTTTATGGGTAGTATAGATTTATTCAGAACTATTTTAATTAATTTTAAACCCTTTGCTGAATCTTGAATTTGTATTTGTGTATAACAGTCCCCAAGACAACCCGTGGACACAATAGGTCCACCCGTAGAAGGATGCACGAAGGAAGAATCAAAGTGGAGTTAAATGACCGAAACCAGCCAATTGGGCAAGACTCGAAGACAATATCTCGCCATATAGGCCAATTAGCGCGTATGGGCTCAATGGTCCCACTATCATACCCTGATTGGAGGCATATCCCCACTACGCTTAAAGACAACATGATGAATTCCGTGTTGGTAAGATTGTTTATTAAAAAACCACACAGACAAAAAAACAGACCCATATTGTTGCTTTTGATTTTATATGCTTGCAGAATTTCTCCACTATATAACTTTTGTAATGATTTGTAATGGATATATTGCAGCAACATTTTGATATCCATCCAGATAGGTCTCGCGAATGGGTGTTGGAAAAATTCAATACCTTGTGGAAGAAGTGGAAATATCAGTTGAAGGAAGATTACTTTAATCCTAACCTGCCCATACAACAACAATATGAATCACGTCCAGAGAAGGATGTGATTCCTTCTCAATGGGTGAGTTTGGTTGACCTATGGAACACGGAGAAAAATGAGGTATGAACTGATATTTTTGTAATAAAAGAAAAGATGTTTAAGTGCTTAATTATAGCCAAGCTAGTAGTTGCTATTGGTTCAAGTTCCTAAATGTTGGATCCACTACTACTCACTGTAATTATGTGCACATTAAATGCAGAGTATGACTGTGCAGAATGAAGATAATAGATCGAAATTAACCATTCACCACACTGCTGGCACACATTCCTTCGCGTATCTCTGGGAGTTGGATGTAACATTTTTGTATATATAGTTCTAAACATTATTTATGTCAACTTCATGTATTTGTCATCATTATTTATATTAACTTTATGTATTTATTAAAGTGTCAAGTAATTCCATGCACTCTCTTTCAATGATGGCAGAAGATGGAGACAGGGGTATATCCTGATAAAGTCAGAATGTTTGAGATCACTTACACTAAAAAAAACAAGTCCATGGACCCTCCTGCACAAGAGGCAATGGTATATATGACTAACCCCTTATTATTGTTTAAGATACATTTAGTTTTAAAATTATTTACATAATATATTGTTGCCTAACTCACGAATGGGCTGTGTTTTGTAGTCTCAAATTCAGCATCTCGTAAATGCCAGAGGGGACGCAGCCTAGTGAGGCCCGAAAGCGTGCATTCTATCAGGTGTTTGGGGAAGATAAACATGGAAGGGAGCGAGGTGTTGGGTGTGGGGGCAAGCCAATTGGTGGGAAGGTTGCCAAAGCAACTGCAGCTTTGACTGAACAAGTGGAAAAATATAAGCAATTGTATGAGGAGGCAGAGGCGAGAAGAAAAGAGGCTGAGCGTGAGAATGCTGCATCGCGAGCTGAGAAGACTGAATTCATAGCAAATATGGCAAGATTTAATAAATGTATGGAGAGTATGGGGCGCCACTTGGGTGGAAGCGAGGTGCTGGGAAGCGAGATGCTAGCTGCATTATCACAATTTCGTTTTTCTCTCCAGCAAGTTCAGCTTGATTCTGATGAAACACAGCCTCCTGATGCCACTCAGCCACTTGCTTGAACTACTGTCCTTATCTTATTATATCTAGTATATGTATATATATATATAGTTGTATTAGCTTTTGGATAATTTAACTTTTTGGATTCAAGTTATAGCTTGGATGGTAGGTAATAGCCTACTAGGTACACTTAGGGTAGTATTATCTTTTTGTGCTCTTCATGGCATAAATGATTGGGCGCCTGGGTACATATAGTATTACAACAAGGTATTATTATATTTCACATTTTGCCCAATATTTTTGCTTAGTGTGGTATTTGGTTCTTTGGGGGTATTATAACAATGATTATATTCTCATTTTTAGGTGTATGCAATTGTAATTGCATGAAGGATTTTGCCTGGATTTTGGTTTAAATGGTTCATGGAGTGCTGTCACCACATTTTGGCAACATAGGAGGTAAGTTTTCATTGTTTGGTGTCATCAATGTAAAGTTTTAATAGTACAAGTTGCCAAAATGGAGCTGTCATTTTATATAGATAATTGGAGTGCTCTTTTTAATGGAATGCTCTTTTTACAAGTTAGAGCTGTCAGTTTACGCTTGCAACTTTTGGAAGCCAACTTTTGGAAGCCAACTAAATTCATTTTGGGTAATGAATTTCTATCTTTACTAAATGTTTTTGCAAAAAATAATGCTAGTAGGTATTTCTTAGCGATGTGAACTTATGAAATGGGGTTCTTTCTTCTGCAAAGTAAAAACCAGTCAGGAGGTTAATAAATTTTCAATCAAAAATGTGCACATGCACAAGAAAAAAACTTTGAATAAAGGGAAGCTTCATAAGATCTGCATTAGTAGAAAGTTTGCCACATTACAGTATGTAATATGCATGTGTATTGTAGCCCATAAGTTATTATATAAGCGATGATACCAATCTTTAGGCTTTTGATATGTTTCTACTGCCGTCATTGGGTTGAACTGGTATCTCTATAAATTCGATGAAGCTATTTCCATTCTTCTTTCTAATGGTTATCGCAAATCGAATGCAGATATTGGTTAAAGTCATTCTTTCCCATTTCGTTCTATAATTTGGTTTTTTTATTAAAATAATTGAAACAATTAGATTTGTTGATTTTAGTATTATTGTTGTTTACTCTTCTTTTCAACTATAGTAATAATTTACTGCATTTCCAGTCAGCAGCATTGATTGGAGATTTCAACAATTGGAATCCTAATGCAGATATTATGACTCAGGTATGCTATATTTGCTTAGCTTGCTTAAGTATTAATAAGCCTTTAACTGAACTTATATTATGTAAAGTTGTTGGATTTGTTCTCTTTCATGTTTTCAGCTAATTGCCTGTGCGTTGAAAGCTCCACCCCTTCTTTCACTTGTTTGTTTATTTATTTATTTATTTATCTTCTTTTTTTTAGTGAATCAATCTAGTTTTATTTGTTGCCGTTTATTATTCCTTTTCATCCTTCAGACCTTCATCACAATCCTTGTCTATTTTATTATTTCTCTTGTTCTAATTTTTATTTGTGTTGATGGTGATTTCTTCTCTTCTAATAATTTGATTTGATGATAAAAACATTCTGGGATAGAAGAGAAACAAGGAAAGAAGAGATGATTTTCCCAGTGCTTCTTGTACTGGATCAGTATAGCTCTGCTATCATGTCACTGGGAAGAAGAAGAAAAAGAAGAAGAGTCCCATAAAGGAAAAAATAGAGGAAAAAAAAGAAGAGAGAGGAAGACAATGACAACAAAGAAGAAAGGAGATCAATTAGAAGTTATCGTCACACCTAAATTTTTGTTACCTTCTTCATACTGTATTACTGTAAAGACCAAATTATTTTATGTAGGCTTAATAATACTATGTTTGAAAGGTTGGATGGGTTGTTAATGGATTATGCATCCTCTATGATGACAGGGAAGCCAGTATCCATGCCTTAGATTCGATTTGATGATCTTGTATCAACTTCTTTTGGGCATTAGTGGCATTTTTCTATTTTTAGTCTGTTTAAAATTATTTCTGTTAAATATGGTTTGGTGCTTCAACACAACACGAAATTTACTGATTATATGTGACAGAATGAGTTTGGTGTCTGGGAGATATTCTTGCCAAACAATGCTGATGGTTCACCACCAATCCCCCATGGTTCTCGAGTGAAGGTAACATTTCTCCTGGCCGAGCTAAAAAATGGCTCTGCATTTTAGTGATTTTGCATTATTATTTTTTTCTGTAAAATAAGATTTTTGTTTCAATTTTTAGAATCCTCACTCTAAAATTTCTTTGCAAGCAAACTCATTCCTCTTTCCTGAATGGCCATAACCATCTTGATTTTGAAAACTGTAGATAATGAAGATTGCCTGAGTAAATCTGAATATATCCATTTGCTGTTTAGTTTGAATGTTTATCCACTGGATAGAAAGATGAGGCTGTGTGCCTTACAAGGAACACCATCTGATATGATAGCATGTAAACTCTATGCACTTGTCACTTTAAAACAGATCACCTTTTTTTTTTTTTTTTTTTTTTTTTTTTTTTTTTTCATTAGGAAAATATATATATATATATATATATATATATATATATATATATATATATATATAGGATGGCGGTCAAGTAGGGACATGCTGTTATATCAGCACCTGTAATGGGGTTGTACGGTTGTATCCCATGATGCAGGCTGGGAAAGGCTTTGGAAATATATTCAATTTCAAGATGGGGCCCACTTGGGCTCTTGCGCAGCTGGGTTTAGCTAGATTTAAGTCTTATTTTATATTCTATTTTGGGTAAAAAATATTGGTTTAGCTTTATTTAAATTTTTTTAAGTTTTATGGAGCCCGGTGTATTTTGATAATTTTTTGTTTTGGGCCTAATGGGTTGTGTCATGTATGGCCTTTCTATTTTGGTGATTTTATGTTTGTCTTAGAAGCTAACTTGCTCTCCAAGTTGGCTTGTGCTAGAAGCTTGTTTGTTTTTAGGAACCTATAAAAATCCATGTAATAGCAGTTTTTAAATGAATGAATGAAGTATGACAAAAGTTTCTATTTTGTGAGTGATTCACAATCTTTGAGGGTGTGAGGCCTTCTTCTAACCCAAGGTGTGATGCCTATGGGACCTTAGGTGTGATGCTTAAGGGCTTCTAGGCGGGCATTTGATACTTCATATAATAGAAGAGTGAGTGATGGCTCACTCACCATGTTACTATGCCAATTAATGCCAACTAAAAGTTTGTTTTCAGAATTCACATGGATGCATTTCAGTTTATTTTTCACATTCCTCTCCAAATTATTCCCATTCCACTTTCTTTCATGAATAAAGAAGATGATTGCCCTTGGATGATATCATGTATAGTTGCAACTATAAGTAGCATCCACCACATATCACATACCTTCATGAGGAGTGTCGAGACTGCCCTCTTGTGATCAGGACAGTGGAACTATGAAAGAGACCGGATGGGAAAATTGTGGGAATAATTCATTGGGTTGGAACCAATGGGAGAATAATATTTATGACCCATAGAGTTTTGATTGTAGAGGAATTGATGGAGTTTGGGGAATGTGGGATGGGGATACAAGGAATAGGGAAGGCGCTGACTGGTCCATGTCAAGGTATAAAACCTCCAGGTTTCCTAGTAATGAATATCAAGTGGATCGTGGGTGGGGGAATGGAAGAGGGAGGAAGAGGGTAAATTTTGTTTATGAAAGACCATATGTGGATAAAAAACCTGCTTCAAGACAGTGGAACATGATGAATTCTTGCCAACCATTAAATCATGGATCGGGCAAAGCACAAGATTCTTGGAGTTGGGAGAAGCTAGTTTCTTTGAAGACGTGGAATGAGTAGTATGTGTTCGTTTTATTTTATTTGTTCTTTTTGTTCATCAGAATGGATAGTATATAATACCAACTTGGCATAATCTGGCTGTGTGCAATTTGTGCTGCATTTTTGTAGTTTGCTTTGGAAGACTCATCCGGAATTTGGAACATGGGTTGTGTTATCAGACGAGGCTGTGTTGTTATATGTTTATTTGTTCATTCTATTATCTTACTGTGTTGTTGTATATATGTTGGGATATGAATATGAATTTCAATGTTCTCAATTTTCTTGGAATCCATTGAGATTTTTTGTTTCACAAGAGATGATTGGAGTTTTGAGTTCAACTGCCTCACCCCTTCATGAACAAGCTGTTTTTCATATTGCTCATCTTTAACATGTTAGTCAATGCATTGACAACTGATTTCACATGAAGTAAAAAACGTAATGTTCTAACACTTCTTATGTTTTGCCTAAATATTTTTTATTTCTAACACTTCTTATGATGTTGCTTTGGGAATTATTGCAGGTCTAGGTTCCCAACTATGGTTTTGAGATGATCAAGTGTGGTTTACCAGCATCCTTTCCTTGAAATTGCACCTTGAACGTGTCCAGTACAAGAAGATGAAACCATATGTATTGAATTATTGAAACCATTTGTCTTTTGGGATATAATTGAAATATTGACAGATATATGTGTTAATTTGGTGATTGTATTGACAATTATAGGTATATGGGATATCAGGTTGCCTTTTTTTTTAAAAAAAAACAAACATTTTAGGGACGGAAATAAGCGTCCCTTAGTGTTTTGTGAGTTTATTAGAAAACCGTCCCTTAGTGTATTGGTACAAAAATAAGCGTCCCTTAGTGCACGAAAACTGTCCCTCAGTGTAGTGATATTATTCTAAAAAACCGTCCCTTAGTGTAGTGGGTTTTCCCTCAGTGTAGTGATATTATTCTAAAAAACCGTCCCTTAGTGTAGTGGGTAACGGAATCAAGCGTCCCTATTGGGGCACGGTAATAATGCGTCCCAAACTAGGGACGGTAATAAGAGTCTCCTAATTGGCACGGAAGAAGTTAAGGCACGGTAATATGCGTCCCCTAGTTGGCACGAAAGTATCAGTCCCTTAGTTAAGGCACGGTAATTTTCCGTCCCTTACTGGGCACGGTTTATAAAATCCATCCCCGAGTGTTAAGGCACGGCGATTTAGGTGACGGATTAGGGACGGACCATTTTACCGTGCCAGTATGACTTAAGGGACGGATTTTTAATTCTCGGGGACGGTCTAAAACCGTCCCTTAGCCTTCATTTTTTTGTAGTGCTCTCTCTCTCTCTCTCTCTCTCTCTCTCTATGTATATTGTTCCATTAAAGTTTTTGTCTTGGTGAATGGATTGATATATTTTTCATAGTTTTGTTGTGATTTGTAAGAATGAGTGTATTTGCTTAAGCAATTTCAATTCAGAATGTAGGGGTTGGATCAGATTCAATGAGATTACTACAATTGTCTTCAGATTTAGGGTTTAGGGTCGAAACAGGTTCAATAAGAGCACTACTCTTTTCTTCGAATTTGTAGGATTTGAATTTTGATCTTAAGCCATGTTTGTTTGGTTCGAATGTAATGGATGGAAATGAAATCTGATTCCATATTCGAAATAGTCTGAAATGGAATGAGATTGAAATAAACATTGCGGAATGGATATCATTATAATTCACTTCTACTATTTGATTCTATTCCCATTTAATTACCTCATCCAAATATGTTGTTTGAAATGAATTGGAATGGGATTCCATTCCATCCATTCCATTCCAACCAAACAAACATGGCCTTAGGTTTTTGCAACTTCTGTTCGATATTATTAATTTGGGAAGGTTGAATTAGAATTGGAAACATAGAAATTTTCATTTCTGGCATATGAGTTTTGAATTTCTGGGAATTTCAATTCGCATTGGATTCAAAACTCAACTCAACAAAGTCTTAATTCCATCTACATTGTGTTGGCTACATAAATCCTTTTATGTCATTCAGTTCTATCAAGGGCCATATCCTTTGTTAAATCCATAAGAGGCTTTGAACACTGTGATGGGTGATAATCCACTTATATATTCTTTCGGCAAAGTTTACATGGATTTCATTGGTTCCAACTAAAGTGGCTTTCTTTTGATGGTTGGTGGGAAGTAACAAATGTTTGACTTTGGATAATTTTATTCGAAAAAGGTGGTCTTCGCCTAATAGATGTATTCTGTGCAAAGAAGGCGGAAACTGTAAATCATCTTTTCATACATTGTATTGTGGCATCTAGTCTTTGGATGCTTATTTTTAATTTGTTTGGTGTCCAATGGGTCGACCTTCCCTCTTTGATTCATGACCTTCTTGCTAGTTGGTGGATTAAAGGAGGTAAAAAATAAGCTAAGGCAATTTGGAGAATGGTCCCTCATGCCATTTTTGGGTGCATATGGAGAAAGAGAAATCTTAGAACTTTTAAAGGAATATATTGAGAAGTTGACCATTGATCTTAAGTCCTTGTTTATGAACCTCTTTCTATGGCATTCTAATTATTATAATAGTTGTAATCGTTCTTTTATACTCTTTGTTGATGCCTTCAAGCTTTAGAGGGGTACAAGGTACTTTGGCTATGCCTTCAATCATTCTTTTGTACTCTTTGTATTCTAATTATTATAATAGTGGTAATCAGTCTTTCCTTAGTGCTTATGTATGTCTTATGTACTTGGGCTAAGCCTTTTGTTATTAATATACTTTTATTTCATCAATAAATAAATAAATAAATAATCCACTTATTGATCTCTTGGGTCAAAGATCTTCTGTCTATTTGTGTCATGCTTACATATATATATGGTTATGTTTCCATCAATACATGTTGATATAAGTTATATCAGCACCATGTATTGGGGGTTGTACCCCTTACATTGATCTAATGCACCTTATATCCCACTAATGCACAAGGTACAACTTTCAATTCAGGTGTTAATATAAATTATATCAACATGTGCTTACCTGCAGATCATCCTCCTATATCTATATATATATATATAGATGTATATATATATATACATATATATATATATATATATATATATATACATATATATATATACTTCTTCAACTCTGTTCGAGATTACTGTCCAAATATCCTTCAAAATCATAAGGCCTCCAAACTAGCGCATTGTTTTCTGCACGTCTACTTCTAAATCAAAAGGATTGGGAAGATATATATCGATTGTATTTGGTTCATCTTAGTCAAGTTATTACAACACACCATACCATGATCTAAGAATGTAGACTAGTATATGTTTTAATCAATTAGGCACGTACCGTTTGGTTGCACTTATTTAAAGATCTTTTCTATTTTTGAAAGCAAAAAGTTGTAAAAGCAAAAAAGCACTGTCTGGTTAGAGGAATTAAAAAGGACTTCTAGAAAGTAAAAAGCAAAATATTTGATTTTAAGTAAAAGCAACGAAGATTTGCTTCTAAAAGTCATTTTTATCTTCTGGACAAGTTTGACCTTAACTCGAAAAATTCACAATTGAGAGAGGTTGTACTTGTCCTAAGCTTCCATTTGGGCAATGATGATTCAGTAGAGTTTCCCCTTACATCTAAAAAATCATTGCGGAAATCAATTTTACCAAGCATGCTTTTACTTTTGTTGTTTGTACTTAAAAGCAAAAAGTAAGAAAGTAAAAAATGATTTTTTATACTTAAAAAAATATCTTTTGAAAAGTGCAACCCAACGGTGCCTTAATATTTTTTGTTTGAGGCGGCTTTGTCATAATTCGAAGTAATAACTATTTAATGAGTTTTATCTATGTGAAAAAACCAAAGGTTCTAGAACAGTAGTTGAATGGATGAGCTCATATCATATTGGTGCACCATCCACGTACAATCAGAAGTGGGAAAATTGCTTAAGTACTCAAATTTGGAGGACCAAGTCTATTTCTCTAGATAGACAGCAAGATTAACACTATTCGTTTAGCCATATCCTATCTTTAACTTGACCAATATCTGCTGGCGTAATCTACAATGGCAGCTGGCATTTGGATTTAAGTTGACAGGTTTTTAGAAAAGGCAGCTGCAAGTTTTTTTGTTTTTGTTTTTGGTTTTTTTTTTTTGGTGGGGGGTTGGGGGAGGAGGGCTGCCAATCCTGAAGGTTCAGGAAACTTGTTTTCTTTATGCACAAACTTTAGTACTCCCTCTGTTCCTTGTTGATCATCCCCTTTGAATAAACATGTATTTTAAGGAAACCTTATAAAATGTTTTCACATCAATACATATATATGTTTTGACATTATAATTTTTCCCTTATGTATACGAAACATTAAAAAAATTATAAAATACCTTTTTTAAGGGTATTTTAGGAAATGAAATAAAAAATAATAAGAAAAACATTGATTTTTGGAATGTGACAATAAATTTGAAACATCCCAAAAAAGAAAAGAGGCCAATAATTTGGGAATGGGGGGAGTATTAAATTGTGCCCATTGCCCACCTTAGACATGTTATGACTGTAAGATGAGTAAATAAAGCTACACTCAAGGATGAAGCCATATGTAAGTGAGGAGAATTCGATAGTGTTAATAATGAAGTCATCATACAACACTTTCAAAAGAGGGGTCTCGTCGACGACAATATGGTTTATCAAAGGATTATAAATTCTTGGAATTTTCCCTTCATAAAGGCCTCTTCAATTTTTTTTAATTAGGATAAAGTACTAGTAACCAGCCAAAATTGCCTCCCATGAACTAAATTTCTGTCGTCGTCCATCCTTGTGGCCCCTTATATTTGTATGGCAATTGAGAGAGAGAGAGAGAGAGAGAGAGAGAGAGAGAGAGAGAGAGATTTATGGCAATTGATACTAACTTGAGCATCAGATAAAGAGAAATATTTCATGAAACATGAAAGACTTTTTTATTATTTAAACGAAGGCTTTAAAAAGTCTACATAAAACATAAGGCAACATCATTTCTAAGACAAACACACAAAGGAGAGGAATCTGTGCTCACTATGTATAAAGTAAGAGATCCTTCACTTATTCAACTGCACAACACTACAACACAAGGGGTTTAGTGGGTGACATGTCCTTTTTGGAAGAACTTCTTAAACCAAAGAGCAGAGTGCTTGGGGTATCTTTTCAACCCATCCTGGTAGTCTATGTAATTGATACCGAATCGAGCAGTATAACCGGCGTCCCATTCGAAGTCGTCATGAAATGACCATGAAAAGTGTCCCCTCACGTCCGCACCGTCCCTGCAAAAAAAATCGATCATTTATTTACATTTTTCTTCAAAATTATGACTTAATTAAAAATGTTCTTTGATATTCTTCTTTCCTTCATTTTGTACCAAATTACCATTGCAAGCAAATGTTCAGAGATGTGTTTATTGCTGGGTTATACAAAAATCTGTTTTCATTGTGAGAAAATAATGTAAGCTTTGTTGTACATTACTGTGCTAGCCAAAGGCACTCACTTGATAGCTTTCTGAAGATACCACAGATGATCATGGTAGTACTTTATCCTCATGCTGTCCTTGAAGGCATCTTGGAGTGGCAATGAACTATTATTTGCATCAGCCATCCCTGCAAAATTAAGAGCATAATGTGTGACTAACTTTGAATAGCTAGAGTTATATTGCTAGCAAGACATTACTCTCTATATTATGAAAAGGACACCAGCACCATAGGCGCTGTTGGTGTACCTTATAACGATGACAAAAATCAATGGTTACTTTTCCGGTGCTGCCGTCTGAGATTTTTTCTGCCAAGGTGCCAAAACACTTTTGAGAATGAAGATAATGAATAATTGGATATGATATAATCTCCTTTTGCTTACCCCAGAAAAAAGAAAACAAAAAATGATGGATATGACCCGTATAATCAAACCAGCAAAATTAAGATAAGTTGCTATAGGGCAGACTTTCCAGCTTCTTGTTTGTGTTGATTGATTTTAGAAACAGTTCAGGCAACTTCAGTCTTAACTGAGCCAATCGTCAGGCTTTTGGTATCAAACATTGGGCTCAGGTCTGATCCATTATATTGACTAGCCCACAAGACAGAGCTTAATGGACATGTGTAGCCCAGCCCATAAGGCCATGCGGACTTGACGTCATTCCACTCTAATAGTTCCGAATAAATTAATGAATTACATACATGTACATTTAGACACAAAGGCTTCTTATTTCACAACAGCGAAAGCATTTTTTCACTCTTTTTCATAAACTAGGGGATTTCACTTAGAAAAGGTAATGTTTCATTAGCGGATTCGGGTCTAGAACCATGGGTTCCAATGCACGAGATCTTGCCAGGCTTCATTGATTAGTTAAAGCATGCACGAACCTTTGTTAAAATAATGAGATTGAATGTATAGTTAATTGAGAGAGACGAGAGAGAGAGAACCTGGGTGTTTTCTGTGAATGTATCCCATATACTCGGGCCTTTACCTCCTTCATTGGCTGCTCCTTCGTACTGAGAGGGGAAAAAAAAGGTTATTGAAGTTGATGTTATCAATTATTATTATTAGTATGAAGAAGCTGGGTTCTTGACGTTTCAAACTCAACACAACAGAGGAAGCCAGCGTTATACCTGATAGGCTGACGATCCTACCCGAAAAATGAAACTGGCCGGAAAGTTGCTTCTGTTGAAGGGAGTTGAATAATGACTTGGTTTTATACCGCCGCATTGAGCCAAGGTGTGTGCCCAGACGAGGAGGCAGAGGTGGAGAAGTTGAATTGCCATATATTGTTAACTGGTAAATTTGTTGCCCATTACTACATCAAAGTGTTCTATATATATACAGGCAGAATATCAGAGATCGAGACAGAGACACCTGGCTTCGTATTTAGGGGAGTGACATCTTTGGTGCCTTACGTTGGATTCTTCTCCAAAATATCGGAGATTTTTCTAAACTTTTCTGCAATTATTTAACAGTATATATCTGTCCCCCATGCACCCTGTGTAGGGTAATTCGATTAGGACCACAACAAAGTGTTTGGATTTCGTGCTCTGGAGGCCCACAACAAATTAATGTATTTTTGGTACAATAATGTCTATATCTACAATTCAATTATTCAATCATTGTATAAAAATAAAAATAAATAAATAAATAAACAAAGTAACAGACTTTTGATCGATGTGTTATTATTATTACTACTATTATTACATTTTAAATTTTTTTTAATAAAAATTTCATATTGAGTAAGAAGATCGTACAATAATAAAAAATTTTATAATTATAGTCATTGACCGGGCTTATTTGGGTGTCCAATTTAAAATTAAAAAATTCAAGAAATTTTACATAGTATTAAAAGCATAAATTCATCACCTTGAATTAAAATATTTTAACATGTTGGAGAATATTCGTTATAGTTGATGTCATGGAATCGATTCTAATAAATTCATAAAATGTTACTGTTCTGAATTTTTACTCTTATTTATAATAATGACCATCATTTTTTTGAATTTTTCAATTTTCAAGGTGATGGGTTATGCCTTCAACTCTATGCAAAATTTTTTTGAATCATTAATTTCGAATTGGACACCCAAAGAAGCACTTAGTAAGTTGACAGATCTAATATATGAGATTTGAATTCTAAAGTGAGATATGACGACCAGGATGACATGTCTATTCTAATTCATGTAACTTGATACACGATCTTTTATTAATAATTTAAGAACAATAATGAGTCATTGGTGTCGACCAAGAAACATATATATGTAAAGAGGTTTAGCAGTACAATACTATCAAGGGTGGAGCCACCTTAGGGGCTAGTCCAAGCTTTAGCCAGGTAAGCCACACCAAAATTTTTTTTTTGTATGTATTAGAAGTAGATTTTACCCTCGTATCCCAGGAAAAATTTTGCCTCAACCTAAAGCTTTTGCCATGACTTTATCTTAATCGAAGCGAATTTCAATTCCTGACTCCACCCTTGAAAACTATTTATGCATGGCCTTAGTGATCGATGTGAATGGGAGTGGTACCAATAAGTGTGTTGAATAGTAGACCAATTCGTACCTCGATATACCTTTTCTTTATCAATAATAGAGAAACGGAGAGAACAAATATGTGGTGAAGAAATTAAGCAACCAGTCCATGTGTGAATATCTTTCTGCAGAAGAAAATCTTATTGGACGTAGTGATTCAATTTGGAACGTCAACTTCATGCATACAAGGTTTTATGATGGGATGGGCCTGCCGACAGTGATTTTTCGGAGCCTGGATTACTATTTTTCTCGTCACTTTCGGAGCTGTTAATAATTGGGCGGAATCTTACACACTGTTAAAGAAGAGAGTAGTTAGATCGAGGAGAACCCTATAGAATAGGTCTGATGGGTACGCAAGATGTGTACCACGTGGGCTATAAAGACCCCAGTGACTAGGGATGTGCAAAAAATTGTCTAATCTATCAAATCAAATTAATCCGTTCAATTTTGCCTAATCCAATCAGTTTAAGAGAATAGGTTAATTGGTTTAATTAAGTAAGTTGATAAATAAATTTGACGATTCAATTTGGTTGACGGGTTGAATCTTTTCAAACGGCTAATAAACCAACCCAACCTGCCAATTATATATACATGTTCTACAAGAAAACATGTTAAAGTCATTAGAATTCTTTTTTTTAACTTCTCGTTGCTTGATTTATAATTATTTTGTAGGATTTGATATTATAGAATTTTAAATGATTTGTTTCTTTTTTCTAAAAAATCAACGACCCATTCTTATAGATATTATGAAAGCATATTATCCGACCTCAAGTTATCCTTGAGGATATCTTTTACTTGCATTGAAGGAATGAACTATGACAATGGAAAAATGGAGAAAGACGAAACACAAGTAAAACTCAAGGAATAAATCACCTCGCCACTGTATGGTATCCACCGAAAGGATAAGAGCATAAATGGTGGACCAAGGGCTTTCTTCAAAGTGGACCATAAAAGTAATGTCACATTTTTTTTTTCCTGTTTAGAAGAAACCAGATACTTGTCTTTGTACAATTAATTTCACCGCAGCTACATGGGAAAGGAGCAGGTGATTTATAGGCCAACACCTCTTGATTGATAAATTGCACCAGTGGTATATATCAACAAAATCACGTTAAATTAATGATCCACATATGTAGTGTAGTTCTATTTTTGTTTCACTTAATTTGAAAGAGTACACTAAACATGTATGCTTAGGAAAAATTTCTCAGCATCTTGCTGAGAATGGATTTCGGTTTTTGTCTGAGTGTGGTTTGGGGAGGTTTCTTGTCTCCTGTGGCTTGTTTGAATGGTTAGGGTTTCTACTCTTTGCTAATCAGAAAGAGAGAGAAAAAAAAAATACACAAACAGTGAGGAAAATACTAAAAACATGCACTACATATATGCATTTTACTACAACAACATCACAAGTCACTTGGCGAAAAATGCCACAGTTGTTATTGTGAAGATAAGGATACAGAAGATCGAGATGCTCTCCTGCTTATTAATTAATTCTTCCAGTCACCAGTAGATTTGATACATCCAGAAAGAGCATAGGAATCAAAAATGGATGGTACCATCTCTATTTATTAGGCGTTTTCTCTATTTCTGCAGGAATTTCTTGAACCAAAGAGCTGAATGTTTAGGGTATCTTTTCAGGCCATCATTGTAGTCTATGAAGTAGATGCCGCATCTAACTGCGTAACCAGAAGCGCAGCCCTTATCCTAACTGTCCAAAAGAAATGTCTCTTGCTCTGATTTCTCAATCTGCAGAAGCAGTTGAAAATTTTCAAAATTATGTTTATCTCAAGTAAATGCAAAATAGCAACTACTCGATCACATAAAGAACATTGGACTGGAAAATAATGTTAAAGTGATGATCAACACCAGCATCCACTAAGAATTCATAATGTGCTCTGAAAAATGCAGAGATTGGAAACTGCATATTGCAATAAGGCCCAAATAAGAGGATTAGGACTGTTCAAGCCAGTACCAAGCAAAAAAAATCTGGTTTTTCATTTTTGATTTCATGTAATACTTAACTATATGAGCACAAAAAGAGCTAAGAAGTATGAGTTCGAGTATGCCAACCACAAGCTTCATTTGTTAGTGTAATGAAATTATTTTACGAAAAGAATCTAAAATATGAAGAATACGACTTTCTAACACCAGGAAAACTCCATAAGATGCCCCAAGTTACAAACAACCTTGAACTTTTCTGTCATAGGGTTGCAATGATTGGAAATCTAATTTGACCTTATGAAGTAACTACAGAAAAACAAAAACAAATACAATATTTAACATAAAATCTTCTCTTCTTGCAATCATAGCTCATGAAATAGAGAGTACACACCTACTAGACCATGAAGAATCTATTTCCAAAAAACATAAAAACAAAAATCAGATCATTTTCTCATGGTGCAAATCCTAAAATAAAGAAGACAATTTTTTACAGAAAGTAGTTCAAAATTCTGTCCAAAGGCTATTTGAACAACCTTAAGTAGGGATTAATTTCAAACAAAAATCTATTTGTTGCTCCATGTTTCTACTACCTTAAATAGTTCCCAAAAAAAAATAAAATAATAATAATAATAACAACAACTTAGTCACATTAAACATTAATTTCTAACAATGGAAAATGTGTATTTTATAACGGAAAATTAGGGAGATATTTTCCATCAAAACAAACAGAGCCTAGATAAAATCTTGAACCAAAACTATGTAAGTAATTTCAAACATACAATTGAAACCAAAAGACAAATAGAAATCTGTAATTTTGAGTTTTGATAGGGCCCAAAATGTTTAAACTAAATTGTAGTAGGTAGCAAGGCTATGTCGTTAAGGCTCTAAACTTGCAATGGTAACTAGGTCTCTAAACTTGCTAAGCCTTAAATTAAGGCCTTGTATGGATTGAGAGAAATGGAGAAAAGAGAAGAGAAGAGAAAATGATATTCTCCCAATTTCCCTCGTTTGGATTGTTAAGTCGGGATGGAAGAGATAGGAAATGGGGAGAAATAAAGATAAAATGGAACCCTTTACCTTTCTCCCCAAATTGGAGAGATTTGGAAAGAAATGGAGAAAAAATGAATGAGTGATGAAATGACAAATATATCTTTATGTAGCTTTTGTTTGATATATAAAAATGGAAAATAGTATAATTTTGATTGCTTTCTCTCCTCTTCTCTTCTTTAATGAGGCCTAACTAACCAAACAAGGTAGAGATCGAGAAAGGTACTTTCTTTTCTCTTATCTTCCCTTCTCTTCTTTCTCTTCTCTTCTCTTCTCTTCGTTTCTCTCAATCCATACAAGGCCTAAAATTACTGATAATAAAAAGGAGAAGCAATATATATAGCACCAAACTACACAACAATAAACAACATATTATATTGTAGGGAAAAAAAAGGGGGGGCAAAGGGGAAGGAGTACCAAATCTGACAAAATATTTGTTGTAGGACAAGTCACCCTGACCTGTCGCCTTCACCATTGCCTATTGCAGGATCATCAAAAGTCTTCACAAAGGCTCGGAAAATCTAGTTAGATTCCTAACTAGATTTGTTTAGGAACAAATCTAGTTAGATTCCTAACTAGGTTTGCTTAATTTTCTTATTTGGTTTATTTTATTTATTCCTTTCCTATTTTATTGCTTTTAGTAGAATTCCTTTTCCTAGTTTATTTAGAGTTCAAGTATTAGTCTTTTATAAATAGGTTTGTAGCCTACGGGCAAGAATTCAATTTTTATCAATAAAATTTGAGAGAGTTTATTTTATTTTCTTTATTCTTATTTTACAAGAAGATGGTGCTCTTCTTTTGCTACATCCGCTACGCCAATATTTGAAGAAGCAAGAATGGTAGTGGATAACCTTGCAATCTGTTGAGATAACACCATTCATTAAGAACATTTCATCTGATATAGATTTGGGCATTCATAGATTTTGTGGTAGAGAATTTTGAATGAAGAAAAAAAAATAGAAAAAAAAAAAAAAACCCATCCTACCAAAAAAAAAATTAGGGTTGCCACACAGAGAAACCACAAGAGAGAGAGAGTGTGAGAAATAAGAAAGGTAGATTTGAGAGGGAGAGAGCAAGCGTGCCTAAGTTCCTTATGGTTTGGATTCCTAAGATAGCAAAATGAAAAAGCTACTTTGTATTTCTAAAAAGAGGAGTGAGCGCCTTGTCGAAAATAAAAGAGGGAACAACAACAACAACAACAACAACAACAACAACAACAAAAAATCCCTCTAAAAATTTCACAAATTTCAAATTTCTTTTACAGCGTTCAAAGATAGTCATCAAAGGGTGCAAGAGTGCTATTGCATTTACGGTGTACAAAAGAGCACTGTAAATGAGCTTATTATTAATGGCATTTTAAGATTGTACGCCATTGAGGTTGTCCCGTAAAATATTTTTTATGGCATTTTCCTTATGTCGTTGACGTTGTGAATAGTGCGTTTTCTTGTAGTGGCAGGCGCACTTTTTTGCCCTCGGCCATCCATGGATCAATCGGCTCTAGGCTTGGATCAATTGAGCCTGGTAAAATTTTTTTAAAACTTTTCTAAAAACCTTCTTATTTTATATCTTTTCTGATTTCTTTTTCTTGAGCTTTCTTAGTCTCTATATATAGAGACAATTTCATTAAGATAGGGTGTACAACCCTCTCCCAATTAAGTTTTTCATTGTTCATAATTTTCTCACCTCTCTACATCAACCTAGGTTTTCACTCATATGTTTTAGAGATCATACAAACCACATCCCAATCACAACCTTGAGTGTATGTGAGACTATTGCGACGGCGATCGAGTTTGCAAGTTCATAATTAATGGCATCACTGTGAAAGAAGTTGGTTGCGACCAAAACCGTGAAGACAGAAATCGATCGACAGATTATGGGAGTGAATGAAACTACCTAAATCCTTGGGGTTTGTAAATCTGTCTTGTACTCGTTGATTTCATAGTGAATTTGCTTCAACTAGACGAGGTCCTGTGGTTTTTCCTATTAGGGTATTCCACATAAAAATCTCGTGTGCCATCTTTAATTGCTTTTTATTGTTTTTTGTGTCACTGATTGATAATTGGTAAAGAGACTAAATTACTTGAAATCAAAATTGGGTAAGAATTCATGCATTAAATACCTATTTAACTCCCCTTCTAGGTATTACAAGCTTAATAAAACTGGAATTTCGAGGTGATTTTAAATTCGTGATCTATCAACTATACTATGTGTATTAACAAATCACAATAGATGATCCATGTATATTTATGCGCGAAACACGAAAAATTAACCGTAGTAATATGAACTAGAGGTTTGATTACAGCAACTAAACAAGTCACTTGGCAAATGCCAGATTTGTTATTGTTGTTGGGGAGATAGGGGAGTCCAAAAAGCCTACTGGTATATATATTAAGGCATTTTCTTTCTCTTATTCTTCAGTTGTGGGACAAACCTACACATGAACCTCAGCAATCTCCCCCTTCACATGTAAACCACATCAAGTACGTTCAACTTTCCCTTGAGTTTGATTCACTATTCTCCACGAGTATTACACCTAAATCTTCTTGCTCTTCATGAGTCATCGTGTTCCCTCACAATATGAGCCCACGCCTAGCAGCTTGCATCTTACTCAACTCCTTTGAGGGTTTAATGGTTCACTATGACCACCCCACTATGACCACCCCAATATCGTGACTCCAACCTAAGAGCTTATAAAAACTAATACACCACCACTTGAAGAGTTCAGTTAAGATTGTCAACCATTGACTCGAATCCCATTTACTGGGGAGATAAGAGAGTTCAATGTCTAACACAACAGTCCTGCTATACAAGTTTGGAATTCAACTATACCTGTTGGCCTAGACTACAGGGGTTGTAGGGTTAGGGTCAACATCATGCCGGACTACTCAAACCGCGGGCAATGCTTGGCTACTGCGTTGGCCTTTAAAATATTTGAGGGCGCCTCTCCTGACGCCAACTGGTTTTAGGTAAAATAGGTTAGTACTTGGTCCTATGATTGGTATCAGAGCAAGGTCACAAATTCAAGTACTCCCTAGAAGGGCATGGCATATGCTTGGGGGTTAATTAGTTGGCCTAGATTGCAGGGCTAGGGTCAACATCATGCCTGTTGAGACTACTCGAACTATGGTGCTTGGCTGCTACTACCCTTCAAAAGATTTGAGGGCGCCTCTCCTAATGCTAGGCTTTAGGTGAAATGGTTAGCACTTGATCCTACAATACCCATTCAAAAGGCTTAAGCCGGCCCTGTTCATTGTGATAAGGGACTAACCCACACAGTGAACCTAAACTAGTGAAGATTAATGGATAGAGAGGAGATGATATTTTGTTTATAAATTTGACACATCGAAAGAGAACAGAAGAAACCAAAAGATAGTATGTTCCACCTTAATCTCGATAGGTGTCACGACTCGAAATTATGAGGCAATGATCAAGCTTAATTAAACATGATTAATTTAATAAAAATAGTTGATTAAATGTAATGGCTTTAGAAAAATACCACAAATTTACATAAATTTTGACATGACCCAACCGTAAATGAGACATACCATTAAAACATGTATCCTATATTGAGTAATTTATAAAAATAATTTAGACCATCCATCTACCTATTTTTTCATCACATCATAAGCCAAAGGGAATAAACCATACTTATTTCATCCCAAACATCATAAGCCATAGGAAATAAAGCATACATAGTTAAATTACAATCATCAAAATTTACTACTTATCACAAAGGTCTATAAGCCAATTAAACCATAAATATTACAAGTCCACAAGTAACCATTGTTCGAAAAATATATAACGCATAATTACTACTAAATTATTCATGGCATCACATTTCGAACAAGCAAGCATAGCTCAAGGTGAAGAATATCCTTCCCTAGCATTTTCTGCAACATTGTTAGATTATAAGAGTTAGTATAAAACTCAATTGATATAAATTTCACAATGACAAACCGAAGAATGATAATATATAAAACAATGTAATTAAACTAGAAAATAAATGCCAATGAATGACATGCCATAATGCTCCATTTATTATCTTTAACAAAAACCTAGCTTCCCTAAATAGGCCATCGTGCGTGGAATAGGGGACGACCATCTCTAGATTTGGGACAACCTGAAGTGGCCAAGGACTATGGAGGGGGAACAATACGAGGTAGTCCCAAGGAAAATATGAGTTAACAGTCCAAACTCCAAAAGCCCCAAATTATCACCAAATCGATAATTTAATCCATTTTTCCAAATGCATTGTTATGCCAACAACAATACATGCAAAATCCAAGTGTCTATGTTGGAAAATTTCATGCCAAAATGAGTCTTGGTTTGGTTGAAGTTGTGTGAAGTTATGATGTCTTATAAATAAATAAAGTTTAAATTACCACGAAAAATTATTTTCAAAAACAAAGTTTACAAGAAGTCACTTTTTTCTAAGGATACTACTTGCCTCCACCCTAGGATGGAAGAGTTCCTCCCCACCTCTATTCATTTTCTTCCACTTGTCATAAATATTTTTAAAAATATGAATTTAAAAATACAAACAAATAAATATATGGATATGGACACGCGTTTACACATTCATGTTTACATAAACATATAACATACAAATATGGACTTATGAAAATGTATTTATAATTATATAAACATGGGAATGCACGCACACAATCAATTTTCCTCAGTTATTTGGACAAGTGGCGAAATATGAGTGGGAGGAGGGAAGGAGTTCCTCCACCCAAGGGTGGAAGGCAAGTATTTTCCTTTTTCTAACTCTTAGCCAAATTTCTGTCTTCAAAAATTCAAAATTACAAATTAAACCAACCCGCAATTAGAAAACTAAATGTATGAAACCAGTCCCAAAACATATTCAAACTTTATATAAACTATGCATTAAATGTTAAATCACGAGTAGTTAGAGACAAAATCCTCACAATCGATCTTGTAGGAATTTCTTGAACCAAATTGCTGACTTTTAGGGTGTCTTTTCAAGTCATTGCCGTAGTCTACAAAATAGAGGCCGAACCTAACTGTATAGCCAGAACGCCACTCAAAGTTGTCTAATAATGACCATGTAAAGTAACCTCTGACATTGACTTTTTCCACACTGCCAAGATCACATGATTAATTAGTATGAATTTCATTCGACTATCAACCTTGAAGAAAAAGATGAAGTGAGTAATTAAGAACCCTTATAAAACCTCGATCAAAGACTCTATTAATTGCAAAACCCTATAAACTAAGAACAAATTTCTTTTTGAGAAATCTCACTCAATGGCTCTTCTAAGATACAAAAGATGGTAATGATGGTAATATATCCTCATGGAATCGTGGAGGGCTCTCTCAAGCAATAAATTACTGTTCCTGAACTCATCAATCCCTGAAATAATTGAAAAAATTAATCATTTGATACACATCAAAACGAATGATATCGTATGATCCAAGAACAAGAAACTGTTTTCCCTACCGTTCTCAGTAATGTAAAGTGTTGGATTCTTATAATTTTCCTTTATGTGAACAAGAAGATCTTGAAAACCGTTTTGAATAAAAATGAAGCCAGCTTGAAGCAGCCTGCAAATTCATTTTCCCAGAGGGATTAATTTAAAAGCCAACCAAAGCATGGAGTATAAGATTTATGCACGTGCACAAATGTATACAAAGACGGTCATAAATTTTAACATACCGGTGGACCAATAGGGATGTCGTCTCGCTCAGCTGTCAGATAAAAAATAAAATATCACGTTGGTTTGAGATCATCAATTGGGCATGCAAAAAAAAAAAAAAAAAAAAAAAAAAAAAACTGATTCTTAAAGGTTTTGTAAGAACATAATTACTAGAAAGTTTAACGTGAGAATCCTCTTCAGTAGGATCATCAGCTGCATGATGTGCAGTGTAGTAGTTCATTCCTATAAAATCGAAAGACCCTTTCACCATCTTGGATTGCTTTGGAGTGAACACTGCTAACCGTTCTCGGAGGAGGATATGCATAATGAGTGGATAGTGACCAGAAGTTAAAGGGTCCATAAACCTATCGAAATCATGGAGTTATAGGTTATCTTAATTTGGAACTAGTTTGAACAGTAATAAAGCCTATGAGTTGATTTCTAATGATGTACTCACCACCCAAGCATGAAATCAAGGGCTCTTCTGGCTGCCTTTTTGTCATTGTCTGTATCGGAATAGGGTACCATCCAATTACAAACGTTTGTTATCCCAATCTCGCCCCCTTGAGATGCCTACACAACTCAATCTCATGCGTCAAACAAACATACGTGAAATATATATATAGCAAGGTTCATAATGTACGTTTCCACTAGGGAGCACACCACAAAAAATAAAAGATTATGGGAACCCTTACTCACCTGGTAATTCTTTTTGTATAGATTTACCGCTTCAGCATGACAAAGAAGCATGTGGTGGGCAGCCGTATAAGGGTCAGTCGAGGGGCCTTTTTTTCCTTTATTCTGTTGTTGAAATACAGACACCAATGGAGAACACCGGCTGACCAGTGATGAGGGGGTTTGTTTAGCATATGTAATGCAGTAAGACCATGGCTCATTTATGGTGATCCAGTGCTTCACTTGATCGCCAAATTTCTCGAAGCAAAGACCCGCAAACTCACGAAAATCATCCCTATTAATCAGAAATGTTACATCTTATTTGGTAAAGTAGGCCAATCCGTCCAACTTTTGTTTGTCTACTGAAAATAAAGGTAAGTTGTAAAGCATGATCAACATTTATATATATATACTAGATGTTGCATGTGGATAATTTTCAATTACACATAAATATATGAAATAATGCTAATACTACATTTTCTATATATTTGTTTTATTATTTTTACCACTCGTAGATTTTTTTTTTTTTTTTTTTTTTGTAAGAAAAGAGCTTGAACATCAAAGAGAAATCTAACATCCCAACTATGTTTGGCACCTTAGACCCTCACAATCATGTGTGTCAAAGCTCTAGCTATTATTTAAAAAAGAAAAAAAAATGAATACAAAAATAGAATAAGAAAAAGAAAGTCTGTCTTGGTGACTCATAATGTGACAATCTAGTTCACAACAAAGAGAAAGTTCTAAATATTATACCACTCGTAGATATGGTTAATGAACATTTTTTATTAAAAAATTTAAAGGATTGCAATAATATTGACATTTAAATAATAGGTGAAGAATTGGGTGACATTTTTTTTTCCATAAAGATCTTTAATCGACAGATTTAGTACGATATTGTTTATATAAGAAAATTCATTTTGAATTGAATGTGAATTTACGAAAATAGATAACTATAGACGGAAGTAAAATATTATGGTATTCGAATTGTCAGATTTATTAATGGGAAGTATGTTTTACACCGGCTGACCAGTAATAAGGGGGTTTGTTTAGCATATGTAATGTTGTAAGCCCACGGTTCATTTATGGTGATCCAATGCATGATGTGTATGACAAGAATATGTAATTTAACAATTGAATTAGCAAAATATGATTTATATAGAGAGATATTAATGGGTGTAAGTGTAAAAAGTTTTACACTAGGTATCAACGGAACCCTCCCCATATATATATACATATATATTGGTAATTAGTGAAAAACCAATGGAAACATTCTACATGGCCAACTTGTGATTAATTAGTTGAAGATATGTGTGGTTTGACTTGGTCAAAAAGATAATGAGGAAGTACTTATTTTTATTTAAATCACATGGGTTTTATGTGATTCTAGTGGAAAAACCCAACTAACAAAGTAAGTAGGGAAGTAGGGATCATGAGATCGACAACCCACTGTCAATGTAAGAGTAAGAGGTGCAAGCCAGGCATGAAGCTGTCCACTAGCCATTCTCTTATAATAACTATCCACTATCCATGTCCAACATGGCAAAACTCAAGAAAAAAGGAAGATAGTGAGACAGCCTACTAATTCAAGCATATGTGGCAAAAATTCAACAATTAAGAGAGCGCAACCAACATCTATAAATATAAGAAGTACTGAAGACCAAATAAAGGATTCTCACCACTTCATCCTTTATAGGATTTTATCTAACTTAATTAGGACTAGTTTAGATTTCTTACTTCTCTCTCTACTTTCCAATTCTTATTGTAATTTGCTTTCAAGTTTTGTTTGTGAACTTTGGTTGATCATTATAATTCATGAAGTTTACTTTCAATAATCGTTGGTGTTTGTAAGTACTTCCAATCATTACTCTCGTTTATTTTATTTCTCTTTAGATATTCATACTAGAGCCAAGGGAGAGGAATTCCTATCTCTCGTCAATTGCCTGATACATTTAATTTTCTCAATTTCAATCGGCGATCAAATAGGCATAAGAGACCGTTGTCTCTAATCCAACGGCCTAAGAGGTGCCTAGGAGTGATGGTTACACGATCTTTAGGCATTTGAGCCTTGGCACGCCTGCGTACGTTTTATGTGTAAACACTTTATAAATAAATTATGATTTTGGACACTTTATGGATGGCATAACTCCTAATCTCTTATTAATTTGAAATTTAATTTGCACAACGCGCATGAGTAGAGTATCTACTATGGTGGGATTTGTGAAATATTATTTTTATAAATAGATATTGACGGGTGTACGTAAGACTTTTTTTAGTCTTCTCCCTCGCCATAACTATGCACATCTATTAACTATGCATTTATTAAATAAGGTAAGAAAGTCAAAGGAGAAAATAAATAAATATTAAATAGAGTTAGAGAATAAAAAATCAAATAAGGTAAGAAAATCAAAAGGAAAAATTAAAAAAAAAAAATAGACTAAGAGAATAGAAAATCAAATAAGGTAATAAAATCCAGGGCAATGTAATCATAACGTTTTGGTTGTTTTTGATCACTATGCCTTAACTAAATATGGAAAGAATATCAAAGTAAAAAATAAATAAAAATCACCAATCACGCAATTGAAAAGATAATATGAATTCAACACACTTATAACTAAAAGTTAATTTAAATTTTCAAGTTTTTTTTTCCCACATGGGTCAGCAAATTAATAATGAGGAAATTAGGGAGAAGTATATTTTACGGAATAGAAGACTTATGAGGGATAAGTCCTCAAAGAAAACTTGTTTTGTCTCAAATCCATAAACTAAAGAAACGGTGCTGAATTGAAAGAAATATTTTAATCAATGACTATTTTATCCTCATAAGAGATTTGATACCATATTGGATACGGTATAGCTGTTACAATTTGAATTTTTTATTTTATTCAATTTTTAACGCATGAGATTACTTGATTTTTGTAGATTTGATGCCATATTCATATACAATATAATTATGGCTATTTCTTTTTATTTTCTTCTATTTTTAATGCACAAAATTACTTGATTTTGCATATTTGATACCATATTCAGATACGGTATAACTTTGGTGATTCCTTTTTATTTTTTTCCATTTTAAATACATGAGATTACTTTATTTTCACCAGTAATATCCGGTTTATATGTAACTATTGTTACAAAAATTCATGTAACTTTTTTATGCTTGTTTGAATTTTCAAGTTATTAAGAACAATTATACATGGAGCAGGAAACCTTTTCACTTTGAAGCTATGTGGGTGCAGTCCGAAGAATGTGAGGAAATTGTTTCAGGAGGGTAGCAATGGAACGCATATGGCTTGAGCATGTTCTCGGTTTGCGAGAAAATTAAAGCAACAAGAGTAAATCTTTTGCAATGGCATAAATCAAACTTGGTAATATGAGAAATCAGCTTAAGGTATTGCGTGGTAAACTTAAAGCTGATAGGGAAGGACCACAAGCAGCGGGCTCTATTGAGCAGGAGCAGATTATTATGGGGCAGATGGATGAGTTGCTAGCGCGAGAAGAAATTTAGTGGAAACAACGTTCAAGGGTGTCATGGTTAAAAGAGGGTGACCATAACACAGGCTATTTCCATGCTAGAGCTTCCGAAAGGAGAAGAAAGAATTCTATCAAGGGTATTCGCGATAGTAATGGTCAATGGCAAACTGAGGATGTTAAGGTGGAGGAAATTATTATTGAGTATTTCACAAACTTATTCGCATCTTCAAATCCCAACCATGTAGGTGAGATCCTCGAGGCAGTGGACAGACGGGTATCAGATGGGTTGAATGCCACTCTTATGTGAGAATTTTGCGCTGATGAGGTAAGGGTTGCTTTATTTCAAATGCACCCCACTAAGGCACTTGGTTTGGATGGCATGCTGGCATTATTTTTCCAAAAATACTGGCACGTTGTTGGTCTGGATGTCACCAAAGCTGCTCTTTCATTCTTAAATGGAGGCCCAATGCTCAGAAAAATTAACTACACTCATATTGTGCTTATTCTCAAGATTGACAGCCCTGAGAATATCACCCCATATAGGCCAATCAGTCTATGTAATGTGCTCTATAAAATTATTTCTAAGGTACTGGCCAATCGCCTAAAAGAAATTTTACCACATATCATATATGAGAGTCAAAGTGCTTTTGTGCCAGGAAGACTCATAACTGATAATGTGTTGGTCGCTTTTGAACTTATGCATTTCTTGAAAAATAAAAGAAGAAGGAGACAGGGCTATTTTGCATTAAAATTGGACATGAGCAAGGCGTATGATAGAGTTGAGTGGTCATTTTTAGAAAATATCATGAGGAAGATGGGTTTTGATAGCAGATGGGTGAGCCTCATAATGTCCTGTGTCACGACAGTTTCATATTCGATGATTTTCAATGGTACTCAGTGTGGTTATTTTAGTCCTTCAAGGGGCCTTAGGCAAAGAGACCCCCTATCCCCTTATCTATTTTTAATAGTTGCAGAAGGATTGAAATCACTACTGGGTGCGGCAGAGAGGGAACATATGCTCACAGGAGTGTCCATTTGCTGGCATAGTCCAAGAATATCTCATTTATTCTTTGCTGATAATAGCCTATTTTTTGGCAAGGCCACACTCGAGGAAAGCTTGAAAATTCGAGAAATGCTGCAGCTATATGGAGATGCCTCGGGTCAACAAATAAATGTGGAGAAGTCTTCCATTTTTTTCAGCAAGAACACGAGGCCAGAACACAAAGATGCAGTTCGTAGTGTCCTAGGTATCTCTTCGACTGAGCACCATGGCAAATATTTGGGTTTACCTACACTGATTGGTAAGTAAAAGAGGGTGATTTTTAATTACATCAAGGAGAGGGTATGGAAGAGATTGCAAGGGTGGAAAGGGAAATTTCTCTCTAAGGCTGGGAAGGAGGTTCTAATAAAGGCAGTGGTGCAAGCTATTCCTTCATATGTTATGAGCTGTTTCAAGATGCCCACTTCGCTTTGCGATGAATTGAAAGCAATGGTAAGTAATTTTTGGTGGGGACAAAATGAGGCCACCAGGAAAATTCATTGGCTATGCTGGAATCGCCTTTGTGAGTCAAAACCAACGGGGGGTATGGGGTTTAGGGATTTAGCAATTTTTAATGAAGCCTTATTGGCTAAGCAAGGGTGGCGGTTGCTCACCAACCCCAATTCCTTGGCATCCAGACTCCTTAAGGCCAGATATTTTCCAAATAAACATTTTTTGCAAGCTCGGCTCAGACGTTCTCCAAGCTTTACCTGGCGGAGTATATGGGGAGCGCGTCATCTGGTGAGCATGGGAGCTCGTTGGCGCATCGGGAATGGGTGCTCTGTTCGTATTTGGGAGGATAGTTGGTTGCCCACGCCTACAACATTTCGAGTGGTATCCCCAGTGAAATATCTAAGAGCGGGAGCACTTGTCTGTGAGCTTATTGATTCAGTAACGAAGAACTGGGATAAGGAATTGGTGGAAAGAGTTTTCCTTCCTCATGAGACAGAGACCATTTGCCAAATCCTTCTGAGCATAAGACTACCCCTTGACAGTTGGATGTGGCACTACAATTCCAAAGGCATGTTCACTGTTTGTAGTGTATATTATTTGGCCATGGAGTACAGGCGGAGAGTGGTAAGCAGCAGAGTGGGCGAAAGCTCCACGTCACGGCAAGATGATTTCTTGATGAAACTAATCTGGAAACAAAACATCCCAGCCAAGATCAAGCACTTCATGTGGAAAGTGTGCCAGAATATCCTTCCTACGAAAGACAACCTCATTAAGCGGCGAGTGCCGGTAGCGCTCCATTGCGAGGTATGCGGTAATGCTAATGAATCAGTCCTTCATCCTCTCAAAGATTGTTCGTGGGCAGCAATGGTATGGGGTTGTTGCATGTTGGGGCTTAGAGTAACTCACTCGCCCTAAGGGGATGTTGGGGTTTGGCTTAGGGAGATATACTCACTGGTTGGAGACGACAAAATGGCTCTAGTCATGACAATTATGTGGGCTATTTAGCATAATAGGAATCTGGTAGTGTTTGAAGGGGTGAGAAAGGAGCCACAGTATACTGCCTACGTAGCACAAAGGTATTTGGCTGAGTTTATGGCAGTGCAAGAAGGGGGCATGGCTGGGCCAAAAGGACCTGGTGCTAGATGGAAACCGCCAGTAGTGGGATGTTTCAAGCTTAATGCTGATGGTGCTTTATTTAAAGAAGCCTCTTGTGTAGGATTTGGGGTTATGGTACGCGACCATGAAGGGCAGATTATTGCAGCAGCGTCAAAACGGAAAATAGGCCTATTTGACGTCCTTTACATTGAGGCTATGGCTATACAATTTGCAGCTGAATTTGCCAGAGATCTAGACTTACGAGATGTAGATCTGGAGGGAGACAATTTGGAAGTTATTGCTGCCCTGAACTCCCGTACATTGGTGCGATCAGGATTAGGCTTAATAATTGAAGATGTTCAAGTTGAAGCGGCATCATCCTTTGTGTCGTGTCATTTCTCACATGTTGGTAGGCAGGGGAATGAGGTTGCTCATGGGTTGGCCAAGTATGCCAAATTTGTTGATGATGTATTCATTTGGATGGAAGAAATTCCATCATGTGTTAGGAATCAAGCTGTAACAGATTTAACTTCTCTCACTCAGTAATCTAATATATATCGTCTTTTCTCAAAAAAAAAAAAAAAAAAAGAACAATTATAAATAAATTAAAAAAAATTTCCAAACCCAAGTATAGTTTTTGCCAATACCCAAAAAAGAATGTCTGGTTAAAAAATTAAATACATTTCAGATTTTGAAAAAAAAAAAAATTAAAACATTTACACAAAGTATCGTTCCAATTTTAAAATAGTTACACAATTTACTATAATTTTACAAATACAAATATGAAAATCTGAAATTTAAAACAGTTACACAATCTATGTAGAGAGTGACATTTGTTTGTTTTTAATTCAATTATGGAATCTTTGGATATGAGGGGACATGATTTTCGAAAGATTTTAGGACGAAATACTCTCCGGGTATTATAGAAAATTTATTTTTTAAATGGAAGTGTTGATAGTGATAAGGGCATTTTTATCTTGACATCATAAAGAGAACTAGTTTTTGAAAGGGATTTCTGCTTGTACAAGTTTTGAAAAGAAGACTTGTCTCAAACTCCCCATTAATAATTGATGAAGTTGATTAACCCAATTTTTCAATTTTTTTATGTAAAATGAACCACTTAGTTCATATAATATTCTAAATTATATCAACACACGCATTGAGGATTGTATCTCACACATTGGTGGATTACAGGATATATTGGACAAATACGCGGGATACAATCTAAATACATGGTGCTGATATAACTTCTATCCACACGTTCCTACCTAACTAGAACTATACATATATTATTAGATCATATCATGTATTCATAGAGTTAGGGACTCTTTGTTTCCACATGTTTGATCCCTTTAATTAGAATGGTGAAAGCATAAATATTGATTGATATAAATATTAGTTTTACTTACACAATGTTATAGCTCAAAAAGCCGCCATACTCGTCTTCTAGTTCTTGTGGGAGATCCCAATGAAAAATAGTCACACAGGGATTCAAACCTGACATTTATTATAGCAAACAAATAAGAAGGGTTAAATTTTGGGGCAATTTTAATTTCTGGCTTCAATCCAAACTTATATTGGATGTCAGATGATTTTTTTTTTCTTGTTTTTTTATTAATATTTGTTTTATTAAGACCAAGTGAAATAACGGAAGTATGAGGGAAAAGAAAAGGTGTCAACTTCTCGGATTTCATATATTGGTACGACTTTTTAATTTAATTTATGGCCAAGCTACTTCTAGCCCAATTTGATCGAGCATAACTATCAAATTCGAATTTATTCAACATTATGCTAAACCGTGAGATGTGTTTCGTCGATAAATAAATAAATTTATCAATAAATCAATTGTGAGATGCAAGGATAGAATTATGACCTTTGGATAAGAGCTCATGGATGAGATTTTTGTAAAATTGAACCCCCTCCGCGTTAACTCCAATGTCGTCAACGCCTCGCCTCCCATCTGAGTAGTTAGAAATTAGAATTTTAGAAAAATGGGAAATTACAAGTATTATAAATTTTTTTTTAAAAAAAAAGAAGTAGAATAATATAAAAAAAAATTGGATAAAAATATATTCCCTCCGTTCCTAATTGACTGTTCTCTTTGAGAAAACACGTTTTTTTAGGAGACCCTATCAAATGCTAGAAAATATTATCACATCAACACATATGTTTCAATATTCCAATTTTACCTTCAAGTGTACAGAATATTATAAAACGAGATAATACAATTTTAAGGGTTCTTTAGGAAATCAAATTAAAATATCTATATATATATATCTATATATATCAGTGACATTTTGAATGTGAAAATAATTTTGAAACATTCCAAAAAAAAAAGTCGGTTACTTAAATAGGACAGGAGGGAATATATGCCAAATGGGCATTAGCCGATTAACAAGCGGAAGGTAAGTAAAATAAAGAAAACAAACCGGACAGGCAAATCACGGTTTCCAACAACAAAATTCTCTTGATTTTGGAATTTCACTTGAAATGTTTCCTTTTATGGTTTCTGGGCATTAGCCGATTAACAAGCGGAAGGTAACAAAATTCAATGTTGTTGTAAAGATCAATAGTAAACACTCGGTCTTTTTATGGTGTCTGTTTGACGAAGTTTACCAACACTGCCTGAGTTATATTTTTTGAGTGGGTAGGTTCGACGGAAAGAGAAAGGGAGTGAGAGAGAGTGGAGGGATTTTGCTGTGTACAAGGACGGAGGCAGCCTTGTTGAGGGGGGTAGCTGCCTCCCCTGCCATTGTTAAATACAAATTTTGTTGCTTTAAATTTTTCTGATATTTTACATTTGCCTCACCTAAATTTTGTTAACCCCCTTTACTTTTTTCTAACCTCTCTTATTTTTATTTTTTTACTTTTTCCTATTTATAAAAGTATCAATTCTCACAATCTATCATTTTACTAAGAGAAACCTAATACTTTTTCCACTATCTCCCATTGAAATATGATTTATCAATGAATTATAAATTTTTAAAACTTTTTTTTACCTCGAAACCACAAGCGAAAAGAAATTTTTTTAACTAAAACTTTTTCATTTTCTAAAATAAGGATAAAGTACCAAAAATCAACCCAAGTTTGCCTCCGCTGAAGGAAAATTCTAGCTCTGTCCATCCCTGGCTGTGTATTTAAGAAATAATGTTCTAAGGTGTTGCTAAACTTCGGTCGAGCTTTTTTGCCAATAGTCAGAAGCTGGTCGCTGCTTGGAGAGAGAGAGAGAGAGAGAGAGAGAGAGTTTGTTGAACCTCTTTTACACTTTTAATTAAGGTTTTTTGAAAAATATAAAACTTTTTATGGAAATAATTTTGTAGGAAAATTTTTTTCTAAAATTTGTTGTTTAAATGAATTTTTGGTCATTTTTTATGAAACATTCTATAAAAATAAAACAATTAAAGACTATAAATGACTAAAAAGAACCTACTTAAACGATATATTTTGAAAAAAAATTATTCTACAAAGTTATTCAGAATAATGTTATCTAATAGTCAAAGTGGCTAGTTTTCAAAATTTTATTTATTTTTATATTTTTTATAAAACTTTAAAAATTACTCTCTCTGTCCTACAAATATAAGTCATTTTTTATACATTTTTATCCCAAAATGTTTGCTCATTTTGAAAAGTCAAATCATAAATTTCTTGAATTTTTTTATACTACCCTTTGTAATTTCACTAATTACTCTCAACACAAAATCTAATACCAAATAAGAGATGATATTTTTGGAAAAATGAAATTTAATAAATGACAAATTAATGCAATGATGGTTTTTCTTAATATTTGTGGTGGCAATAGCCCACCTCCTTGAATAATACCTTAAACCTTTTAAGTGTTTCATTCAATTGTTAAATGGGAGGGAATGAATAATTTCGTGACTAAAATGGCATTATTAGATGCATGTTTGAAAAAAGTTCTACCCACTGCAAGGGGCCAAAACTGACATTCATTTTGAATTGAGCTAAATTTTGCTTGCAAAATTAAATTTTAAATTCTGAACTAAAGTCATCCAAATATAAAAACTCAACAAATTAAAACTCTAAATCTTAAAAAATAATAAATAATAAATAATAAATAATTTCACATCTTTAATATGTGATGCAATGGTGGGGATTGTTGCGAGCAACCAATTATATATCTTACTAGCTAACAGTCTGGACCATGAGATGGAGAATCTGAAAGCATCCATTCCCATTTCCTTCATTAGCTTCACATCGTCCTGTTACATTTCTCAACATTCTTTTATCATTAGTATGAAAATAAATAATTAAAATAAGGTAAATGAAACACAAAAGACCTCCACCCCACAATTGATGACAAAGATCTAATCAGAACCTCACTGAGGGAGCTGGACTACATATTTAATTATGTGTACCTTATAACGATAGTAGAACTCGACCGCTTTATCTCCGTTTGATTGGTCGGCTATCTCTTCTGCAATGAAACCATATATATTATATATATACTCCGTAATATAATTTTGGTAAGTACAAAATTAACCCCAAGATTTTCAAAATTGAAAAGAGAAAAATCTGACGGAGCATCCAACCATCATACTCATACTCGTACTTCATTCAGATGATCCTGACAGTTAAACAAATCCTTAACTAGACTCCATTTGTTTTGACTAATATATTGTGGTTTAATTTGATTCGAGTTCAAGTTTCTGTTTTCTAGTTATTGGATACACAAGCTTGCGGGTGATTTGTGCATCATGGGAATAGTGTAGTTCTAAGAGCATCTGTAGTAATGTGAGCTATATTACCGGAGTTATTGTTATTTTAATATCTGCTACAGTGTCAAATGCTATAATTTGGCATAAAGTTCTCCGATTGTGCAAATGACACTATAAATAATTTTTTTGGCACAACTATCGTCTTCTTTATTTTTTTAACTAACTTTGTGCTATTTTAACTCAATAGTGTGTCAAATATATTGCTATTTTTTAATGCATCATTAGAGTACTAATAAAATGTGCTATTGCTAAAATATAGTAATAGCATACCTTTTAGCATACTATTAAAAATGCTCAAATGGTTTGAGATACCTCATTTGATAAAGAAATATATATATATATATAAAATAAAATAAAATAGATTTGATATGTCAATCCAAAAAAGGTGAAAATAAATATGGGAGGCCATATTACCAGAGAGAAAAAGTTTTTCTTCCATGGTTTTTGTTTCAAATGAAGGAAATTACCCCACTTCTCTCTCATCTCTCTTTCTACATTTTTATGCTCCTCTCCCTTTTAGGTGACGATTTGAAACAGCATAGCAAGGCTGTCTTGCTTACAACAATTTTAACGCGCGAAGGCTCCAGTACCTTCAGTTGATCCAGACACAAGGAAAATAATTTTATAATGATTGTTCATCCTCTTGACCTCCTCTCTTTTTTACTTCTGTTTTTATTTTCAATTCCCTTTTCCGTCCAGATAGATCAGAAGGCAAAACTTTCCCCCTGAATGGAAAAGATGCCCAAAACCTCAATAAAAGCCGCGGAGAGAAGAGAAGAGGAAGGAGAAGAAGAAAGGGCAATTTCGTCCATTGCTGATAAAAGCCTTGGAAGGAGAGTTTTTGTCTTAATTATTAAATCTATAAAATAAAAAGAAATGCTACATAAGCAACCACTTAATAAAATAATAAAACCCCAACAGGGAAGGGCCAGTGCTATAGGTAGCAATTAAACACAATAACAAAAGACAACAATTGATGTGATATTTTTTAACAGACAATTGTTAGTACTCTTTGTTGGGCCACAAACACTATTATCTAATATATGAATTAATAAATAAAATATTATCTCAAAAACAAAAATAAGTCTATTGATGAATTAAACCAACACTAGTAATTTAAGAATGCACTAGTACCAAATTTCCAGCCAAGCAACCAACACCAAATTCAAGAATGTCTATGGAGCAATTTATCAAATACTTAGAGAGCAGGAATAAAATCACACAACAAAGAACACCCAAAAATTATGTGGTTCGGTGAGGAAAAACTCAACCTACATCCACGGGACAAGCTCCGATCAATCCACTATATTAAATCATGAATACAATGGTTTTTCTATCTCAAGTTTATACCCAAAACAAGAGATTAACTCAAGAAAGGGAAAAATACAGATTTACCTCCAAAGCTTTACAACCCCAAGTTCTTACCACAAAGTCACCTTCAAACTATCAAGTTGAAGAAAAACAAACCCTCTTTGTAGCCTCTTGCTCCAACGGATTTGAGTGAGAAGTGGTGGAAGTAGGAAAAATAGCTTCAAGACCAAAACCCTTTGTTTCCCTCCTTTTCGTCTTTTGCTCTCTGCCTGATTCTCTTTACTCTCCCGCACGGACTGCAAAGAGAAACATATAATATATATAGGGCAGATTTCTTACTGCCTAGGTTTAATGAGAACAATCAGCCTTTGGGCCTTGGGTTATTAGAGAACCCATATGGGCCTGGACCACAAGCCAGCCCACTAACCAACAATCTCCCCCTCCAGGCCCATGAGGGAGTAAAACCAAGTAATGACCCCACTCAGTGGGAGTCTAAACCCGCCAACTCTGAACAAAGCTCAAACTTTTCTCTAGGAATAGTCTTTGTCATCATGTCGGAGGGATTCTTGTCTGTGTGAATCTTCTTAAGCTTCATAAACTGCTTTTCAATAACATCACGTAACCAATGATATCTCACATCAATGTGCTTTGTGCGGGAATGGTATGAAGTATTCTTACTCAGATCCATAGCACTTTGACTGTCACAGAAAACAACAAACTCGTCTTGCCTCAAACCCAGCTCTAAGAGAAATCTCTTCATCCATAACATTTCTTTTGTTGCTTCAGTTGCTGCAATGTATTCTGCCTCAGTTGTAGACAAGGCGACACACTTCTGTAATTTGGACTGCCATGAAATAGCTCCCCCAGCAAAAGTGAACAAATACCCAGAAGTCGACTTTCTACTATCAAGGTCACCTGCCATGTCAGCATCTGTAAAGCCTTCTAACACTGGTTTTGAACTCCCAAAACATAAGCACAACTTGGAACTACCTTTCAAATATCTAAAGATCCACTTCACAGCTTCCCAATGCTCCTTTCCTGGATTAGAGAGAAATCTACTCACTACACCAACAGCATGAGCAATGTCTAGCCGTGTACAAACCATGGCATACATAAGACTCCCTACAGCAGAAGAGTAAGGAATAGATGCCATCTTTTCCTTTTCTTCAGTAGTAGATGGACATGAGCTTCTACTAAACTTGAAATGACTGGCTAGAGGTGTGCTAACTGACTTAGCATCTTTCATGTTGAACCTTTCAAGTACCCGCTCAACATATTTCTCCTGTGATAACCACAACTTCTTGGCTAACCTGTCACGATGAATCTGCATGCCCAAAATCTGTCGTGCAGGCCCCAAGTCTTTCATGTCAAAGGACTTAAACAATTCCTTTTTCAACTCACCAATCATTTTCTTGTTCTGTCCCACAATTAACATGTCATCCACATATAACAACAGAATAATAAAATTACCATCTGCAAATTTTCTAAGATAAACACAAGGGTCTGCATCAGTTCTTTTGTACTCATGACTCACCATGAATGAGTCAAACTTCTTGTACCATTGCCTTGGAGCTTGCTTTAGCCCATAAAGACTCTTCTTCAGTTTGCAAACCAAGTGTTCTTTCCCTTTCACCTCAAACCCTTCAGGTTGAGTCATGTAGATCTCTTCCTTCAAATCACCATGAAGGAATGCTGTCTTCACATCCAACTGTTCTAACTCAAGGTCCATGCTAGCTGCTAAACCCAGAACAACTCTGATAGAAGTCATCTTCACAACTGGAGAGAAAATCTCATCAAAGTCAATCCCTTTCTTCTGCCCAAAGCCTTTAACAACTAATCTTGCTTTGTGTTTTAGTAGCTTCCCAGCATTGTCCTTCTTAAGCTTGAACACCCATTTGTTTTTCAATGATTTCTTACCTTTTGGAAGTTCCACCAACTCATAGGTATCATTCTTTTGTAAAGAATTCATCTCTTCATGCATAGCATTCATCCAGCTCTTCTTGTCCTTATGAGATTGTACTTCTTGGAAACTCTCTGGCTCCCCCTCATCAGTAAGCATAATATACTCAGAACTTGAGTCTTTTGTAGATGGACGGTGCTCTCTGGTAGACCTTCTAACTTGAGGTTCTACAGGTTCTTGCTGATGGGGCTGCTCCCCCTGCTCAACAGTCTCTTCTTCTGGCATCTCAATCTCATTATCTGACTCTGGCACATCATCGGTCATTTGTGGCGTCTCATCTCTATCGGATTCCTCCTGTACCTCTCCCCCATCTCCAGCATGCTCTAGTGGAGGAGGAATGTGTGTGAGATCAACAACATTATCAGCTGTACTCTTGGGTTTCTCAATCCTCTCATCATCTGAAAAAGTCCCGTCTTCATAAAAGACCACATCCCTGCTTCTGACAACCTTCCTCTTCAATGGATCCCATAACCTGTATCCAAACTCCTCATTTCCATAGCCTATAAAAATACAAGGAAACGCTTTGTCATCAAGCTTCGATCTCTGTTCCTTTGGTACATGTGCAAAAGCCTTGCACCCAAACACCTTCAAATGGTTATAGGAAATATCCTTCCCTGTCCACACTTTCTCAGGAATGTCAAATCCCAATGGAACTGAAGGAGATCGGTTAATTAAGTAGCAGGCAGTGAGGACTGCTTCACCCCAAAAACTCTTGGGTAGCTTACCCATTCTCAACATGCATCTAACTTTTTCAACAATAGTGCGGTTCATCCTTTCTGCTACACCATTGTGTTGTGGAGTGCCGGGTACTGTCTTCTCATGCCTAATCCCATTTTTAGAACAGTAGCTCTCAAATGGCTTAGAGGTGTACTCCCCACCATTATCAGTTCGGAGGCACTTTAGAAGCTTCCCTGTCTCTCTTTCGACCATAGCATGAAACTGTTGAAAGATCTCAAACACTTGATCTTTAGTCTTCAGCAAGTAAGCCCAGACTCTCCTTGATGCATCATCAATGAAAGTAACAAAATACCTATTACCACCCAAGGACTCCACCTCAATGGGTCCACAAACATCAGAGTAAACCAATTCCAAAACATTAGTTTTCTTTGTAGAGGATTTAGAAAACGAAACTCTATGATGTTTACCAAATAAACAATGATCACAAGGGTTAAGAACTTTACCTTTAGCAAATGGAATGAGGGATTTCTTTGCTAATATTTGCAACCCTTTTTCACTCATGTGACCTAAACGCTTGTGCCACAAATTTGGAGATGTACCATCTTCAATGGAGTTCAACCCATCTCTGCACACCTTTACATTTGTCTTGTAGAGTGCAGAACAAGCCTTGCCTCTTGCAACAACAAGAGACCCCTTTATAAGCTTCCAAATACCATTGCCAAAGTAGTTCACATATCCTTCTCGGTCCAAAGCAATACCGGAGATAAGATTAAGTCTCAAATCAGGAACATGTCGTACATCCCTCAAAGTCATCGAGCAACCAACACTAGTGCGTATGCAAACATCACCAATACCAACAATCTTTGAATGACTTGTGTTACCCATCTTCACTGTACCAAAGTCCCCTGCCTTGTACGATGTGAAGAACTCTTTGTTGTAAGTAGCATGGTAGGAAGCACCCGTGTCTACTACCCACTCAATCTCATCGCCAACATGCAAACACTCTTCTTCTCCACAAGATAAGACCACTACTTCATCACCTTCAAAAGTAGCTGTAGTGTTCTTTTCTTCATTCTTCTTTTGATTGTTGCTTTCTTCTTTTTGTTCCCTTTTCCAAGCGTAGCAATTTTTCTTCATGTGCCCCTCTTTACCACAGTGATAACACTTTCTTTGTTCAGTGGACTTTCCTCTAGATTGTGATCTTCCTTTGGATTTCCCACGTCCCTTGTAACCTCTGCTTTTGCTTCTTCCCCTGTTCTCACTAACAAGAGCTTGAGCATTGTCTGTACCTGCCAGTTTTCTTCTTGTTTCTTCATTGAACAAACTACTACTGACTTGTCCCATGGATAGCTTACCATCAGGAGCAGAGTTACTCACAGTCACCACCAAGGTTTCCCAACTATCCGGCAAAGAGCTCAATAATAGCAAAGCTTGTAACTCATCCTCAATTACTATCTTCATAGTGGCTAATTGATTTACAACACTTTGGTACTCATTCAAGTGATCTGCGATAGGACCTCCTTCCTTGAACTTCATGTTAACAAGCTTTCTAATTAAGAAAGCCTTGTTTGCTGCTGTCTTTTGTTCATATCTAGCCTCTAACTTCTTCCAAAGAACATGTGCATCGGTTTCATTAGACACGTGACTGAATACACTGTCATCTAACCATTGTCTAATGTTCCCAATAGTTTTCCTATGCAACCGCTTCCATTTTTCAGCATCCATATCCTTCGGCTTGGCTTTGTCCCCTTCAATTGGTTCATACAAATCCTTACAGTAAAGGATGTCTTCCATCTTTGGCTTCCAAATCAACCAATTCATGTTGTTAAGTTTAATCATCGTGCTAGGACTTCCTTCCATATTAATTCAAACACTAGATAACCACAATCCCAACCAACCAAGCTTTGATACCACTTGTTGGGCCACAAACACTATTATCTAATATATGAATTAATAAATAAAATATTATCTCAAAAACAAAAATAAGTCTATTGATGAATTAAACCAACACTAGTAATTTAAGAATGCACTAGTACCAAATTTCCAGCCAAGCAACCAACACCAAATTCAAGAATGTCTATGGAGCAATTTATCAAATTCTTAGAGAGCAGGAATAAAATCACACAACAAAGAACACCCAAAAATTACGTGGTTCGGTGAGGAAAAACTCAACCTACATCCACGGGACAAGCTCCGATCAATCCACTATATTAAATCATGAATACAATGGTTTTTCTATCTCAAGTTTATACCCAAAACAAGAGATTAACTCAAGAAAGGGAAAAATACAGATTTACCTCCAAAGCTTTACAACCCCAAGTTCTTACCACAAAGTCACCTTCAAACTATCAAGTTGAAGAAAAACAAACCCTCTTTGTAGCCTCTTGCTCCAACGGATTTGAGTGAGAAGTGGTGGAAGTAGGAAAAATAGCTTCAAGACCAAAACCCTTTGTTTCCCTCCTTTTCGTCTTTTGCTCTCTGCCTGATTCTCTTTACTCTCCCGCACGGACTGCAAAGAGAAACATATAATATATATAGGGCAGATTTCTTACTGCCTAGGTTTAATGAGAACAATCAGCCTTTGGGCCTTGGGTTATTAGAGAACCCATATGGGCCTGGACCACAAGCCAGCCCACTAACCAACACTCTTCTAATTATCATGATATATTAACTTAGTATGTCACATCAATTGATACAATTAGTTATTGCAATTGATTGCTGTATGTAACATTTCCCTAAAATAAATGCAGCGTGAGTCCCAAATGAGTAACCAGTCCCCTTCCAGTCTAAATGGCTTGTATTTCAAGCGTCGGATCAAAAAAATTAAAAAAAATAAAAACTCTTACATGCCAAAGAGAAGGAAAAGCTCTCCCAAACACATACCATAACCGGTTGTAACGAAAGCAAATGATGGCAGTGTGCCACTGACTAACACAGACTAAAAGAAGCATAGAAAAGCATCAGAAGTGAGAGACTCAGAGAGACCTGGGTGTTGGTGAGTGAGTGTATCCCATATACTTTGGCCCCTACCCCCTTCGTCTGCCGCACCTTCATACTGAAAAATCATGTAAAAAAACAACTGAATATAGTAAGAATATGCATGTAGATGCCTTTATAATAATGTTCTGGATACTTCAGCCATAACGTTGATGCAAGTCTACCTGGTAAGCAGATGAGGCGGTGCCGAAAATAAAATCACTCGGAAAGTCCCTGCGGCTAATGGAGGGTGGGATGACACGACTTGGCTCCACAGCCATTACCAATATATTCTCAGCACACTTATTATAATTTAAAATAGAGCAGAATGTTAGAAACCAGGCTCCGTGCAAGCCAATTTGCCTACAATACTAGGGTATTTATAGCGGAGGAGGACCAATATATGCTTTGCTGGAATAGGGTGGACCTATATATGCATTGCTTGATCCTTTTATAAAGGGGAGAGGTGAAGGAATCAAGCAAAGCATGGAGGACGAGAGACAGAGAGAGAGATGCCCATGGTGGGAAAAAAAGGGCTTGAGACCCTACAAGGGTGGAGGGACGCCAAGTTGGTGCCGTATGGGCCCTCAAATGAGCGTACGTAGGATTCTCATTATGTAAAACACTAATTAAAAATTGTTGCTCAATTTATTTAGTTAAAGCAAGTAATTCAATTACAGTTTTTAAACACACATTGCACCTGGGTAGCGAGATCTGAAAAGAACCAGCCCAGTGCATGTATTTGTAAAAACTGGATATAGCGCACGTGCGTTGCACGTGAATATTTTTAAATAATATTAGTTTCTATTTTTTTTTTCACTAATCTACGTATTTTTGTTTAGATATGCTTGCAATGGAAAATCGATTTTGAGAGATTCTTCATGTATTTAGAGTACATCCTTTTTGGATTTCATACATCTTTTTTGGGTTTCAGTTGGAACTCTTGAGGTATGTATTGTATTTTGTTCCTCGGTTTAATGAGTCTAAACGGTTTCTTAGAACTATGAGTATTTCGTTTCGAATGATTTTTCTTTTTTTAATTACAGTACCTATTATGATTACAAATTCATCTATCTAACTTATAAATTCATCAAAAATCAAACTTATTCTCTAACAGTACCATATATATATATTATAATTTGCAGAGCAAAACTTACCAGAGAATGGAGAAATCGTCGTTAACCAAAGAAAGAGGAAGTCGCCGTTAACCAGAGAAGGGAGAAGTCGCAGCTACTCTTGATGGAGAAAGTGGAATTTACAATCTGGCTGTTTATTTGTTATATAGGAATTATAGTTTCCGTTTCCTTTGAATTCCTATTTATGTTTTATATATTAAGGTATGTGTTTTAGAATTATAGTTTCCATATTCTTATATATTTCTATTTATTATATAGGAATTATAGTTTCCGTTCCTTTTGAATTCCTATTTGTGTTTTATATATTAAGGTATGTGTTTTAAAATATATTAAGGTATGTATTATAGAATTACTATATTTCTTATATATGCAAAAGGGTGGGTAGTTGTGTATTTAAAAATTAAAATAAAGGTATATTAGTCAATCAAAAGTTTTTCTTACATTCATCTTTTTATAGGTAGTATATAGATATAGATATAGATAATAATAGTTGTCCCTTTGTAGGATTTTATTTATTTATTTATTTAGGAAAATATTTGCCTCCACCCAACTCCTTCCCTCCCCCCACTCATATTTCACCACTTGTTCAAATAAAGAAAAAGAATTGATTGTGTGCATGTATTCCCATATTTACATAATTATGATCATATTTTCATAAATTTATATTTAAATGTTACATGTTTATGTTAACATAAATGTGCATCCATGTATCCATATTAACTTATTTGTTTGTTTTTGTTTTTAAATTCTTATTTTTTAAAAATATTTATAACACATGACAGAAAATGAATGGAAGTGGGGAGGAACTCCTCCACTTGGGGTGGAGACAAGTAGTGTCCATCTATTTATTGAACATGTACAATTAATGGAATTTGTGTAATTGAATGATATTTGTTGTAATGGTAGACTTCCGTCATAACCACACGCAAGTGCTCCCAAATAGCGCTTCAGTAATCACAATAGATTCCACGCTATTGAAATACTGCTGAAATTTCCATAGATATTTTTACAAAAAAGATATAACCCTTTTTTTTTTTTTTTTTCAACATAGAAAGGTTGCTGAATTTTCTACATACATTTGAACAAATAGTCATACTTGTTCTCTTTGTTTGTTGTTACGGTGTTATCCCTGATTCTTTCATCTCTCCCCTTTATACAAGGATCAAGCAAAGGATATTATTATTATTTTTTAATAAACAAGACTACATATAGATTAAGAAGCAAAGAGACCACAGCTTCCAATTCCTTCACCCCTGTGTGCCAACAAAACAGAGGATGGGGATGGAACCAAAAGAGTTACATAGAGCTGTCCATTGGGCAAGCTCATGGGCTGCATTGTTTGCCAGCCTACGAACACGTCTAATAACCCAGAGAGATACAATCTAATACAACTTTAGCACAAAAAATTAGAGAATGAATGGCCCATTGTGGGGGGAGGCTCCAATCCGCCAAAGGATCCAAAAGAAGAGCAGCATCAGCTTCGACAACGATCCTTGAGAGGCTTTGAGAAAATAATTTCTTTAAGCCCAATAATAACAGCCTTGGCTTCAGCCTCTTGAGGTTGGAAGGGATCATCCTTGGAAGTCCAAACAAAGAGAAAAGACGCGCAAAAATCTCTAAGAATAACACTTAGAACAGAATAGGTTGGCTGCCACATCAACGTTGAGCTTAAGCCCGTCCCCCGCGCCAGGGGGGGGCGGGGGGTTGTACCACAGAAGTGAAGGAGATTGGTGGGAGTTGCTTAAACTGGTCTTGGTAGCTATATGCTCCGAAATCTTAACAAGCTTCCTAGCTTGTTTCTTGTTAACCATAATTGATTCATCAAAACCACAGCAAAAATCAAAAACTTGGAAGCTTCTAATTAGTTGACATTGAGCTTAAGGCCGGGGTCTTTAGTAAGAATACAATATATAGATCCACTCCAAAATGGATAGGTCATTGAAAGAAGCAATACACAACAGCCAACTAGAACTCAGCCACAAAATTTCAATCAATTTACATTCAAGAAAAATGTGTTTGGCAGTTTCAAGATGGGATTTACATAACGGGCACGAGACCTCCGAGATGGGAAACCTCTGATTTATCACTGAGCGCAGGAGAGGATAGATCTACAGAAATTTCCACAATAACACTTTAAAATCTCTCATCAATGTTCGCTTTCCTTAATATGCTTTGCATGTTTAAGCAAAGCATATTAAGTACAATGGGGTCCACCCCATTCATTCACTTCTCATCTCTTCATTTTCTTTTCTTGTACGGAGTATTTGGTTATTTTTTTAATTTTTTTTTTTTTAATTACGTGCATGGACCCACGGTTTGTGTTCGCCGGAAGGAAGGAATAAAAATTAAAAAGGCCGGCTCCCCTTGCCGAGTTTGTCCCCTTTTTTTTCACATTTCTTTACTCGCCACGATTTTCTGGAGAGATTTTGCGTAGATATACGGTGATGTCACTATGATAACATCATCTTGATATGCTTTGATTAGGTGTAGTGCAACTCACGATACACCCCACTTCACACATACGTGATCGAATCTTGTAATGATAATATCGTGGGATTCTAGACTTTGATTGACGCAATTCAAGAAGCACTGAAAAGATCTGGACATGCTCTTTAATTTGATTGGGATATCGCCTGTGACTGCAGCTTGATTTTTTTACACAAATTTTGAGGTGTCTGAATTGTCCAATCTCCAAGTAGAACTTCAAACATAAATATCTTATGGTCTGGGACTCTGATTTTTGACATGAATTTGAGGGTAGGTCGTACCCCTCTAACTTGAGGTGGAACTTCGATTGCGATTATCTTATGAGTTAAGATTCGGATTGCGACGCGTTCAGAGGTTATGGATTGACTTGAGGTGCTCTTTGAGTTAACTTGAGACTCTGAATTTTTTACCAAGTTGATCGGAGTTGACTTTTTTGTCCACTTCTCAAGGTATGTGGGTCCCACTTGTAAATAACTTAACTTTCATATGAAATTTTAATTAATAATTTTTCTCGGTAAAAATATGATCTCTACAGACATGAAATTAAGGGGTGGGCTAAATCCAAGGTTTTAAAACCCAAACCGGACTTGATGATTCAACCGGTTGAATCATCGACCCACCCAAGTTGCGGTTTGGTTGAATCATATCCCTAAAGCCATTTTAAATTCAAAATCGTTTTAATTTACGAAAATCGCTTAAACTAGCGGTTGAACCGACGGTTTTCATGAACTATTTACAGTTTAATGAAACTGGACAGGTTTGAACATAATTGAAAACTCGTTAAAACAAAGGCAACTAAATTCCTTCGATTCATCTGAAATGGGGGTTTAGGGCTTTCTTTGCAAATCAACAGGTACGTCTTCTTCTCCCTTCTATCTTCTATCTTCTGATTTCTCATCTCTCCTCTCTTCTCCCTTCTTCTATCTTCTTATATATCATACCTGAAATCTCTCACTCTCAAGTCTCCTTTCATTCTCTTGGATCTCTCGCTCACACTTGTAGAAGGGGGGATTCTGGATTCAATATAATAATAAAAGGAGAGTACAATGAGAGGTCGGCACGTGAGGAAACTGCAGAGAAACACGTGAGAAGCGAGTTGTTCGCGAGAGAAAGTGAAAGACAAGGGCAGGGACGCCGCTCTGGGATCAAGATGATTGAAAATCTATAAGACTTTAGCAAAGCATTACCTCTTTGAGGGACTTCCTCTTAAACCAGAAAAATCTCTTCTTCAGTTATCTCTTCTCAGATTAAGCTCTATTCTCTTCTTTTATCTTTTCTATTTCTCTTTTTCTTTTTTCTCTGTTCTCTTTTTCTCTCTTGTTTTTGCTATATCCCCCCTTGCCTCAGGGCTTGGCCTTATTTTATAGTGAGCCCGAGACGTGACTGTTCAGCAATCAGAGGTGATGTGACCATTCAAGATATCTTCTCGAATGACGCTTCAAGAGCATTTAATGCTCTTCCGAGGCAGGTGAGATTACCAGGCTCACGAACCTCTTTAGGATCTGCGAGCCCATCCCTTGTCACATCATGTGTACTTGAACCTGGACCTTGAAGGTCCTTAGGTAAAGTTACCTCTGATACCATTAGTATGTCTCACCCACTTTCTTACTAATCTGTGTCAGTCATTAAATGCTTGCTAATTTGCCTCATATGGGTCCGAGGTATCATAAAGGAGACGACCCTTCGAGTCATCCTCGAGTCATCCTTCCCATGATCCTCGGCCCTCCCAATCCTCAGACCATCCCGGCCTTTCGCCCTCGACACCCCTTCCGCTTCTTACACCCTCGGAACATCTCTACTTTCCTTAAGCGTGCTCTTTCTCCATGTGGATCTCGGGCCCCGTGGACGAAACCATCATGCTAGTCTCGTGTTGTGTCTGTTTACCGTATGAGTGTGCCCAGGTGGGTCCCTATTTCTTGTCTTCAGATGACTCTTTCCTCTTGACACGTGGCATAGAATTCTCATATGCCTACAGTTGCCCCCTAACACGCGCGTAGTATCAAGCCTTTCCTTGTGCGCGTGGTACACGCGGGCGGCAGTACTCTTTGTCGTTTTGCTCATAACTGCGCCATGATCATTCCAGTTGGCAGACGCGACCTTTTCCCTTCCGTCTGCGGCTACCAAAATTGCAGCGGTAAATCCGGGTCATGTATCAGAAGATCGTGGCCTACGTGTCACTTGGTTGTTGGCCCCCGCTGAAACTGGTACGGTCTTGATCTCCGTTATTACGGCTGTAATCATTGCTTGGATCGTTTCACTTCCCCCCTCGACTTCTGGTGGTAACATTCCCTCTGCTCTCCCTTTGGTATAAATAGAGCACCCGTCTTCTCTTTCATTTTTTTACATCTCCCATCTATCTCTATCTTTATCTCTTCTCCGTTCAGAACCTTATACTTTTCTTCCTCATTCCAATGGCTTCCTCATCTGCTGTATATGCGCACAAAGATGGTGCTGTTCCCGAGGTTCCTCCTCGTTCCTCCTGGAAAGAAACTCATCTTCTGCGGGACTTCTTCTGGAAGGTTGCAGACAAGAGTGAGTTCAAACCCACTGCCAAGCCAGGGTACCGCATGCTTTTGCCTCATGGCGAGGCCTTGAGCCGTGAAGCAATTTTTCCTTCCGCGCCCTCGCTGTCACGCTTCTGTATAGAGAGGGGGGATTTCCCTGCGAGTTCCCTACAATTTGGTTCGCACTCCCAGCCCGGGACAGGGTGGAAAGCATGGAGTGATGAGATCACAAGCGTCCAAGCTTCTCAGGACAAACTTCGCAATGCCGGGGTTTTAAAGTCTATTCACCTTTCTGCACTGTTGGACGTAAAGAGGGACAAGCAGGGATTGGAATTTTTGCTTTCTCGCTAGTCCGCGGAGACCCATACTTTTGTGACTGCGTGGGGGGAATTTGCCCCTACTTTGGAGGATGTAATGGTGCTGACTTGGCTCCCTCCATTTGGCGAGGAGACTTGGTCTGGCATCGTCCTCAATGAGGCTGAGAAAAAGGCAGACGAAGCTCTTCGCCAGGCTGTGGTAGAAATTGGAGGGCCACAAAAGAAGTGCACCCTCTCGGGATGGGTGAAGTACTTTTTTAAGGACTTTGGGGATAAGAAGCGCCCTCCGCGGGCGGGGGCCGGGAAGGACAATGACTACGAGCTCGAAGCATTCGTGTCTTATTGGCTTTGCAGGCACGTCCTCGAGGGGGGTCCAAAGGATTGGATTAATGGCCGCGTGTTCCCTTTGGCCATCAGGATTGCGGGGGGCACGAGGCTGGCATTGGCACCTCTTTTCCTCGGCACCCTTTACTATCGCTTGGATATGATAAAGGCTGACATGGAGAGATCTAAAGGGCGCTACCTTATGAACACCTACGTCCCCAGTTCGTTTCTTCAACTGTTCTTGTACTAACATTTCAAGGGTATGCGCCCTTACCGTATAAGGTCCCTCCTACTAAGATAATAACTGTTGTGGAGAAGGGGAAAGAGGTGAAGAAGGAAGTGCCACAAATATGCTCGCGTACAGCGCGGTGGGCTGATCTCACAAAGAGAAAATTATGTGATTATATCGACATCGCCCAGAACTTCATACCGCGACCATACGTGACACCTATCCCAGCCCTTAAGTGGGCCAATTGTTGCCCCGCGGAGACTCTTTATGTGGAGTTCGCCACACTTGAAGGGGAAATTCCTGACGTGTACGCCTTATACTTGGTGAATCTTTTACCAGGGAGCCTCCCCGCGGTAGTGGAAAATAGGTCTGCAGCAGTCCCTTATCACGCGGACCGGATATCCAGGCAGTTTGGCTTTGATCAGGGAGCCCCTCATCTTTTACCACGCGATGCCCACTGCGGGGCCGCAGACAAACGCTTTACCGTCGCCCAGCTTCCTTGGCTGTACACCATTGCCAAGAAAATTACCTTCCCGGGGAGGTCCCGCGTGGGGATCTGTTCTGACGAGTATGCGAAATTCTGGACTAGGGTAATCAGTTCCTTCCAGGACTTTATCAAATCGCCTCCTCAGGAAGTACCTACTGCGGTCATCCATCGCGGGGATTATTCCCTCCGGTTGCCTTCTCGAAGGGAGGTGAAAGGAAAAGGGAAAGAGAGAGCAGAGGAACCAGAGAAGATAATCCCTTCTCCCCGCAAGACCCAAGCCGAGGCGGCCCCAAGCACTCACATTCCCTATGTTGCGGGAGCTTCAAAAAAGCCCAAGCTTCCAAAGGTAACAGTCCTTTTCTTTCTTTTCTCCTTTCTTCCCTTCTTTCTGACACTTCATAGTTTGTGTGTTTTCCCTTTTCCAAGCTGAAAGCTCTCTGCAGAAACCCGCTGTCGCTCATGGTGCCCTTTCCTCCAGTGCCGTGGCAGAGCTAAAGGCTTTAGGCGTAGATATTGATGCCCTAGTTCTTCAAACTGCACAGGCCGTGGCGCGCCAGGCCAACCAGGCGTTAGAGTCGAGCCCCGCCTCTGATGCCATCAGGGATGACAAGGTTGAAGATGTTGACTTTTTAGTCCAGATAGACGAGCATGTTCCCCCTCCTCTCGTAATGAACCCCGTCACTGCTTTTCTTGGCGACGAAGGTAAGACAGAATCTGAAGACTCTCAAGCCCCCTTAATGAAAAGGAAGCGGAGACTGGTGAAAAAGTTGAGATCCCCGGTCGTCGAAGGTGCCCAGGAGGAAGGGAGCGAGGACGAAGAATCTATCCCCAAGAGGGCTAAATTGGACCCCCTGGTGCAATCTGATGAGGAGGGTGAACTGCCGGTCTTCATTGATGTTGACCTCGACTTAGAGGATGAGTTCACCATAGGCGAACCACAGGCAGGTGTCTCTTCCTCCAAGTCTTCTGTTGTTTTGGCTAAAGATAAAGCCAAGGCTGAAGCGGAGGCTAGACTTAAAGTTGATGAAGAGAGAGCCAGGGTTGAGGCTGAGGTTCGGGCAGCGGAGGAAAGAGGTAGGCTCGAGGCTGAGGCCGCCGCTAGGGCTGCGGAGGACAGGGCACAGGCCGAAGCAGAGGCCAGGATTAGGGTTGAGGCCGAAGTTGCTGCTGCCAAGGCCTAGGCAGATGCTGAAGCCAAGGCCAAGGCTGAGGCCGAGGCTAGGGCTGAGGCTGAAGCTGCTGCTGCCAAGGCTCAGGCAGATACTGAAGCCAAGGCCAAGGCTGAGGCCGAGGCTAGGGCTGAGGCTAAAGCTGCTGCTGCCAAGGCTCAGGCGGATGCCGAGGTCATGGCCAAAGCTGAGGCCCAAGCCAGGGCCGAGGCTGAAGCCGCTGCCAAGGCCCAGGCGGATGCTGAAACCAAGGCCAAGGCAGAACAGGAGGCCCATGTCCCAACTATTGCCGTTGCCAGGACTACTGCCCCGGCTGATGTCGTCCTTGTGGGAGAGGAAGACGAGGCAGATGCTAAGATTGCTCCTTATTCCCACGCCAGGCCTGGTGCTCAGTCTGCAACGTCTGGGACTATTAGCCCATCTTTCGGGGCTACTGGGTTTCAAGGTTTGCATGGCAACTTCCTTTCCTATCACTTTCGTTTGTTTATCTGGTGTAGTAAAATTTTTTAAAAGGACCTTGCGTGTTTTTGTAGCCTTGGCCTCTTGCCCTCCAGGACCTTCCTCTCAATCCGCGGCTCGTACCTTAGACTTCCATGGCACCTCTCCCCCTTCTTACTCCAAATCTGCTTTGGATGGGGCGGCATCTTGGCCTTTGGGTATACACTCACAGCTCGTTCGAGTTGACGTTCGCGGCTATAGGGTGCAATCTCCTTTAGCCCCCATTTTAGAGAGGATTTTTGAGAGGTATGGTGACCTCGCCCGAGACTGCCCTTTTTCGGCTCGCTTTAGGGTGGTCCTGCTTGAGTCACTCGCCAAGGTAGTCCAGCTGCTTACGCAGGAGTCTCCAAGGTCCCTCGAATTCTCGGGAGTGAAGTTTATTTCAGATGTTGTCAGAGACCTTGAAGAGGCTAAGATTGATGTGAGCTGGCTACGCACGGAGGTGGACAAAGTGACCGCTTTTGTCAATTTTGTTGGGGCGAATGACGCGGTGCAGAGCCTGTCTCGGGAGGTAAAGGACACGGAGCTCCTCTTAGTTTCTTTGAAGGCCAAGATGGCGAAGGCAGAGGAGGAGTTGGAAAAAGCCCGTGGGGAGCTTCCCTCGAACTTCGATCTCGAGGCTATCTTTTCTCCTAACCTTTTGTAGTCTTGGTCCTTGTATAGTTATTTTTGTTTTGTAATCGGAGTGGATCCTTTTGTAATTGCTCATATTCTATGAATTGGAATACAAGGATTTCTTTTATTCTTTGGTTCTTTTAATTTCTCCTAGCTTCAAGGCAATTTTGTATAAAAAAAAATATTTGCCGGCATTACTTATGTTGCCCTCATTCTTTTGGATAGGAGAGAAACATTGAGTGTGCTCTTTTATGGGCATGCCTCCTTTCTGATTTCGAGGATGCCAATACGTCCGCGAGGTCTCAAGGGGAGGTGGCCCCTTTCTTTCTGCCCCGAGGGTAATTGCGTATAAAAGAACGACTCTCTTTCTTTTATAAGGAATTACACTCTCGATCCTGGTGTTGGAAAGAGAGGAAAAAAAAATGGGCATTTCTCCTCATTGGTTTCGAGGATGCCAATACGCCCGCGAGGTCTCAAGGGGAGGTCTCCCCTTTCTTTCTGCCCTAAGGGTAATTTTTAAACCTATCAGCTCCGTTTGAACGTTCATCTTCCCGTTTTACTGTAGTTTCTCACTGCTATTACTTCTCTGTTGATCAGTCGAAGCAAATGGCATGGGAACGAGGTTTTGCTCAGAAATGCAGTATGGTTGAGAATTGAATCCAAATAATTCCTCATAATTGATAATGAATGCTTGGTCGGGCATTGGTGATGTCAATTTGTGTTCATGATATCATACGGGAAGGTCGCTCCTCGTATTTTTCCCGCGGGTGATTTTTTTTGCATATTCTGTTATTCATCAGTTAATAAAGTTACTTCTGAATATCATTCCCAAAAAAACATAACAACATATCTTGGAAGTTTTCCTATTGACAGCCTGCGCTTTTTTTATGGGTAAAACTTTTTAATCCACATTGCATTGATTGGTGGAGATAGACTTTCTGAATTTACTTCTGCAATTCTGTAGTAGCCAGTTCTATAGGCTTCCTTGACCACATAAGGCCCCTCCCATTTAGGCAAGAACTTGCTCGGAGCCACATTTCCCCGCCTTACATGCTGGGCCGCTCTTAGTACGAGGTCACCCTCTTTGAACGTTCTTGCCTTTACTAGTTGATCATATGCTCTGGATAATCGCCGCTGGTAGACAAGGTGTTTCTGCTTAGCCTTGTCTCTTCTTTTATCCAAAACCTCGATATCAACATTTCGATCCTCAGGATCAACCTCACTTCTTAGTGCCAATCTCGCGGACGGTACTGCTATTTCCGCGGGCAGCACTGCCTCGGCTCCATAGACCAGAGAGAATGGGGAAGCCTGGGTTGCTTTCCTTTTTGATGTTCAGTAGGCCCACAAAGCTAGGGGGAGCATTTCATGCCATGCTCCTGGGTATTCATGCAGCATCCTGCTAAGAATTTTCAGTAAGGTCTTGTTGGTGGCCTCGGCCTGCCCGTTTCCTTTTGGGTAATACGAGGTGGACTTGTGGTGGACAATCTCGTAACGAGCCAAGAGACTTCGGACATGTTTATTTACAAATGGTGGTCCGTTGACGGAGAGGATTCTCTTCGGGATGCCAAATCAACAGATAATATTCTCGATAATGAAGTTCATTACCACCGCCCCAGTCGCCTTTTTAAGAGGTATCGCCTCTACCCATTTGGTATAGCATTCTGTCGCTGCAAGGATCCAAATATTCCCTCCTCCCGATGCTGAAATAGGCCCAATGAGATCCATGGCCCATGTATAGAAAGGCCATGGGGTGGAGAGACTATGAAGTTCAACCGCGGGGGCGTGGTTACAGTTGCCGTGTTCTTGGCACGCAAGGCATCTTTTGGCGAATGCTAAACAATCCGTCTCTATGGTGGGCCAGTAATATCCTATATCCAGGACCTGCTGAAGGAGTTTTCCGCCACCTTGGTGTTCACCACATGCGCCCGCATGTACTTCTTTAAGAACTCGAGTAATCTCGGGCCCCGCTATGCATAGCAGTGGCCCTCCAACAATCCTTCTCCTAAAGAGTTTTCCCTCCTTGTGAAAAAACCTCAGGGCCTTCTTCTTAACCTGAATCGCTTCTGCTGGCCCGATTGGGAGAGTGTTTTCTTTAAGGTATTCGAGGTAGGGGTGTCGCCAATCGCGTTCTTCTCCGAAACAGCATTCCTTCTTGTCGGGGAGATTCTGGCATCCCAAACATTCTTATTGGAAAACGACAGCCTCTTTGGCCATGGTGGGCCAATAATACCCCTGTCGCTGGATCTGCCTGTAAAGACTGACATCGTGGATCCTACATCTTTCTTCGTGGATTTTATGTAATACCTCATTGGCGAGGGTTCTCCCAACGCACCTGCCCAGAACGCCCTCACTCCCTCTGAAATACAGCTCTCCTCCTAACACTGTGAAGAGCTGGGTGTTCCTCAAAGGAGGGAGTTCTCCTCTTAGCTGTTTTATGATGTCTTCTCTCCAATCTTTACCAGTTTCATCTTCTTTGCATTGGAAAGCTTTCGTCGGGATAGGAACATCTTGCTTTTCTATCTTTAAGTCGAGGTTTTGTGAGGTTATAGCTACTTTTGATGCTAGTGTTGCAAGAGCATCCGCATGTCGATTGGATGACCGTGGCTCATGCTCGATTCTGACCTGTCTGAATCTCCTCATCATATTCTGAATCTTGCTGCGATATGGCGCCAAGACATCTTCTTTTATAGCGAAATCCCCGGTAATTTGCCTGACCACTAGGTTCGAGTCTCCCTGGATACATAAGGTTTCAACCCCGATGTTAAGTGCAGCTAATAATCCCAAGGCCAGAGCTTCATATTCTGCCTCATTGCTGGAGCAAGGAAACATTAGCTTATAAGATAGCGAGGTTGTTACCCCATCAGGGGAAGTAAGGACAATACCAGCCCCTGCCTGCCCCGCGGCGGCCGACCCATCCAAACTCATTCTCCATTCTCTTTCGTCCCCTGCCATCCATGATTCTTCTGCCATCGTGCCTGGGAGATCTTATGAGGGAGGTTCATATTCGCCACTTGGGAAATGTGCCAATAAATCGGCCAAAGCCTGACTTTTGATGGTTCGTGGGTTGACGTAGGTAATGTCAAATTCAACAAGGGACAAAAGCCATCTGGCAGTCCTTCCTGATAAGGCAGGCCGTGAAAGGAGAAATCGTATAGGATCGCACTTCGTCACTAACTCAACATGATGCGAAAGCAAGTAGTGCCGAAACTTCTTGGCGGCAAATACTAGAGCGAGGTAATGTCGCTCGAGGTTGGTATAACGCAGTTCTGGCCCTCGAACGATCCTGCTGATGTAATAGACAGGCCTCTCCCTGCCGTCAACTTCTTGGGCCAGGAATGCCCCGACAGACCTGTTTGTCGAGGTTATGTACATGACTAAGGGATGTCCCGGTCGAGGTGCCACCATGGTCGAGGTTGAGGAGAGGGCAGATTTTATTCGCTCAAATGCTACCTCATGCTCTAGCTTCCAGTCGAAGTGTGCGCTCTTTTTCAGTAGGGCTGCGAAAGGGGCCGTGGTCTCAGCTAATGCTGGAATGAATCTTCTTACATAAGATACTCGCCCAAGGAAACTTTTTAGCTGCTTCACCGAAGAGGGGCGCGGCATTTCTTGTATGGCTCTGGCCTTGCCGGGATCTATGTCGATCCCTTAGCGATGCACAAGGAACCCGAGAAATTTCCCAGCGATGACCCCGAAGGCGCATTTAAGTGGATTCATCTTTAGATTATACTTCAAACACCTTTCAAAGACTTGCTTTAAATTCATGAAGTGAGCTTCCCGTGTTTTGGATTTGACCACGAGGTCATCCACATAATCTTCAATAATATCGTGCATCATGTCATGGAATATCGCGGTCATGGCTCGCTGATAGGTTGCTCCTGCATTTTTTAATCCGAAGGGCATTACCTCATAGTAGAAGTTGCCCATTGGGGTTCGGAAGGCCGTTTTTTCCGCATCTTCTGCTGCCATGCGGATTTGGTTATATCCACTAAATCCGTCCATGAATGAAAACATCTGATGTCCCGCGGTTGCATCCACAAGGGTGTCGATGTTGGGCAGTGGAAATTCGTCTTTTGGGCATGCCTTGTTCAGATCTCGATAATCGATACAGCACCGTATTTGCCCGTTCTTCTTTTTGACTGGAACGATGTTGGCCAGCCAATTCGGGTGTTGGATGGGCTTGATGAACTTGGCTTTCAAAAGTCTTTCTACCTCCTGCTTGATCTGCATTTCAAGCTCAGGTCTAAAAGGTTGAGGATGTTGTTTTATGGGAAAGACCGTTGGGGAGGTGTGTAAGTGCTGGGTGATTACACTGGGTGCAAGTCCTGGCATTTCTTCGTAAGTCCATGCAAACACTTTCTTATACTGCTTAATGAGCTGGACGATTTCCTCTTTTTCTGCCGGCGTCATCTTCTTGCTGATATATATGGGTCGGGGCTCTCCTCCCTCCTCGGCTAGATTTACTTCTTCCAATTCTTCTTCCTGAGGACGAGGTCGATCCTGTAGGCCTTCTGGAGCCTCCACAGGTTCCAAAGGGGTTTCGGTGTTGTACACCTGGGGGAGAGATGCTTTTCCTTCAGAGGAGCTCTCCCCGATACACCGTCATAAGCGATATACACTTCTCCCATCCGGGAGATCTATCCGGACGCATTGTTTACTTTCCACTTCGGTGTCCATTGCTTCCACCATGGCCCTTGAACAGGCTCTCTTTCTTGGAGGAAGGAAGTTGCCTTTCTGTGCCTCTCTCCATCTTGGTAGGTGGACTGACCTTGGGATTGCCAGGGTTGCCTCTCCGTCCGGTGCTGCCTCTTCAAAAAATGAAGCTTCTACTATATGCGCTTCTCTTCTTTCGAATAGCATTATCGAGGCTGGTATGGTCACGCATTTTTCGTTTACCACAACTTTTAGACATTGGTGCAAGGAGGAGGGTACTGCATTTGCTTTGTGAATCCATGAAACCTCGTGGGTCTCTTGATCTGCCCCACCTCGAGGTCCACTGTTATATGTCCGAGGGTAGCTTGACCTTCCGCGGCGAAGCCAGCGATCTCTATGACCTGCTCCACTATTCTGTCTTTTGAGATTCCTGCCGCTTCGATAGTTGCTAATGGCATGACGTTAATAGATGAACCTCCATCTACAAGAGCCCGTCTGACTTCATTTCCATTAATGAGTGCTGTAAGGTAGAGGGGTCTATTGTGCATGGTGCACTGAGGGTCGAGGTCCGCGTCGCTGAAGGTAATTCTAGATTCTTGAGTTTTCACGGCGCGGTGACCAGATCCTCCTCCTGCAAAACTTTCCTCATTCTGCTCATGAGCAATTCTGATCATGGCCTTTGTGGCCTCGAATCGCGTTTTCTCGTTAAAACCCATCTGGTCATAAAAGTGGCGAAACTTTTGGTGATCTTGTAACTTAGTGGCCATTGTTTCATATCCGGACGTATCTGCCTCCGTCTCTTCTTTGGTGTCGAGCTCTATGTTACTGCGGTTTGCTGCGGTATACATGTGCTCTTTCCTTTTGCCATGTTCCGGATAAGGCGTGGTGCTTACATCATCAGGAGAAGTTGTGAACTCGAGTTTGTTCGCCTTAACTTTTCTGGAGAAGATTCTTTTTAAGGACCAGCAATCACTTGTAGGGTGTTTCACCCGTCGGTGGTATGCGCAGTATCGCTCATGTTTTTTGTCAGCCGAGGATGGTTCCTGTCCAACCTCAGGGAGATTTATTGCCCTATCTTGCACCCACTTATTAAGGATGATAAGCACCTCTTTCATGCTACAAGGATATGGCGGGGTATTATTGACTTCGGGCTTTTCCTTGGTAGCACCGCCTCGGGCCCTTTTGGAATTTTCGGCCGCTGCCACCGTGGGTGGGTTTCTTCTTTCGCTCCGCCATGGTGTTTTGGTGCCCGCGGGATTTCGCGGTTAGGAGATGCTGTCACTAATTCTCCTAGCAGCGTCAATAAGTCACGAGAAATTGTTGAATGTATGGATAACGATGTATGGCTTAAAGGTCTACTGCATTCCTAGCACGCATAGGTCTACCAGCTTGGACTTAGAAATGGGCTCCAAGTATTTCATCGCCTTTTCTCTAAATCTGCGAACATAACCGACCAAATCTTCACCAGTCTTCTGCCGGATTTGACTCAGCGAAATGATGCTGACACGCTCTTCCATGCAGAAGAACTTATCTGTGAAGGTGCGAGACATCTGAGGCCACGTGATCATGGAGCCGGCCTCGAGGCTTGTATACCAGGTATAGGCTAGATCCGTAAGTGACTTTGAGAATTCTCGTAGTCACAATCCTTCATTACATCGAAACGCCCCTAAGGAGTCGAGGAAGTGCACCACATGTTCCTTTGCGTTTCCCTTTCGGTCGTTAAACAGTGGAAATTTTAGCGGTGCCACATATCCGACAGGGTAAGGCTGTCCTGCCAGCTCCACCGGATAAGGCGGTAAAAGGTCCAGATCAGGCATGGCGGGGACAATGCTACGGGCTCTTTCTCGCGCGAGGATCTCTTCCATTTCTGACATAGTGATGTACTGTGGTAGTGGTGAGGTTGCCGCTTTTCTCACAGGGGCCTCGTTTACCAATGGTCCACCGGTATCTAATGCTGCGCCATCAGGCACTTCAGGTTGTTGTCGAGGAATATGGGGGGCCTCCATTCCACGCCCCCCGAGCGGTGGCTCTGGCGGGACGTTTGGCTCATCTTGCAGATTGGCCCTTGGTGGGGGGTTATGTGAGAAGGAGCTTCTGCCTGAGGAACCTTCCTGGATAGTTCGCAGCGCTGCCAAGATGTGATTCTGAGTGTCCTGGAAGGAAGCCAGCAAGGGACCAAACGCTGCTGCAAAATCCATGGGAACCATAGGTGGTGAGGCGGCCCCATGAGGCGGCACTGGCGTGCCAGCGGCTTGTAGTAGGATAGAGCTGCCCAACCCATAATGAGCTGGCATACCATATGGCTGATTCATGGGCTGACCTTGGCTGGTCATTGGGTCTGCGGGATCTTCTCGTGGGCGTGACTCGTTGATCTCTTCGGCTTCTAGATTAGCAGGCTCGTTGTTTCGTCTGGTGGTCACCATCGCGTGCTACCTCCCCAGCAGAGTCGCCAAAATGTAGAAGGGGGGATTCTGGATTCAATATAATAATAAAAGGAGAGTACAATGAGAGGTCGGCACATGAGGAAATTGCAGGGAAACACGTGAGAAGCGAGTTGTTCGCGAGAGAAAGTGAAAGACAAGGGCGGGGACGCCGCTCTGGGATCAAGATGATTGAAAATCTATGAGACTTTAGCAAAGCATTACCTCTTTGAGGGACTTCCTCTTAAACCAGAAGAATCTCTTCTTCAGTTATCTCTTCTCAGATTAAGCTCTATTCTTTTCTTTTATCTTTTCTATTTATCTTTTTCTTTTTTCTCTGTTCTCTTTTTCTCTCTTGTTTTTGCTATATCCCCCCTTGCCTCAGGGCTTGGCCTTATTTTATAGTGAGCCCGAGACGTGACTGTTCAGCAATCAGAGGTGATGTGACCATTCAAGAGATCTTCTCGAATGACGCTTCAAGAGCATTTAATGCTCTTCCGAGGCAGGTGGGATTACCAGGCTCACGAACCTCTTTAGGATCTGCGAGCCCATCCCCTGTCACATCATGTGTACTTGAACCTGGACCTCGAAGGTCCTTAGGTAAGGTTACCTCTGATACCATCAGTATGTCTCACCCACTTTCTTACTAATCTGTGTCAATCATTAAATGCTTGCTAATTTGTCTCATATGGGTCCGAGGTATCATAAAGGAGACGACCCTTCGAGTCATCCTCGACTCATCCTTCCCATGATCCTCGGCCCTCCCAATCCTCAGACCATCCCGGCCTTTCGCCCTCGACACCCCTTCCGCTTCTCACACCCTCGGAACATCTCTACTTTCCTTAAGCGTGCTCTTTCTCCACGTGGATCTCGGGCCTCGTGGACGAAACATCATGCTAGTCTCGTGTTGTGTCTGTTTACCGTATGAGTGTGCCCAGGTGGGTCCCTATTTCTTGTCTTCAGATGACTCTTTCCTCTTGACACGTGGCATAGAATTCTCATATGCCTACAACACTCAACACTCTTGGCCACCGAAGAAGTAAGATATGCTCTTTTGTGCGTTCTAAGGTTTTATAGGTGGAGGAGATGCTGCACAATGGAAAGAATGATGATTTGTTTGGGTTTTGGAGTTATATAATGCTATATTTTTGAACTCTGAATGCCATTGCCATTGGTCACTTGCTTTTACTATAACTATTTTGGATTGATTTTTTGGCATTTCACATGGTTCAATCCTCTTTTCACATGGCTAGTTTGAGCCTTAAGCTACTGGTGAAGGCATGTAGCAAAAGGAATCCTTTATAGTAATCAATCAATTTCCCTTTGTCCATTACTACTTACTACTACTAGTGATTCAGTGGATGTTATTTGGTATTTTTTTATTTTTTTTATTTTTAATTTGGGTGAAAATGTTCAATAAAAATTAACTATGCCTATGGTATAGTATACACCCCATTGGTCTCAAAATATAGTGTCTTTGATTTACTAGCTTGACTTATCTGTGTAGGAGAGCATGTTTGTTTGAGAGTGTTGATTGTTGTAGGTTATTTGGAAATTTTTAAATAATTTTTTCATATATTTTCAATTTTTTGTATATAGTTCATTCATAAGTAAATATTTATTATATATTAAATAATAATTAAATATTTATTACGTCATGATGATGTCACGGTTCAATTCCAGTTGACCCAACTGTTGAACTAGTGACCTTGAACCCGATACCATGATCTGAGAATGTAGACTAGTATATGTTTTAATCAATTAATATTTTTTGTTCGAGGTGGCTTTGTCATAATTCGAAGTAATAACTAGTTAATGAGTTTTATCCATGTGAAATTGGTGCACCATTCACGTACAATCAGAAGTGGGAAAATTGCTTAAGTACTCAAATTTGGAGGACCAAGTCCATTTCTCTAGATATACAGCAAGATTAACACTATTCGTGCGTTTAGCCATATACGATCTTTAACTTGACCAATATCTGCTGGGGAAATCTACAATGGCAGCTGGCATGCATTTGGATTTACGTTGACAGGTCTTTAGAAAAGGTAGCTGCAAGTTAGGTTGTCTTTTTTTTTTGGGGGGGGGGGGGGGGGGGGGGGGGGGGGGGGGGGGGATGGATTGGGATTTGATGAAGTTGGTGAAGTTTGGGACTTTAATTGCATTGTGAAGTTATCATTGGATTGACGCCACGTGGCAAGGGAGAAGAATGGACGGTTCGGATTCTCTAGTAGCAAAGCAGTTGAGACTACAAAATCTAAGAACTGCTCTGCTACTAGCAAATTTGAACCATCCCTTCTTCTCCTTTGTCACATGGTGTCAATCTAATTGTAACTTTACCATGCAGTTAAAGTCTCAATTTCACCAAATCCGGATCTGTGTGCACGCACGAGGGGGGGTGGGGGGGGGGGGGGGCCTACCAACCCTGAACGTTTAGAAAACTTGTTTTCTTTATGCACAAATTTTAGTACTCCCTTCATTCCTAGTTGACCATCCCCTTTGAAAAAACATGTGTTTTAAGGAAACCTTACAAAATGCTTTTACATAAATACATATGTTTTGACATTACAATTTTGCCCTTAAGTGTACAAAACATTAGAGAAAGAGAGAATACATTTTTTAAGAATATTTTAGAAACTAAAATAAAAAATAATAATAAAAAAAACATTGATTTTTGGAATGTGATCATAATTTTGAAACATTCCAAAAAGAAAGGAAGCCAATAATTTAGAAATGGGGGAAGTATTAAATTGTGCCCACTGCCCACCTTAGACATATTATGACTGTAAGATGAGTAAATAAAGTTATACTCAAGGATGAAGCTAGCCATATATATGTAAATGTGAGTAAGGAGAATTCCATAGTGTTAATAATGAAGTCATCATACAACACTTTCAAAAGAGAGGTTTCGTCAACGACAATATGGTTTATCAAAGGATTATAAATTCTTGGAATTTTCCCTTCACAAAGGCCTCTTCAACTTTTTGAATTAGGATAAAGTACTAGTAACCAGCCAAAATTAATTGCCTCCCATGAACTAAATTTCTGGGCTTCGTCCATCCTTGTAGCCCCTTATATTTGTATGACAAAATTCATATACATTTACGGACAGTATCTAAGAGAGAAAGAGAGAGATTTATGGCAATTGATACTAACTTGAGCATCAGATAAAGAGAAATATTTCATGAAACATGAAAGACTTTCTTATTATTTAAACGAAGGCTTTAAAAAGTCTACATAAAACATTAGGCAACATCATTTCAAAGACAAACACACGAAGGAGAGGAATCTGTGCTCACTATTTATAAAGTAAGAGGTCCCTCACTTATTTAACGGCACAACACTACAACACGAGGTTTAGTGGGTGACATGTCCTTTTTGGAGGAACTTCTTAAACCAAAGAGCAGAGTGCTTGGGGTATCTTTTCAACCCATCCTGGTAGTCTATGTAATTGATACCGAATCGAGCAGCATAACCGGCGTCCCATTCGAAGTCGTCATGAAATGACCATGCAAAGTGTCCCCTCACGTCCGCACCGTCCCTGCCAAAAAAATCCTTCATTTATTTGCATTTTTCTTCGAAATTAGGACTTAATTAAAAATGTTCCTTGATATTCTTCTTTCCTTCATTTTGTACCAAATTACCATTGCAAGCAAATGTGCAGAGATGTGTTTATTACTGGGTTATACAAAAATCTGTTTTCATAGTGAAAAAATAATGTATGCTTTCTTGTACATTACTGTGCCAGCCAAAGGCACTAACTTGATAGCTTTCTGAAGATACCACAGATGATCATGGTAGTACTTTATCCTCATGCTGTCCTTGAGGGCATCTTGGAGTGGCAATGAACTATTATTTGCATCAGCCATCCCTGCAAAATTAAGAGCATAATGTATGACTAGCTTTGAATAGCTAGAGTTATATTGCTCGTAAGACATTACTCTTTAAGAATATAAATACACAATTACCATTTTCAGTGATGTAAATTGGTGGATTGTTGTATTTTTTCTTTATGTAGAGCATTAGTTTCCGTATTCCCTTTGGACAAACAAATAGCCAGCTCAATGAAGTCTACAAAAAACATTGACACCATAATTTGATTAGTGAATTCATATGAGCCAATAATATGAACCAATATTGATATGGAGAATTAGGCAATGCTAAAATTACTTTGGGACAAAGGACTTTCATGTATAGTGTTATATGTGTGCGCGTGCTTGTGAGAATAAGAGAGTAATTACCAGTTGACCAATGGGAACTCCGTTTATGTCCGCTGTAACAACAAATTAAATTACGTGAATTTTAAATTTAAGGCCAAAAAAAGAAATGGAGAAAAAGATCATGGCTAAGCTCATTAAGGTTGAACTTCTAGCTTACTAGTTAGAGCAACTTGCATATCGGTCGCGTAGCTTTGGTTAACAAGGGTGACGGTCAGAGAGTTTGCTGCATAATTTGAAGTATAGTAATTTATTCCTACAAAATCAACTGATCCTTTTAGCCTCTTGGATTGCACTTGAGAGAATTTGGGCAAGCGATGCCCCACGAGGTCTCGCATGGACTGTGGGTAGTCACCATATGTAACTGGATGTAGAAACCTACATGAATAATCAAAAACATTAATGAAGGGCCCATACACAAATTATCAATGTTTCCTTTCTAATAATAACAATTATTTTTCTTTATAATTATAATGGTGGTGAAGAAATGCCATGGAATACAGAGAATTCTGATGACAAGAGTAATAATACAGTGAAGATCTTCAATCCCTATTTTTTTCTCTATTGTTCTGTGGTAGGGAAAACACTCACCATCCTAGAACGAAATCAAGGGCTCTATGGGAAGCATTGTGGCAGGCCGCTGTTTTGTCTTTCGGTTGCATCCAATGACTAATTAGTGTTATCCCAATAACTCCTTTTTGAGATTTCTAAACACATGGACAAGATTGCAGTTAATTAGTTACATACAGCAAAAGAGTATTGATGAGATAACAAGCTTATTACATGCCCTTCTAGCAATTTGATCTATCCATCCTTTAATAGGAGGTCGAATATTGATCTGCTTAGTTTTAGATAAATCAAAATCGTATTTCTTTTCTTTATAATTATTTCCATTATGACCACCGTTATTCGGCCTCCGTTAGAGAAAGACCTTCAATCAAATCAATCAAATCTTTTTCATTTTCTTTGTAAAACTTAATTAGGCTTTTAAATCCAAAAATTGATACTCCGTATAAGTTATATCAGCATTATGCATTGAAAATTGTACTCCTTGCATTGGCTTTATGTACTCCCTAATCTACTAATCTACTAATGCAGGTACAACTTTCAATGCGGATGTTAATGTAAGTTATATTAATACGTACTTACCTTTTCATCATCATCATCATCATCCTCTCTCTCTCTCTCTTCTCTATATATATATATATATATATAAATTAAATAAGCACAAACCTGATACTTTTCTTTGTACAAATTGACGGCAGCAGCATGAGAAAGAAGCAGGTGGTGCGCAACCACATAGGGTTCTGTTGCTGAGTTGCCAGAAGTGCAATTTCCAAGATAAGTAGAGCATCGACCAGGTGCTTGGGTACCGGCCATGTATCCATCATAGCTGAACGTGAATGGCTCATTCAGTGTGATCCAATGTTTCACTCGCTCACCAAATTCTTTGAAGCAAAACTCCACATAGTTTCGATAATCATTCCTGCTCATGAATCAGTAAGCACCATGCTATGGCTCACTTTCAATAACTTCGTAGAAGAAAGATTTTCTAAATCTATCGTTTAAGTTAACTTTTTAACTATTTATGGTTTATATTTCATTAAAGAGAGATCAATGAGTGCCAATTGGCAATAGATGTAAATTAGCTCTTTTTGAAATGGGATCTAAAGGTACAAATTTAATTTAAGTGGGACCTTTTGAACATGGATTTTTTAATAATTGAGTTGGGACTCAGAAACTGGGTCCTGAGGCAACTGTCTCAATTAATGCTCAATCTATTGTGTCGGCCTTCGTCGTGGATAAGCTAGGTTTAGATTCTATGGGTAACGTACTTACACTATGTTAGGGTGTAAGAATCCCCCATATTCATCTTCAAGGACTTGTGGAACATCCCAGTGGAAGAGAGTCACAAAGGGCTTCAAACCTGCACATGCATATATGGAAAAACAAATCATACAGAGAAAGACAGAAGCATAGAGCTTTGATTTTATTTTATTTTATTTTTTTAAAATGGAAGAAAGAAAATTTTTTTGGATACATGGGAAAGAGATGGACGTGTACTAATAGATAATGACCATTCAATATGACTTCATTGATGAGATTGTTGTAGAATTTGACACCTTCCTGGTTCACTCCCCCACTTATCTTACCACCTGAGAATAAAAATTTATTTAGATTAAAATCCAGTTTGTCTTTCTCTGATTCGTAACATTGTATTTGAGAGCGGTGATCTTACGTGGTAAAACTCTGGACCAGGCGATGGAGAATCTGAAAGCGTCCACACCAAGTTCTTTCATCATGCGTATGTCCTCCTGTAACATTTCATTGTCAATTCTTTTACAGAGGAAAATGAAAGTTTTGTTTTCCCTTTTTTTTTTTTTTTTTTTAATTTTATATTATGAAAAGGACATCAGCACCATAGGCGCTGTTGGTGTACCTCATAACGATGATAAAAATCAATGGTTACTTTTCCGGTGCTGCCGTCTGAGATTTTTTCTGCCAAGGTGCCAGAACACTTTTGAGAATGAAGATAATGGATAATTGGATATGATATAATCTCTTTTTGCTTACCCCAAAAAAAAAAAAAAAAAAAAAAGAAAACAAAAAATGATCGATATGAGCCGTATAATCAAACCAGCAAAATTAAGATAAGTTGCTATAGGGCAGACTTTCTAGCTTCTTGTTTGTGTTGATTGATTTTAGAAAGAGTTCAGGCAACTTCAGTCTTAACTGAGCCGATCGTCAGGCTTTTGGTGTCAAACACTGGGCTCAGGTCTGATCCATTATATTGACGAGCCCACAAGACAGAGCTTAATGTAGCACATGTGCAGCCCAGCCCATAAGGCCATGCGGACATGACGTCATTCCACTCTAATAGTTCGGAATAAATTAAACAGTACTTCGCTACTCCACCGGTAGGAGCAGTGACTCCTACTAGGTGACCGGTAGGAGCAGTGACTCCTACTAGGTGACGTGGTGTTGGTTTCATAGTGACACGTGTTTTTGAGCACATGCTGCTCACGTGACTTTTATAAACACTTTTAAAGATCCAACAAATGAACGGATCCCTCTCTAACCAATTACCCATCCCTCTCTCTTCTCCGATGAAAAATGTCGCCAAGGCAGGGACAAAACTACTCTTGGGCCAAGGGGGGCCACGGTCCCCCCCTAGCTTTTTACTGTCAAGGCATGTTAGCCCTTATCTTTGGCTTATATAAAATAAAAACATGAAGATAGTGCTACAGTGGGGTAGGTATGTATGGTTTCTACCAATTTGTGCTGCTTTCTCTCTTGGGTTTTTAGTCCTATACCTTAAAATTTCATTTACTTTATTATTAGCCAAATAACTTTGTGGAATTACAATTTATTTTGCAATTGCATATATATAACTTTAAAAACTTTTGTAGGCAGATCGGATGAGCAATTCTTATCCAGGCTTATTAAGCAACTTGTTTTTATAAGTTGGTTTTGAATTAATGAAATCTTTGGTTTATAAATTTATATTTAAAAATAAAATAAAAATAAAATAAATAAAAATAAAAAAAAAAAACTTCACAAAGTTTTAAAATAATTCTATCTAGTTATATCTTTCACATATTAATTTAGTCTTGAATCTTAGTATATTTCTCATTTTTTAACGATAAAAATTTTTAGTTCATCTTTGGCCCCCTTTGAGATGAAATCCTGGTTCCGTCCCTACGTTGGGGTGCAATATGCTGACAACACCACCTTACGCCACCATTATCCCCTATACCTTTGTTTTTCAAATCGAAAGAATTGCTACACGCCAGAGAAGGACGTTTTGATTTGGTTTAATTTTGGGCTATTTGATCTGATTTTGGTGAAATAGAGTCGATGGTGATAGTGGTTTGTCATGGATGCCAATGGGATGGGTGACTATTTTAAGAAAATTATCTCTCTCTCTCTATATGCTGGAAGGTGAAGCATGGAGCAAAAAATGGATAGCACTAAACATCACTAGAGAAGAGAAGAAGTTAGCCTTTGTATTGGGTTTTTTAGAAAGAAAAAAAAGGGCGAAATTGGCGATTAGTCCACTTTTTGGTAAAATATTAGCAATTAATCAAGTAAGAGTTTTTCTAAGTCAATTAATCAAGGAGAATGAACTTATATATCAATTGGTCACACATTTTTTTAAAATGTCTGGTTTACCCTTATTATTACTAAGGGCACTCTCTTTTTTGTTGTTAAGGGCACCTTATGTAACTAACTTAGCCTTTTAGTATTATAATTTTTAAAAGCTTATAACTCACCATATACATATCACTTTTTTAAAACAAAATATTATATTTTTGGAATCTACTCGTCGATATTTTCATAAAAAGATCCATATTGATTAGGTACTTATTAAAAAAAAATAAAATCATAGAATTTTACTACTTGACACAGTCTAACGTAATATTTTATAAAACTGTAAAATTTTACTACTTTACGAAGTAGTAAAATTTTATTACTTCAGTAGAAAAATTTATAATGAAGTAATAAAATTTTTCTACTTTACGAAATAAATTTTACAACGAATTTTACTACTTCAAAAGTTGGGCATGCAGGTGCACGGCAAGGGCCTAGTTATAGCTTCTTGCAAAGATGGGATTGTTCCCAACATTCCAATCTAAAGCTCAACCAGGGACCAAAAAAAAAAAAAAAAACTCCATTTTCTCCAATCTGAAGCTCGACTATTATTCACTATGTTCGTGTTTAAAAAAAATACCTTATTTGTTTCCTTCCAGATTTGAAGCTTGACTATCAATTAAAAAAAAAAAAAAAAAGAAAGCAAAAGTCTAATTTTTCTTATTTGAAGCTCAGCCATCGATCCATTTGTTCATGAAAGAAAAAACCCTTCTTTTTTTTTTTCCCCCAAATCTAAAGCTTGACTATCAATTGAAAAATGCCCAATTTTTCTAGTCTAAATCTCTGCAGTGGCTATACCTTGGGTTTGTCTATGACATAAGATGGCGATAACTCACCATCAACGGAGCGAGTTTCAGGTCATAGATATGGAAATTGGTCTTGAGCATGTGTTGGATTGTGGAGATAGAGAAGGAGAGAGATCAGGGATAAGCTTTGGATACATATAGAGGTATTTTCGTTAGAAAACAAGAAAATGGATTAATTGACTTAAGATAAAAGTAGCTTAACTATTTGCTAAATAAGTCTTATTTGATGGACTGATGGCCAAATCCCAAAAAAATAAAAAATAAAAAAATTAGTAGAAGTCACATGAACAGCATGTGCTCACAAACACTCGTCAATAAATGAGAAATATCACGTCACCTTGGAGGAGCCGCTGCTCCTATGAGTGGAGTAGCGAAGTACTGTTCATAAATTAATTACATACATGTACATTAAGATACAAAGGCTTTTTATTTCACAACAACAAAGCACTTTTTCACTCTCTTTCATATACTAGGGGATTTCACTTAGAAAAGATCATACTGATGGATTCGGGTCTAGAACCATGGGTTCCAATGCACGAGATCTTGCCAGGCTTCATTGATTAGTTAAAGCATGCAAGAACCTTTCTCAAAATAATGAGATTGAATGTCTAGCTAATTGAGAGAGACGGGAGAGAGAGAACCTGGGTGTTTCTCTGTGAATGTATCCCATATACTCGGGCCTTTACCTCCTTCATTGGCTGCTCCTTCGTACTGAGAGGGGAAGAAAAAATGTTATTGAAGTTGATATTATTAATTATTATTATTAGTATGAAGAAGCTGGGTTCTTGACGTTTCAAACTCAACACAACAGAGGAAGCCAGCATTATACCTGATAGGCTGACGATCCTACCCCAAAAATGAAACTGGCGGGAAAGCTGCTCCTGTTGAAGGGAGTTGAATAATGACTTGGCTTTATACCACCGCATTGAGCCAAGGTGTGTGCCCAGACTAGGAGGCAGAGGTGGAGAAATCGTTGAATTGCCATTGTTAACTGGTAAATTTGTTGCCCATTACTAACTCAAAGTGCTCTATATATATTCAGGCAGAATATCAGAGAGACAGACAACTGGCTTCGTATTTAAGTGAGAGACATCTTTGGTGCTGTGCGTTGGATTCTTCTTGAAAATATCAGAGATTTTTCTAAACATTTTCTGCAATTAATTAACAGTATCGGTCCCCCATGCACCCTGTGTAGGGTGATTCGATCACGACCACAACAAAGTGTTTGGACTTCGTGCTCCGGAGGCCCACAACAAATGTATTTTTGGTTCGCTAATGTTTATATATATCTACAATTCAATTATTCAATCATTGTTAAAAAAAAATAAAAGTATCAGACCGTACTTTAGATTGATGTATTATTACTACTACTACTATTACATTTTTAAATTTTTTTTTTAAAATTTCATCTCGGATAAGAAGCACAATAATCAAATATTTTATATAATTATAATCATTTAGGACATGGTTGGTTGTCCAATTCGAAATTAAACGATTTTACGAAATCCATCACCTTGAATTAGAAAATTCTAAAACGTTGAAATTATCATTATAGTTGCTATCGTAGAATTAATTCTAATAAATTCATGAAATGTCATTGTTTTGAAATTCTAATCTTAATTATAATGATGACCATTATTTTTTTGAATTTATCATTTTTCAAGGTGATAGGTTATGCCTTCAATACTATATAAAATTTCCTGAATGGTTTAATTTCAAATTGGACACCAAAAAAGGCACTTAGTAAATTGAAGATAGATCTAAGATATGATATTTGAATTCTAAGGTGAGGTATGACGGCCATATATAGTATCTGATCAGGATGACATGTTAATTCAGATTCACGTAACTAGATACACGATCTTTTATTAATAATTTGAGAACAATATATAATGACTCATTGGTGTCGACCAAGAAACATATGAATGGGAGTGGTACCAATAAGTGTGTTGAATAATAGGACCAATTCGTACCTCGATATATCTTTTCATTATCAATAATAGAGTAACAGATTGAGAGAACAAATATGTGGTGAAGAAATTAAGCAACCAGTCCATTTGAGTAAATATCTTTCTGCAGAGGAAAATCTTATTGGACGTAGTGATTCAATTTGGAACGTGAACTTCATGCAAGGTTTTATGATGGGCCTGCCGATCGACAGTGATTTTTCGGGTCCTGGATTACTAGTGGACGTAGTGATTACAAGGTTTTGAGAGTGTAGCAAAGGGTTTGAGAGAATAAGCGGATTTGTTTTGGTGGATTGAAAAATAAATTTGGCGATTCAATTTGGTTAATGGGTTGAACTTTTCAAACCGCTAATAATGAACCAATCCAACCCGTTTTCAATTTTATATATATATATATATATATATATATAAACTTTCTATAAGAAAACATGTCAAGTCATTATAGTTTTTTTTTTTTTTTAATTTAACTTCTTGTTGCTTGATCTATAATTGTTTTGTAGGATTTGATATTATAAAATGTTAAATGACAGTCTCTTTTAATAAATAAATAAATAAATAAATAAATAAAATAGTCTGTTCCTAAACATTTTTGCTAAGAAATCAATTAAATCATTCTCATAGAGATTATGAAAGCATATTATCGGACCTCAAGTTGTGCCTGAGGATATTTTCTACTTGCATTGAAGGAATGAATTATGACAACGGAAAAATGGAGAAAGAGGAAACACAAGTAAAACTCAAGGAATAAATCACCTCACCACTCTATGGAATCCACCGAAAGGATAAGAGCATAAATGGTGGACCAAGGGTTTTCTTCAAAGTGGACTATAAAAACAATGTCACATTTTTTTCCAGTTTAGAAGAAACCAGATACTTCTCTTCGTACAATTTCACCGCAGCTACATGGGAAAGGAGCACGTGACTTATAGGCCAACACCTCTTGATTGATAAATTGCACTAGGCGTATATTGTAATGACCCTAAATTCAATTCTTAAATTGTATAAATTTTAATGAAATCCTAATGAACTTGGTTTAATTAAGAGGTTGAAATAAAAATTGTCTGCATTAGTGTAGGACAAGTCTTATTAGAGTAATTAAGAGAAGATTTTTTTTTTTTTTTTTTAATTGGGCTATATAGGTGGCAGCCCTTTAGAAGGGCGATAATGCTCTTGCTAAGTGACCGTTCTCTATTTAGACTGGCAATGCATGGCAAGGTGTAAGTTCATTAAATTTTAAATTTTCTTTGTTTTACATGAAGCAAATTGAGGTGACAAGCTATGAGAAAATTGTTGCATGCAAGCACTTCTATATATTGAGCTTAGGTTTCCAGTATAGGTATGCACGAATCTGGAGTAAGAAAGAGAAATAAAGTGAGAGAAAAGGGAGGAAAATAGAGAGATATTTTAGAGAGAGAGGAAAATAGAAGGGAAATAGAAGGGAAATTGAGGAAATCCAAAATTTGAAGCTTCTGACGAGAGAATTTGGTAAGAAATTCCTTCTATAATTATGTGACGACAATAATGAATGTCAATTTGAATTTTAATTAATGTACGGATGGAGATTGATCAAGAAGCTTAGAAGATTATTCATGGCTTCCCGAAATTTGAGAAATTGATATTTTATGGCTTAATTAAGAATAAAGCCTGAACTTTTGAGTGTAGATAATCCATGGTGGAAAGAGAATGCTGGTGAAATATGGTGGCGAAATTCTTTGTAGTTTGAGAGAAATAATTAAAATACCGAAAAACGCATTTTATTAATAACTTTTTATATATTCAGAAGTTCATGAATTTAGTATTTTTAATAAATAATAGACTTTATAAGCTTTTCGTGGACATATGATTTGTTGAATTTGGTTAAGATTCAGATTTTATATGATTTTCTAAAATTTTTGAAATTTTCTGATTGAAAAAGGGGAAAATTCTGCAAAAGCAGCAGAAATCGTGAGAATAGGAGGAAGAAGAGGGGGGAAAATGATCCGGTGCAGCAGGGTGCACCCACCCTTGATGCATTAGCATTGATTTAAAGGTGTAAATGACACTCTTTGGATGCCAAATTTTTTTAAAGTTCATAAAAGAAAATAATAAAAATTCCTAAGGAGTCATTTTTCTGTTTAGAAGGTGATAAAGTATATTTTTAAAGATGGGCCATTTTTTAGCTTTTAATCCCATAACTAACTTTGATGGCTTATAAAACTTTCATTTTAAATTGGATTTCGATGAAACTTGGGCCATTGTTCTCCTGTTAAAGGGTACTATTTTCTGGAAAAATTTTATGAAATTTCTTTAAGATCAAAATTTTACCCTATTTTGGCCAAAAGACTGTTTTACCCCTAGTCTTAAAACGGATCCTTATGACCTCTGATTTTGAATCCATTTAAACTTGATTTTTAATGGGAATGTGAAAATTTTATAAATAAGTTGTGGAATTTGTAGAGATTATTTTTGAACACCTTGAGCTATGACCTATCTTTCTAGGGTTATTTAAAAATGGACATTAATCGAAACGTTGTTGTTGAAATATAAAATTGTTTATCATTATAAACACTGTTGAATTTGGTTGAGATAACTCCAAATGAGTTCATTTTAATGTGAGCATGTATATATGAATGAGTTTAAAATATTTACGTATGATATGAGATTTCATGATGCATCATTATGGCACATGTATATTGTTGAATTTATATCTGTTGATTGAAATAAATTACAATGTTGATGATGATGATGGGAGACAACCAGAATTGAGTACATCCTGCAGTACATTAGTGCACTAATATACAGACTCATTGTCACGACTCAAATTAATTAAACCGTGATCAATATTAATAAATCTAGTTTAATTAAGAAAATCATTTAGGAAGCACGTGAATGGCACGTGTTAGAAAACCGGTAATTTTAATAAAAATTTCGGCATGACCTATTCGTAAATGGAACATACCGTAACAAAATCCTGTGTAAAAGAGTTATAAAAGTTCCTGTCATCCATCATTGGTATCATCACATGCTAAATAAACCATATGAAGAAACCTACGAAAATAAAAATAAAATATTACAAACCATGAGTTATTACGTGTCTAGCGCCCATTGGCTGAATACATAGTGTTTAGTTAATACATATCCATAATATTAAAATTTTTCCCATCAAAGCATAGCACCTCAAGGCGAGGTCTCCCCAGCTATGAAATCATCTGAAAAAGGTTTATAAACATAGGAGTGAGTATAAAACTCAGTAGATATAATTTTCATATAGAAATAACCAAAGCATGATAATATAACCAATTAAAACCATGCTTAAAATAATTAAAACCCATGCAATGTCATGAATGATATGCGACTCATGTCCATTTAACATAATCCATCATTACCAACCACTCCCGCAGGAGTCTTCGCGCGGAAACGGAGGATTTAAACCCACCTCCAAGAGGACAACACAAGGGTTCCTACCTGGAACCGGAAAGTAGCCTCTGATTCGGGAACACAAGGGTCCCTACCTGGAACCGGAAAGTACCCAGGACCAAAGGAATGGAAAACACCGCTAAATCCCTTGACCGCTAGTAGTCCAAATCCAATGACCCTTTAATATACTTTTACCAAGTAATTAATTAAGTCCATTTCATGCATTTTATGCCAATGAATGCCATGAGAGCATAAAAACTCATACACGTGTCAGTTATTCCAAAAATAAAAAATATATAATTATTTCATAATTATATAACATGTGGGAGCTATGTAAAACATGTAAAATATAGACCAACAAGAATTTACATAGCATGTACCTTCCAAATAAACCAAAATATGACAAGTATATCAACCCATATACTCCCAAAATTAATATTCCTAAATATAGGGTTACGTAAACTAGACCCCTCAGTACATGCATTACAAAATATACATGATAATACACCCAATAATCACAAAAACTCATAAATAACACCAAAATATGTTTTTGTCCAACATATATGGGCTTATATACTAACCCATTATCATCCCTACGGTTAAAACCCATGAAAATTACACCTACCTCACATATATTGCACCAAACGTAGAGAAAATGTGTTGGGAAGGTCGGATCTGAGCCTAGAAAGCATGAATGAGCCCCAAACTCTACAGATCAGGCTTGAATCCTCTCAATGCACGTGTAGATCTTCAAATCCAGCCCCTAGAACGTGAATCCAAACGTTGACATGAGGAGAGAGAGTCAAAAACCCATGCATGCAAGAGAAAAATGTGATTTTCTCTCTCCAAACACTCCCTTTCTCTCTCCTATCTTTCCTCTCTCTCTCTCCTCCTCTCTCAAGTCCCTAACACTCAAAATGCTGAAAATGGGTGTTAGAATCGTGATATGAGGGTTTTATAAGGGGTGAGGGGCATATGCGTCATTTACGCAAAAAAATTTGCAAAATCCGCGATGCACGATCGATCGTAGGTTGAGGGTACAATCGATCGTGAAAAACAGAGGCAAAATTGCATTTCCGAGGCACTGACGATCGATCGTCCCAAGGTTAGGATCGATCGTCACTTGCTGAAAATGCCCAGTAACTCAGGCAAATGTGTATAAACTTCCACAGTACTTACCACTACCTTATTTACATTAAAAACATTTAAGTAATTTACTTTAAGTTATTTAATGAAAATAAGCAAATAACCCCCCATTTGAATCCAAATAAAATATCAAAAAAATCAAATTCCAAGTAAATCAAAATCTCATTTTCAAGTTTTAGTACAAAATCCGACTCCCGACAGATTTTTCAAAAACAAACATACGAGGAAACCGATCGAAACGTGATAATAAAATCCCATAAAATCACATATATCTTATAATATTATAAACTTCCATTACCGCCAAAAATTATCTTTAAAAACGAAGTTTTTCGAAAATCCATTTTTTTCCAACACTTAGCCAAATTTCAGCAGTCTAAAAGTGTGAAATCACAAACATGTCAACATCGTACCCATGTGATGCCTATGCACCACAATACCCGACAAAACAACTAATATACATGTAAATCATGCATTAAAGGTGAGATTATCCTAATTAAATGATGCGGGCATTACACTCATTGAGTAAGTAGACCGTAATCTATATACACATTTGGCATAAGGCCTATGTATATTATTCGTGGAACACATTTGCCGTGAGGCCTATGTGTATTATTCGTGGAACACATTTGGCATGAAGGTTATGTGTATTATGTTGAATTATGTTTTGCAGGTTGGGAAATACAACAGCGACTCAGGTATGAGATATTATGTGAAATTATCAGTTATGTGCCACAATATTTTAGCATGAGACATGCATTTTGGATTAATGAAATTGATATAATTTCAAATGAAATTGTAAATTATTTTGTAGTTTCTCGCTAAGCTAGATAGCTTATATTGTTGTGATCAAAAGAAGTATTAATTGTATGAGACATGTATCTGTATAGATTTAATTTTCTAAGAAAATTATTTTGTGCGTATAAGATGACTATAAAAGTATTGAAATGAAGAGAATTGATTTATTAATAATAGAAGGAATTTTCTCATAGATTGCTTATGCATTATTTAAATAACGTTTCAGGATAAGCAAAAAATTATTTGATAGTAAGGCAATGAAATTTTGTAGAGTTAAGCAAGATGCTTTATTTAATGTTTTGTTACATATTCTTGGTTATGGGAAAACGTTGTATCGTAATTATTAAGATATAGCCATGAGACTTGTATCTGAAAGAAGGAAAGAAAAATAGAAGAGAAAACCATGTAAGTTCTAGTAATATTACTAGAAGCAGTTTTGATATATAGGTTATTATGCTACCTACAAAAGGAATACGTGATAGAATTTTTGGGGTCGTGACTTATATACCAACAAAATCACGTTAAATTAATGATCCACATATGTAGTATAGTTCTATATACCAACAAAATCACGTTAAAATTTCTCTTTGCTAGCTTTTGATAATCATTCTCTTTGCTAGCTAATCAGAAAGAAAAAAAGCACGGTTACGAAAATATTAAAAACATGCACCACATGCATTTTATTACAACAACATCACAAGTCACTTGGCGAAAAATGCCATAGTTGTTATTGTGAAGATAAGGATAGAGAAGACATGATCTCCTGCTTATTAATTTATTCATCCAGTCACCAATAGATTTGATACATCCAGAAAGAGCATAGGAATCCAAAATGGATGGTACCATCTCTATTTATTAGGCGTTTTCTCTATTTCTGCAGGAATTTCTTAAACCAAAGAGCTGAACGTTTAGGGTATCTTTTCAGGCCATCAGTGAAATCTACGAAGTAGATGCCGAATCTAACAGTGTAACCAGAAGCCCATTCGAAGTTGTCCAACAATGACCATGCAAAGTATCCTCTGACATCAACACCATCGTCACTGCCAAAACGTACGCCAAAATTAACGTAAACCATGAAGTAAAAGGAGAATCTAGTTAGAACCCCTCAAAAAATCAAGTAATAGTGATGCCCTAAAAACAAGAACAAATTCATATTTGAAAAGACTCACTTAATTGCTCTTTGGAGGGACAAAAGATGGCGATAGTAGTAATTTATTCTCATGGGATCCTTGAGGGCTTCCTTAAGTGGCAAGGTACTATTATTGAACTCATCAATCCCTGAAAAAAGTCGAAGAAGTTTAATTTGAATATACAAGTAATTACCATTCATTTGATATGCATCAACATCATATTACACGATCCATTAAGAGGAAATTAACCATTTGCCCAACCTTACCATTCTCAGTAATGTAAATTGTTGGATTCTTATAGGTTTCCTTTATGTAAACCAGAAAATCACGAAAACCTTTTGGATAGACATGGAGCCAACTTGAAGCAGCCTGCAAATTCATTTCTCGAGTACGTGACATAAAGGCGAACCAAAGCATGCTGTCATGTAGATATATGCATGTGTGCATATATGTATGTGGATGCATGTGTGGTAAAATATGGACATGAAAATCTCTTCTACGGAGTACATGTTTTTTTCTCTTGAGAAAATTTTCATGCACACATACCTGAGCACCAATAAGGAGTCCGTTTCGCTCCGCTGGCAGTAAAAAATAAAACATAATAATAATTATGAAATTCACATAAGTTTGTGGTCATCAATTTGGCAAATAACTAATCTATGGGGTAGGAATTTGCAAGTACTTTTCTTATTTTCTAGGGGAAAATCTAGTTGGTGGGTTTGTGAACTTACCTGTGAGATTAGCGAGAAAATCTGTTGAGTAGCTTAAGTTGACAGAATTAGCAGTAGGAACATTAATTGCATAATATGCAGTGTAGTAATTAAGTCCTATGAAATCAAATGATCCTTTCACCATCTTAGACTGCTCAGTGGTGAACTTTGGCAGTCGCTGTCCGACAAGGGTCCGCATGCTCTGTGGATAGTCCCCATAAACTATTGGGTCCATATACCTGTCAAAGAACGTACATGGGATAGTATCTTCAGTTATATATATCTAATTTTAATTAATCAACTAATTAAAATCTATTTTGATTCCTAGTACATAAAGAACATAACGAGATTTGAACCTTAATCGACCCGTTTAGCAGTAGGGGCCAAGGCCTACAAATTCATTGCTATTAGCCAAGTACTCACCAGCCGAACATGAAATCAAGGGCTCGTTTGGCTGCCACTACATTAGATTTTGCACTCGAGTAGGGTACCATCCAGTAAGACACAACCGTTATTCCAATCGTGCCATTTTGGGATGCCTACACACAGTTTAACGCCATTGGTCAAATATATATTAAGTGTAATGATTTCATTTTTAAACTTTATTTTCCTTATGAAACCGGCCAATTAATAAGGCCATTTGGTCACCTGATACTTCTCTTTGTATATTTTGACTGCGGCCGCATGAGAAAGAAGCAAGTGATGAGTAACCAAATAAGGCTCAATCGAGGAGTTTCCAGCCTGGCATGCGTCAGACACCCATGCGGAGCACCGGCCTGGTGCAAAGGCGCCTGAATCATAACCTTCTACACTGTAAGTCCATGGCTCGTTTTGGGTGATCCAATGCTTCACTCGATCACCGAATTCTTTGTAGCAAAGCTCCGCAAAGTCTCGAAAATCATCCCTATTGATCATATAAAAATCAAGCCAGCCCCAAATGGAAATATTCATATATATTAGATTAGTAGTGTGGTAAATAGAAAAGTAAAAGGCTAGTTGGGTAGATGGCAACCCCTCACCACCAAGAGCAACCAGTGGAAAGATAAGCATATACTGCCTCAAAAGTAATACAACATTTACTTACACAATGCTAGGGCTTAAAAAGCCGCCATACTCATCTTCTAGGGCTTGGGGAAGATCCCAGTGAAAGATAGTCACAAAGGGTACTAGACCTGCACATTATAGTACAAGAAATGAAAGAGAGTGAAGTTTAGTTCTCGTGTGAATGTTTTTTTAGTCTCAAACCAAATCGAATTATCATATATGCAAGTGTTTTTTTGACTGATTGAACCCAAACTTGATCAAATTGCTGAATTTGGATGAACCAAATATTTTAAAATTCTTTAATAATCTGTCCAATTTCCTTGAACTCATGGAATCATCACTCCAACTTTTTGTTTAAATTATTTTCATCAAAAGATTGTAGCCCAACTTTTCTAGCACATTCGAGCACAACTGGCAAAGTTTGAATTGAGTAAACTTTATTCTAATATACACCCATTTTTAAAACCATGAGAGGGACCGAAAGATTTATTACCATTTGATAGGAGCTCGTTGATGAGATTGTTGTAAAAGTCGACCCCTTCCTGGTTCACTCCTCCACTTAATTTTCCAACTGTGATGAAAAAAATCAGAGCAAGAGAGAGAGTCATACTCCCGTTTGAAAAGGGAGTAATTGAAGCCTAAGTGTTAGAACAATTAATTATCTTACGAGGCAATAGTCTTGGCCATGAGATGGAGAATCTGAATGCATCCGTTCCCATATCTTTCATTATTTGCACGTCTTCCTGTTACATTTGCTCAATTTATTTTATATATTTATATAACAAGTTTTTAAAAATATATAATAGATAAAAATAAAAAATAAAAATTTATCATCAATGAGGGAGGATTTATATTCAGTTTGCATGCACCTTGTAACGATGATAGAAATCTTCGGCTACATCTCCGGTGCTGCCGTTAGATACCCTATCTGCAATGCCACCATTGTCTTTAATGCGAAGAAACATTTTTTCCAAAGTTTTATATTTGTAACGCTACACATACATGCGTGCACACACAAATAAAACAACATTACAAACTATTATTTCTTCCATCCCAAAAAGATTAATCATTTTTGTTTCTTTCTCTTTTCCCTTTTTTTTTTCTTCTTCTATTTTTTTTTTTTTTTTTTTTTTAACTTTCATATATTACCGTTTAATATATATAATTTCATTACAGTTCTAGTATGAGTGTTTAGAATTTGTTTTTCCAATCTATATATATATATATATATATATATATATATTTCCCATTTTCCAAACTAAACTATGTCAGTGAACTGGGGACAAACAAATTTAAGAACTAAGGAAGGCACGTAAAAGCATGAAAACGGAGATAGACCTGGATATGTGTGAGTGAAGTTATCCCATATACTTGGGCCCCTACCACCTTGTTTTGCTGCGCCTTCATACTGAAAAAATCATGAACATCCAAGAACATTAATATAGTAAAAATGGTACTTTCTTTTTTCTTTTTTTCGATGATGACGCAGCTTTTTTAATAAAAATTTATAAAATTCCTATCATCACAAAAACAAAATAAATGAATAAATAAATAAAGGCTCAATCATTAAAGTTTTCGTCTTAAATCACAACTTGTATTTATCAAGTCGACCTTTTGTTTAGAATGCCTTAACCACGCCAATTATAAGAACATGGATCCAACGTACTCAGTGGTGGAGCGAAGATTTAAATTTATCCTGATAGGGTGAAAAATTATTCCCCAGCTCCATTTTATTTGGTCACCTTGACCAAGCACACATATTAGAGAGACGCATTTATTGTATTGCCATATCATCCATTTAACTTTAATTTTCTAATTTTACTCTCTAAAATACTTTTCAAGAAAAAGACATACATACAAATACAGTGAAAGTTATTTTTGGAAAGTATTTTTTGTTTTTTTAAATTATTTGCACTTCTGACAATGATAAAATATTTTGGGGCATCCCCCAAAATATAAAATGTGATTAAGGAAACTAGAACGAATGGAGTAGTAAATACAAAATACCCCAATAGATATATATATATACACATTCAATCTTATGAGGACGTGCAGATGTATCAACACAATGCATTGGGCTTATACCCCTTCCATTATATAACTTATTGTTCCCATAAGACTGATTATATATATAATATATTTGAGCTTAAACAGGTACCATGGGATGAGTTTAGATTGGTTAAAGGGTAATTAAAAAGCTCTTGGGCTCTAAACTCTCGACTCTTTATCCTTTGAGTTAAAAGCTAAAAACTTACATCGAAATACATATATACTCCCTCCATTCCTAATTGACCATCCCCTTTGAACAACCACGTTTTTTAATGAGACTATTAAATGCTTTCACGTTAACACACATGTTTTGACATTTCAATTTTGCTATCAAGTGTACAAAATATTAGAAAAAAAAAATATATCATTTTAAGGGTATATTAGAAAATGAAATAAAAAGAATCATTGATTATATATTGAAATGTGACAATAATTTTAAAACATCATAGAAAGAAAAGAAAGTCAATAATTTAATAATGGATGGAGTATAAAAAAATTAGGCCAAACCACCCTAAGCTACAGTAGAGGATAGTCCCCTTGATTTAGCTACGCCCTGGACGTAGTCTTTACCTGGTAAGCAGCAGAGGCGGTGCCGAAAAGAAAACCAGGCGGAAAGCTAGTGCGGTTAAAGGAAGATGAGACATTAATTGCCACCACTTGCTCGGTACGAGCCAATGAGTTCACCAGAATTAGTATTCCCACTAGTAGACTGCCTTGAATCGCCATTACCACTATGGTTAATTTTTAAGACATGCACTACTATCTTTAAATAGAGCAAACTACGTAAGGGTTTGTAGAGACAGCTAATTTATTTATTTATTTTTATTTTTCGTGTGGGTGCGTGTTGCCCTAAATTTTGGTTTTCCTTTTGGGATTTAATATAGAAATTTTATTATTTTATCTTGCAGATGGAGAGTGGATATGCACAACCGAGTAGCGACCCTGAGAAGCCCAAAGTGTGTACACAACAACAGTGGACTAAATTTAAGTCTAGCTTCTCAGTGAAATACTGGAATATGGAATTGATACCATCAACATGCCAATATGATTGATTATCTTAACCCTTATAAAAATGGTTGAAAGAGAAATTGTGATTTATTTATTTTTTAGAAAAAAACTATAAATTACTTTAATAAAATTATTAGTTCACTATCATTGTTTTATTTTTACCAAAAGATTAGTAAAGAAAAAATTATATTCATTGAAGGCAATGTGCAACACATGGTTTGGGGGAGGGAAATATTTTAGTTTTTGTTTGGTGAGGTGGGGGTGTGAAGGAGCATTAACTATTGGAAAATGCTCGATATCCCGAATTTAGGATTCCCAAACAGACGGAAAGCATGGGCCTCCAATCCTTTGTGTCTGTTCAGGATTTCCAAATTCAAGATCCCGATAGCACCTTTAACTATTTAAATAATGCACGTGGTAGTTGCTTACATTATTATAATACTTTAAAGTTTTGTATCAGGACCGGTGTTTTTTGATGTGTTTTCAGTATGTTTTCATGATGTATTGGGTGTTTTCTCTCGATCCAACATTAAATACCTTTTTGCTCATAAAATAATAATAATAATACTTTAAAATTTCATTTCTCAGAAGCTAGCTTATCTGAATTATATAACGTGAAATCTCAACCGAAAAACATGTTATAATAGTCTCACACTATCCATACTGTAACTTAAATTAGTACCCAAAAATAAAAATAAAAATAAAAAACTATTCCTTAACCATTATATATCTGTTTATACAATTCTCGGATTCAAATCTACTTTTGAATCATAATGATATATGGGAAAGAAATACATTGATTTTGATTTGGTGCATCATAACTAATCACATTATTACAACACTCCGTATCATGTTTTAGAGAGTTGACTAGTGAAATTCCAGGCCTGGTTATGGATATGCAAGACCTAAAAGGAGTACTGAATAGGTTGGCTCTTAAAAATGTTACCCATATAAAAATTAATCAAGTTTAAATAAAATTTAACTAATCAAATTATTATGATAATTCTTGGCTACCTACTGTTGAAGAGGAGCTCCTTTTTACTTTCAATCATCTTTTGCCATGTGTCCCAAACAAAAGAAAATTAGAGAAATGAATGTGTGCGTTCCTCATGTTAATGTAGTTATGGATACATATCCATGTGTCCATATGAACATAAATGCATCAAAGCCTAGTGTTTGTGCCCGTGTATCCATGTGTCTATTTTTTTAATTAAAAATAAATTTAAAAACCTGGCTGTAACATTTCATAAGAACCATGTACCCCTGTGAAAAGGCCTCGATGATCCATTTATGAAGATGTTGGACACGAGCTAGGACATTGATCATTCCAGCTGTGTCATGAATGTTTATCAAGATCGAATTGAGATTTATCATAATATTGTTCAAGTATAATTAACATTATAAAAAGGTTACATTATTTAATTAAGTAGTGGACTAAGGGTTTTCTTCAAAATGGACTATAAAAATAATGTTCCATTTTTTCCCCCATTAAAAGTAGCCAGATACTTCAATTTTCTTTGTAAAATTTCATCACAGCTGCATGGGAAAGGAGTAGTTGATCGATGAGCCAACACCGCATGATTGATATATTGCAGCAAAGGTATCAACAAAATCACGTCAAATGATCCAAATATGAAAGAGCAACCTAAATTAACATGATTAGAAAAATATTATATAAGGAATGCACTAGGCTTTATTAAAATATCAGAACTAGTCACTTGGCAAAAAATGCCATAATTGTTGTCTTGAAAATAAGGATAGAAAAGAGATGATCTCCCCAGCGGCCCAGCTTATTAATTTATTCATCCAGTCATTAATAGATTTGATACATCAAGGAAGAGTAGAGGAATTCAAAATGGATGACGGTACCATCTCTATTAATAAAGCCTTTTCTCTATTTCTGTAGGAATTTCTTAAACCAAAGAGCTGAATGTTTAGGGTATCTTTTCAGGCCATCTTTGTAATCTATGAAGTAGATTCCAAATCTAATTGTGTAACCAGAATACCATTCGAAGGTGTCCGAAAATGACCACACGAAGTATCCTTTGACATTGATGCCGTCACTGCAAATATACCCCACAATTAGCATAGATTTCTTTCAATAATCATATCATTAAATAAGACCTAATTAAAAGTGTACTTTAGTTTGGATATTTGTGTTTAGCTTGGTGTTGTAATTGGCGATGGCTTTTGTTTGTGATCGTAATAGCCTGTTTTTTTAATTAATAAAATGGTTTTCTTTAGTTGATCAAAAAAAACAAGAAAAAGGAGAAGCTAGTCAGACCTTTTGTACAAGCCTCAAAAAAGTAGGTAATAGTGAAACCCTAAAAAGGAGATCAAAGAATAAATTCATATTTGAGAAAACTCACTTGATTGCTCTTTGAAGGAACAAGAGATGGCGATAGTAGTAATCTATCCTCATGGGATCCTTGAGGGCTTCCTTAAGCGGCAAAGTACTATTATTGAACTCATCAATCCCTGAAAAGATTTGAAGAAGTTTGAATTTGACTCTACAAGAAATTAGCAGTCATATATTTGATACACATCAACATTATATTACGAAGAGGAAACTATTTTCCTTACCATTTTCAGTAATGTAAATAGTTGGATTGTTGTATTTTTCCTTTATGTAAATCAGAAGATCTTGAAAACCTTTTGGATAGACATGGAGCCAGCTTGAAGCAGCCTGCAAATTAATTTCTCACACACATTACATAAAAGTAACGTACTGAAGTATGCATGTCATGGAGATATATGCATGTGGGATGTGTATGTGGATGTATGGCTATATATGGACAATATTCCCTCGCTATGTCTGGAAGCTTGCTTGCTGGGTGTTTTGGAGGAGATAATTTTTTTGAAAATCTCTTTGGGGGAAAGTTAAGGTTGTACGTGTAGGTAGTGGTAAGGGGATATTGGATTTTTGTGAATTTATCAACAGCTTGTCTTGTAGATCTGCCATTGAAAGGAAGGAAATTCTCTTGGTCTATCATTCAAGTGGAACTATATCAAAGCAAATTGGTCAGGTTTTTAATTTCTCTCCTAAGAGTGGTTAGGGGACGTGAAGTCTATACTTGAATGGTTGATGCCCAGGAAAGTGATGAATGATGTTTGCATGGAGGACTTTAGAATGTAATAAAAAGGTTTGCGGGGCAACTATGGTTGAAATCGAAAGAAAGTGAGAATTTACGAAAACAGAAATGTCAATTGGTGTGGATGTAGGTGTTAGAATCTCAAGATTGTCCCATCTAGTGGCGTATAGGAGAAGGAGGTTGGTTTTGGGTGGTTTTTCTTTTAGCATTTTGCTAAAATTGGATATCTATGTTTAGCTTGGTGTTGTAATATATTGGCGGTGGCTTTTGTTTGTGATTGTAATAGCCTGTTTTTTTTTTTTTTTTAATTAATAAAATTGTTTTTCTCATGCTGATAAAAATAAAATTTAAAAAAAAAAAAAAAATTAGCGTGCATGCATGCTAGATATATGTACGTCATGTGTATGTGGATGTGTGGCAAAGTATGGACATGCAAATATATATCTTCCTATGTGTATATTTTTCTCTTGAGAAAACTTCCATGCACACAAACCTGTGGACCAATTAAGATTCCATTTCGCTCCGCTGCCAAGAAAAAATTAAATAGAAAAAGAAAAAGTAAGGAAATATGAAATTCTTATCATACGTTTGTGGTAATCAATTTGGCAAATAACTACTCCGTTGGATAGGAATTAGCAAGTACTTTTAGGAAAGCTGAAATTTTCATCAAGCTGAAGGGATTTTATGAACTTACTTGTAAGATTAGCAAGAGAATCCATTGAGTAGCTTATATTAACGTAATTAGCAACTGGAACATTATTAGCATAGTATGCAGTGTAGTAATTAATTCCTATAAAATCAAATGATCCTTTCATCATCTTAGACTGCTCGTTGGTGAACTTTGGCAGTCGTTGTCCGACAAGGGTCCGCATGCTCTGTGGATAGTCGCCAAAGGTTAATGGATCCATAAACCTATCAAAGAACATGGAATTATTATTATTTTGATCTCCAATAGGGGCCAAGGACTATAGATTCATTGCTATAAACTCACCATCCAAACATGAAATCAAGGGCTCGTTTAGCTGCTTTAACATTAGGTTCTGTATTCGAGTAGGGTACCATCCAGTGACACACTAGTGTTATTCCAATCTTGCCTTTTTGGGATGCCTACACAGTTTAAATTTTATTCTTATGAAACCAATATATAATTCATGCAAATAAACCATGTGACTAAAGGATAAAGATGGACATCAAGTAGGTCCATTATATTGAAAAAATGGACTTTTGAACTTATCTAGTTAGTTAAATCATTGAATCAATATTTATGAATTTTTAATATATTTGTTCACCTGGTACTTTTCTTTGTACAGTTTCACTGCTGCTGCATGAGAAAGAAGCATATGGTGAGCAACCAAATAAGGCTCAATGGCGGAGTTTCCAGCTTGGCACGCTCCAGACACCCATTTAGAACACCGGCCTGGTGCAAGGACCCCTGTATCATAACCTCCACTACTATAAGTCCATGGCTCATTTAGGGTGATCCAGTGCTTCACTCGATCCCCAAATTCTTTGTAGCAAAGCTCCACAAAGTCTCGAAAATCATCCCTATATATTGATCATATATATGAGACATATTCTTTGAAAAATTAGGCCAGTCCCATGCATAAATATTCGATCATATAAATTAGACAGCAAATGTGATCAATATATATTAAGTCAAACTTTTAGAAGGCTGAGAACATGCACATTGATGCTGGCACATTTTATTTCCTTTTAGCATCCTTTACGTTGTTAAACTAAATAAATAGTAATATTTTCTTTAGAAAATAGAAAAGAGCGGGATGAATGGTTACCCCTCATGTACCGCCTAGGGCAACCAATGAGAAGATGAGCATACACCACCTCACAAGTAATACAAGGTTTAATTACTTACACAATGCGAAGGCTTAAGAAGCTGTCATATTCATCTTCAAGGGCTTGGGGAACATCCCAATGATAGATAGTCACAAAGGGCTGTAGGCCTGCCCATTATAGTTGAACAAATAAAAGAGAGTGAGGTTAGATGTCGAGTGAATACTTCCTAGCCCGAAACAAAATAGTTTAGAATTCTTTAATCATCTGTCCAATTTCGTTGAATTCTTTGAATCATCAATCCAAATTTTTTATTTAATTTTTTTCAACAAAAAATTGAATCCCAAGTTTTCTAGCACATTCGATCATCATTGGCAAAATTTGAAGTGAGCAAACTTCATGCGACTATTCACCCATTTTTAAAACCAGGAGAGGGAAGGAAAGTAGCTAGTTATTACCATTTGATAGGAGCTCGTTGATGAGATTGTTGTAAAAGTTGACTCCTTCCTTGTTCACTCCTCCACTTAGTTTTCCGCCTGTGAGAGAGAGAGAGAGAGAGAGAGAGAGAGTTTGGTTCAATATAATGAGGATAATCATATATATATATGTCACAAATTTTAATACGCGTGATAGTATTATTCCTTTTCTTTGAGAATGCTCTTGGTAATTAATCTTGATTTCACTGTTTTAATCTTCTTTCACTTTCCTCCTTTCGATTAGTATTAAAAAAAGTAATACTTCCTCTATCCCACAAAGATAAGCCAGATTTGACAAATCACGGAGTTTAAGAAAGGGTCATCATTGCATTGACTTGTATTAATTAAATTTCATCTTTCCAAAAATACCCTCAATTTTTTTGTATTGGGTTTTGTGTTAAAAGTTATCATTGAAATAACAAAGGGTATTGTAGGAAACTTATAAAAATAATGATTTAACTTTTCAAAGTGGACAAACATTTTGGGACAAAAAAAGTTGCAAATATGGCCTATCTTAATGGGACAGAGGGAGTAATAAAAAAAATGGAGAATTGATTTATTGATGGCTTTGGGAGCAGCTTTTTTATGTCGAGTGACTCTAAGCTATTGTTTGTGGTTTTGTTGCTTAGTTTTTTATTTGAGGGCTGGGTTCTATGTGTCTGCCTGTCTGGGGATATATTTTGTTGAAGGTACGTGGTTGTGCTTTTGGCATGGAGTGTCTCAGCTCCGTAGTCACCTTATTATTAATAAAAAAGGTTTTCATAACATAGGTTCTAAAAGCACATGTTAAGTTGTAATTAATGATCCAATCATTGCATTAAAAATGATAAAAATGCATTTCAAATAGTAAAAGTTGATTGGAAAAATGTGAAAATTCTTAAAAAATTACAAAAACACATTTTTCTTCATGCAATGATTGAGTTATTAATTACAACTTAACATTTGCCTTTAGGGCACATGTTAAGAAAACCCTTAATAAAATATTGGGAATTTTGGCCAAAACCCCCATGTATAAGAGTTCTTAAATAATAGAAACCACAAAAAACTAACGTTTGGTGAAAACCCCTTTTGACAGTAGAAGGACTAAAACACCCCTGTTTTAACAACTTACCTTAATTTACAAACGTGCCATTTCACACCCCCTGCCCGAGAATCAGGCTTCTTCCACGCCCCATTTTTTTCGGTAAGAAAATATATAGAAGAAGAAACGACACTAAAAACCTTCCAAAAGTCACATTTCATCATTCGCACCGTACCAAAAGTCAATTATAGAGTTTTTTTTCTCTTTCGAGCGTCCCAAAGTGCTTCCCGAATGCGAATTGAAGATTTAGGGATTTCAATTCCGGAAAAATTATGCCGTTTATATAGCTAATAGTAACATTTTCCCATTTGTACCTTAAAAATTTTATATAGCTAATAATAACATGTAGTTTACTATGTGTGATTTGTAAGATTTATACATATAATAGTATCAATTTACTGTTACGTGTTTTATCAAATTTATACATACAATAATATCAATTTACTGTTGTTTGCTTTGGAAAAATTATACACCCCAAAATAACAGTTTACTATTTGTGTTATAAAAAACACTATAGGTGACAGTATCATCATACTATTTGAAACAAAAAATATGAATTTCAAGGAAAAAAAACTCAAAATAGTACTGTAGATAGTAACATGAAACTTTGGCGAAACAAAAGCATGCTGTCAGATACTTGCTAACTCGAAAATGGTTATTACACAATAACCGTATACTGTCCCATATTGAAAAACACAACTACAAATCGTATTGTTACAAAAAATATTGTGCAACAGTACCAATATACTGTTGGAATAAAAAAAATAGTCAAAAAGTTTTTCTAAACAAATCATACACCCCAAAAATTAACATATCTGAGAGAGTTGAAGGAAGAGGTTCGTTTAGAAAGGAGATAATTGGGGTTGGTGAGGGAGAAAATGAGAGATTTGAGGATACAACATTAGGAATTTTTAAGGAATTTTTAAATTGAGTATGGTTCTTTTAGTTGTAGAGTTGAAACTTGATAATTATTATTTTTCACGTACATCAACAATCATTCCCAACATAAATATACTAAAAGGGTGAGAATAAAAAAAAAAATTAAAAAAGATGTATTTAACAATGTATTGAGAAAAGAAACGCTAGAGATGACTACGGACTATCCAAACTACCGCACCTCCAAAAAAAAAAAAAACCAAGCATAGCTCCGAAAACAACCACACATGGGACTATAACCAGGACGATAATTTTGTTGCCCGAAATAAAATAAAATAAAATAATGGAGAGATTGATATTTGAGAAACAATGAGATGAAAAAAACAAACAAAGACACAAAAAAAATAAATAAATAAATAAACCAGCCCAGATCTGGAATTTAAAGAAGAAGAAGGAGAAGAAGAAGAAGATGACGACATCTGGGACGGTGGTCAGAGAAGTTCTGTTGCCGTCAAAGAAGAAGGTTGATCTAGTTGATCTGCTTTTTCAGATCTGATACTATAGCCGAATGCCTCCCCTCCCATTCTTCTTCTTCTTCTTCTTCCTCAAAACCAGATCTTCATAGCCATCGTCGCCTCCCCTCTTCAACCACTGCTACCACTCCTCTCTCTCTCTCCTATCTTCTTCTCGTAAATGAATTGGGGTATAAATATAAAAGGTTAAAATAGGTATTTTCAAAAAAATATTTCCTTTTGTTTGAAGAATCTTTTAAAAAGGGGGTTTTGGAGTTAAAAAATCTTATGGTGGGATTTTTGTTAAAAACAGTCCCTTAATAGGAGTTATTACTAATTTCCCCTAAAATGTTTCTTTGCCTATCAAGAAAATAATAATGATATATAATAAAGATAACATGTGGCACCCTAAGCATTAATACGAATTAGTTTGTTTTTATGATATCACAAGATTATAGTGAGGTCAACATAGAAAAGCACGTGGCGTAATTTGAGTGAAAATAGGAATAGATACATGTTTGAAAAAAAGTAATTAGAGCTTAAAATTAACTTAAACAATACAGATGAAGTGTTAAAGCAACTAATTATCTTACGAGGTAGTAGTCTCGGCCACGAGATAGAGAACCTGAAAGCGTCCATTCCCATTTCTTTCATTATTTGCATATCATCCTGTTACATTTCTCAATCTTCTTCATATAAATATATAGATTGAACAAATTTTATAAAGTAGGAAAAAAAAAAAAACCTCACAAGTGACGGAGAAAAATATATGTAGATTATCAATGAGGGAGGATAAATATTTAGTCATGCATGTGTACCTTATAACGATTGTAGAAATCATTAGCTACATCTCCGTTGCTGCCGTCAAATATTCTATCTGCGATTAATGCCACCATATGTGCAGAAACATTATCTCCAAAGTTTTGAATTTGTGTTGTTAAACATTATTATTTAGCTTCCATTAGGATATGGTCATTCATTTTCATCCAGTTTGGGAGCATATTGTCTTGCCAGTATTTTATACTTGAGAGGACCCTAGGGCCCAGGGCCCAGGGCCCAGCTTCAAAAAATGTAAAATCAAACAGCAGCATCCAACCATGAAATTGCATACCAAAAAGTAAGAGAAATTCTATGGCACATCCACAAACAACCAAAAAAAATAAAAAATAGAAAAAGTTATTGTACCTTATGTGATAATTAATTTATCATCTTTTCTGATATTTAACTTAATTAAATATTGTAATAATTTGATCATATTTTTTATAATTAGTAACTTAATTACATTTTTTGATAACTTGATCACATCTATAAAATATAATCAAACTATCAAAAAATATAATCAATTATCGCTTTTAAACATCGTACCCAAGTTTCCCCCTCCCCACCACCCGCACGGCCCACGTGAGTATCAAGTGAGTCTTCCATGCAATTGTGACACGCTCACGTGGTGTCAAGACCAATGGGATTGAATAAAGCAATGTGGAATTAATTGTGGAACAAAAAAAAAAATTCTAATAATCTCATTTTATTCTTTTTTTATTGGCTTATGACACCACATCAACCATATCATAATTATATACTTATTTCATCCCAATTTAATTAAGTCACCTTAACTAAACACACATGTTAAGGTGTATTATTTAATACATAGTAAGAACATTAAGTTTCCAATTTTATCCTCGTTATGAATAATATAATTATTGCTTAGACTTTTAACAAGTACAGAGTAAAAAACATTTTGAGAAAATTGCATGTTATCAAATAATGTGAGACCGAAGTGTAAGTTTTTCTCGTGAGTTCCATCGAAGTGATGGAAGCACCCAGAAAGCCGAAGAGGGTTTGATTTTGATACATTATCTGTCTGTAAATGTATACTTGGGCCCATCCCTATCACGCCTCTGCCTCTGCCTCTGCCCTCTTCTGTTTTGTATGCAGACAAGATGTGGATGGGGAATATATACTGTTCCTTCTCTTTTAGTCGATCTCTTAATATAATTATTTGCCTAAAAAAATGATTTGCGTCCACTACTTCGTTAAATCTGTAAGCAATTGATTGGACGAAAGCAATTGAATTAATCTTCTTTGCAGGACAAAAAAAAAATGAACTAACCAATCAATGAACCTAAGGCTAGGGGAAAAATCTTGGGGAAAAAATAAATTATAGAGTATAATAATAAAGGATGAAAGAGACACTTCAAAGATTTCATTATTTCCTTCTGAGTTTTTTTTTTTTTTAACAAAATAATCAAATTTATCAGTGAAAATAAATTTTGATACAATGAGAACAGTTCATTATCTAAAATAACATTTCGTCCATAGCTTCATAAAAACTCTAATTTCTTGTACAAGATTAATCACAGAATCATGACTCAAATTAGCTGAAGCTAGCATCAGTCATCTTATTAGCTTGTCAAAAAATATATGAAAACATAACATCATCAAACATGATTGTCAAAGATTTTAATACAATGGGTGCATTTTTTTTTTAATTTTTTTTTTTTTCCTTTTGTGGGTCTTTGCCACTTCCCATTTTCCAAACTAAAATATGGCAGTGATGGAGCCAGTGACAAACAAACTAAGAACAAAAGAACAACATAAAAGCATGAAAACTGATCAAGGGAGACCTGGATATTTGTGAGTGAAGGTATCCCATATACTTGGGCCCTTCCCACCTTCTTTTGCTGCACCTTCATACTACCAACAAAAAAAATCATAAATGTAAATGTCCAAAAACATTAATGTTGGAAAAATGTGCATCTAGATATTTTAGCCAATTATAAGAACATTGATCCAACGTAGTCTACCTGGTAAGCTGCAGAGGAGGCGCCAAAAATAAAACCAGGTGGAAAGCTACTACGATTGAAGGAAGATGAGATATGAATTGCTATCACAGGCTGAGTGAGAGTCAATGAGATGACTAGGAGTACAATTCCCAGTAGAACAGAGCCTTGAATCGCCATTATCAAATATGGTTTCAGCACATGCATTACCCCCTCGGCCTTAAAAGATAGAGCAAGATAAGGATACCAAGAAATTGATGCATATTTTTGCTAAATAAATATATCTCTTGGTATAAATGCAAGTGGTTGCAGTGAAATACTGGAATATGGAAAGTGCCATCAACATGCCAACGCTATTGATTATAAAATGTAAAATGATTCATTGACGACAATAATGTGCAACACGTGGTTAACAGGAGAGGGGATTTTTTTTTTTTTTTCTTTTTTTTTGGGTTGTTTTGGGGGGGGGGGGGGGGGAGAGAGAGAGAGAGAGGGGGGTTGGGGGGTGGTTGGAGAGCATTAATTATCGTAATAATGCATGTGGCAAAGTCTTGTGCCCACCCAATGAACTTAGTATTGTAATTACCCAATGCAAATTAAATGGTCGATTGCATATAATCAGGAAGATTACTCAAATACGTAATTAAACAAGAATTTTTAGTATTACATTCTTAAGTAGAAAACCTTTTAATCGAAATTATTACCCTTAATTATAAATATATTTTTACCCTTGATTTGAAATAAGAACGTTTTAAATAAATAAATAACCTATCGAAACCAAGAGTCCCATCTTATAAGATTAACCTAACTTTGCGTTAGGTTATTTTCAAAAACTCTATCTCTGATTTTTATTTTTCAAAACCAACCGTTAGATTAAATTTACTTCATGTGAAGGTCATGCATGCCAAAAATCAAATTAATCTAATATTAAAAATTACTTCATTCAAATATGTCCAAAATAAGCAATTGTTATTAATTAAAAAATGTAATTTTTAGATCGATTAGTAATCAGTTTTGGATCAACTTGATTTTTTATATTTATCACTTACATTATAAAGTTGGTTTCGTAAAATATGAATCACATGTATAGTTTTGGAGGGAGCGATTGTCATTGATTAAAAAATGTAATTTTTAGATCAAATAGCAATCAGTTTTGGATCAACTTGATTTTTGTCATTTATCACTTACATTATAAAGTTGGTTTCGTAAAATATGAATCATATGTATAGTTTTGGAGGGTGACTTAACGCAAAGTTAGATTAGGTTAATCTCATAAGAAGGGGGTTCTCTAAACTAATACACATGAATGGAATATATATCAAATTGGAATCTAGAGAAACACGAATCATTCAATTCCCCATCAACATCTGAAAAACCACTCATTCTATAAAACAACTTACATGAAAATGTAATTGCAAAATGATCAATCTCAAGAATTATATGAATAGAACTCATATAGTTTACTTTAAAGTTTCAACTACTACGCTTATAGTAGTATACGAATAGAACTCAAATAAGTTATTTAAAAGTTTCAACCACTATGCTCATAAAATAGGTTACTTTAAAGTTTCACTTATTCTACTCATAGTAGGTAGTATACGAATAGAACTCAAATACGTTATTTAGAAGTTTCAACTACTATTCTTATAGAAAGTTAAATTTGAAATAAGGCCATCAGACCATCATGTTTGCTAAGCGTTCTTGCTTTTTTATTGGATCATGCACATCATAAGTTCAACAATTAAATCCATGAGTAACTTTGAAAAAAATAAGGGGGCGTTTAAAGAAATCTAGCAATAGATATTTCAACAATTAATTTCATTGAATGGAGCAGAATTGGGAATTAATTTTATTGAGTTGGGGGGATTATTTTGTATTCTTGGTCTCTTGCTGGGGTTGGGGTTGGTCGTTGGTGTGGTTATGATTGTGACTGTGTTTGGAGTTTTTGACGTACTGATTTTTTCCCTAAATTTAATATAATTTGATTTGCTCATCAAAAAGAATACAAAAACAAAAACAAAACGGTAGTAGAATTTATATTTCCTAGAAAAGTTTTCACATGCAAAGCACATGGTGCATGCATTATTGCTAGTCTACTAAAATTTCCTTAATTTGCCCATGATCCACAAAATATATATATATATAGATAGAAATAAAAGATTATGATATTTGAGTATTATAATAGTCTGGCAGATAGCTCGATCACTCGCATTATTAACGCAATTAATGCTTTAACCATTATATTTCTACAATTCTCTGCTTCAAATCTACTTTGCTAAATCATAATGATCAGGAAGACGTATTTTAACCATTATATTTATACATAATATTTACTATTGTACATATATAGATTTTGATTCAGTCTATTAATTATTCTCTGATGAGGTGACCGGCTTGGTTTTATCTGATTGAAAAACCAAAATTTTAAGAAGTTTACAATAAGTACGGTAAGTCTTTGGTGTGTTGTGGCCTTGTGGGTTGGCTTCTCTTTGCTTTGGGATCGGAGAGTGGGTGTTGTTTATTGGATTTTTCTTTGGGGTTTTGCTCAGTAAGGCTGTCTGTTTTCTTCTAATAATATTTTATCTTGCCCATCAAGATAAAAAAAAAAAGAAAGAAAGGAAAAAAAAAATGAAAAAGGATTACGAAATCTGCACAACATATATGCCAGCAGAATGGATGAGAATATTTCATTCCTGCCCCATCCATTTAAAATTAGTCAAGTATCCAGATTTGAATGGAAGGAACAACCGGCCGAGTCCATTTATATATTGAAATGTATGCATATATAACAGGAGTAACATATTTTCACAATTCATTTATGGTGCCTTTTGATGAGAGATTTGCAAAAACTATTTTGGATATATAAGATGGGATTTTAATGCCAAATCATGATGGCAGCAGTAGTGACAAATGAGGTTGAAATCTCATTTTAGCCAAAATCTCTCTTCCAAATCACTCATCCAAACGCACCATTGACCTTATCCAATCCCAAAAATTAAGCTGCTGCTGACAACAGTGCCTTAACTTGACAGTTTGTTCAAGTAATAACAAAAATTTCACAATTTAAAAATGGTACTAAGCTATTTATAATCACAATAATAAGCCTACTTCCAGCTAGGTTTAAGAGCTAATTCTTTTTCCTAATGTTGTAGGCATTATTTACTTCTTTTTTGATATTTTTCATTTTCCTGGTACTCGCCTTGGATTTTGAGAGAGAGATGGATGCTGGCATAGTTGATATTAGTTAAGCATGAAAGAGTGAGAAATAAATGAAAGGCTTGGAGTGTTTACATATAAAATGCAAGCATTAATTATATTAAGATGAACATAGATTAAAGAGGAATTTTATTTATTCGAATGAATGTCCGAAAGAGAAGATCCTTATTAAAACGCAAGCATTAATTATATTAAGATGATCATTATTAATTAACTCCGGCCACACATTGACAACACAAACATAGAAGCCCTAATGAGTAACATATATTTTATTTCAGGAGGAAATTCTTCAACCAGTAAGCCGAGTACTTGAGGTATCTTTTTAACCCATTGTTGAAATCTATGTAAGTGATGCCAAATCGAACCGTATAACCAGAATTCCATTCGAAGTCGTCGAACAATGACCACAAATAGAATCCCTTCACGTTAGCGCCCTCCCTGCAAAAATCCCACCATTATAATTCTAGTTCAAATTAATACTTAAATATGTAATTACTTAGTAATTACAATAAATACATTAATGGTGTGTTTAGATGAAAGATTTACAAGAGAGATTTGAGTTAAGATGGGCTTTCAACCTCATTTACATTTTATAAGTACTGTTGCAATTATAATTTGGCTTTGAAAAATTACAACTTAATTCAAATTCCTCTTGCAAATCCCACCTTTATCATATACTTCGAAAAATATTTGCATCGGCACTCACTTCAAAGCCTCTGCAAGATATGATAGATGGGTATGGTAGTATCTTATCCTCGAGCCGTCCTTGAGGGCCTCTTTAATTGGCAGTGAGGCATTATTTGGATCAGCAATCCCTGCAAAAGAACAGAACATATCAATTCCAATAACGTATCAATAATTTTATTTTATTTTTTTATTGTTTTATTTTTTGAGATATGCAAGAGCAAAAACATAAAGAAAAAAACTGTTTACCATTCTCAGTGATGAACATAGGCGGATTGCCATATTTGTCCTTGATATATAGCATGAGATCACGAATTCCCTTTGGATACACATAAAGCCAGCTCAATGTAGTCTACAAAACCATTTACACCATAATTTGTTTAGTAATTAAAATCAAATATGGTGGTTCCTATCATTCCTTCCTTTCACTAACTTATCCTTCCTACCAAATGCACAGAGACACATGAGAAAGAGAGAGAGAGAGAAAGAGATACCGGAGTACCGATTGGAATCCCATTTTTGGACGCTGCGGCAACAAATTACATGATTGTGTGAAAATTAAAATGAGGTAAAACATGAGAAAAAAGATAGAAAAATGACTAGGCCTTTTTTTTATCTTACTAGATAGAATAGCGTGGTCATCTGTTGTTTGACTTAGGTTGACACTATTGGTAACTGGATTATTTTCTGCATAATTTGTGGTGTAGTAATTGACTCCCAGAAAATCGAGTGACCCTTTCAGCATCTTGGATTGTGCATCGGTGAATTTGGGCAATCGATTCCCCACTATAGCTCGCATTGTCTTAGGGTAGTCACCATATATAACTGGATTGCAAAACCTACAAAAATCATGAGAAAATTTAGTGATGCTAATACATTTGTATTGAAGTTCTTATTTATTTAGAAAACCAATTGGCACTCCAAAAAAAGCCTCCTACACTCCTCCTCACTATCTCACTTGAGAAGCAGACGGGAAACTTCTTTAGGCCTGGTCTCAAGCAAGCTAGGCTTCAATATCCTAGTTAAGACTCCAACTTGAATCTCAGGTTGATGGCTAGCCCCGTGGGAGTAAGGCGAATTAAACCCGGCCAGCACCTTTTTCTTCTTAGATTGTGTGACCAACTCAAATAATCCCTTGGAATTAATGATAAATGCAATCATGAAAATAATAAGAACTAAACAAATGCGCATAAATTTTTTTTCTTGGGCTAACTAATTAACATTGGCATCGCAAAACTCACCATCCAAACATGAAATCAAGAGCTCTTGAGGCAGCCTCGCGGCTGGAAGCTGTTTGGTATTTGGGAATCATAAAGTTGACATCTAACGTAATCCCAATTATTCCCTTTTGAGAAGCCTGCACACATATTCCAATTTTGGCAATCACAACATTAATCCCCCTATCAAGTACATAAAATACACCCATTTGGAAAGTTGACTGTTGCAAGTTCTTCCCAAGATCATGGAATAAAATTCATTTTGAGCCTACCAACATTAGGGGTAAGGTTCCTCTCCATTCTAGTATAATCTAGACTATTGATAATTGGTGGATCCCAGATGATATGAACGGTCTAAATTCCATTGATCCATCTATTAATAAGTATAGAGAAAGCATTGCCCCAACATTAGGATGTGCATTTTTCTTTCGCTTTTTTTTTCATTCTTTCAGTTTTTTCATCTCATTGGGAATGATTATTCCCTCTTTGGAAGTTTGTGGAAGGAATAGACTCGCATGAAAGAATGACCATTTCATTCTCTTATATTACAAAACAATCATTTTTTTGGGACTAATGAAGTTCCCTCGTAACAAACACAACTTAAGAAAATGAATTTATTTTATTACTTTTAGCATTAATTTTTCTTCTGTTTTTTTTACAAATTAAATAAACACAGACCTGAAACTTGTCCTTGTACAATTTCACAGCAGCCGCATGGGCAAGAAGCAGGTGGTGACCCACGATATAGGGTTCTGTGGCAGAGTTACCGTGGGTACAATTTCCAATATAGTTAGAGCACCGACCAGGCGCAAGTGTACCGGTTGAGTAGCCACCAATGATAGAATACGGCTCGTTGATTGTGACCCAGTGCTTCACCCGATCACCATATGTTTTGAAGCAAAAGTCCACGTACTCTACATAATCATTCCTGTTTAATTATAAAATGGATAATTAATTACTGTACGTCACCACATATATAGTTTATTATGATTGCATGAACCTCTAAGGGTAATGCTAATGATAAATGATCGCGGCCTAAGAATTGTAAAATCCAAGTTTGAATCTTTATTCTTTTACTATCGGGTGTAGGGCTAATAGGTAATTTGTGCATTATGAGAGGATTAATTTAAACCCTGATAGAGTTCATTAGGGAAAAAAAAAAATTATTTCATGGGTTGAGATCATATATATGCATGTATGTTTGACTTACACAAACTCAGTGCTTAAAAATCCACCGTACTCATCTTCAAGGGCTTGTGGAAGATCCCAATGGTACAGTGTCACAAAGGGCAGTAAACCTGTGTGCAAAAGGAGAAAAAAAATCGGATATGTATGTGTGTGTGCGTATCTATATATATATATATATATATATATATATATGGCTGTGATGAAATAGAGATTGGATCTTGACCATTAGCTAGAAGCTCGTCGATGACACTGTTGTAGAATTTGACACCTAGTGGGTTCACTCCCTTACTGACTTTCCCCACTGCAAGCAAAATTTTTATACAGAAATTGTCAATATCACAAGCTATAAAAATAAATAAATAAAAAAGAAAGAAGTAAGATCAAATTAATGGTTAATTATGACTTATCAAATTAATAGTCAAGTGTTTCCCAACAAGACATCGATCTCTAATACAAAACTTTTATTTAATAAAGATCAATATATGATTCTAACTTCTTTATATATATATATATATATAAATCTAACAAAAAAATACAATTTTTCTTATCCGAAAATACTAAAAATAATAATAAATATAAATAAATGAGTAAATAAAGATGACTCTAACCATCCGATTTCACTACTTCCATATGGAGTACTGTTGATCGGATCATCCATCCCCATGATGAAGTAGTATGCATGCAATCGAAAAATCAGAGTTGGAAGATATCTTAAATATTGGGCACCCTGGCCTCTTACATGCATGGAGATATGAAGTCGTAGAGATCAAGATTGATATATTCAAGCAATCGATTATCTTACGAGGTAATACTCTGGACCATGAGATGGAGAATCTGAAGGAGTCCAAGCCAATTTTTTTCATCAAGGCTATGTCCCCCTGTAACATTTCTAGCTCACTCATTTTGGTAGATTGAATATAATATATTAAAAGAACATAAAAAGGATTAAAAAACCAACTGATCGATCATTAATTTCAATATAAATTCATATATAGTGCCAAAGAGTGAGAACTGATGGAGAAGAGATCAAAATTAAGATATCGGTCATATCATTCGCCATACCTTATAACGATGATAAAAGTCATCGGCTACATTTCCTGTGCTAGCATCTGCTATTTTTTCTGCCATGCCACCATAAGAATTTTTTAGAAACAATTGCAAGAAAAAGTTAATTGAATGTTAGTATGGAATCAGATCATAACCATCCATCTAAAGTTATTATAAAGCAAATTTACCCAAAATATTGTATGATGACTGTAAGCGCGCAAATTATTTACCGTACGATTTGTTTTGCATTTTTTTTCCTTTTTTTTTTTTTTTTGTTTGTTTTTGAGTAGTAAATTATTAACCTAAGAATATCTTACATGTCCTTGTAACATGCAAAATATGCAATGTCTAAACTTTAGTCACAAAATTTAACCAAACTATTAAACTTGTGGAACTCATGCTTGAATTATTTATTTATTTATTTATTTATTTATTTGGCACAATTAAAGGATTCGAACCCTTAACCTATCATAATTCTAACCCTTTACACTACCCTTTCTCACCACTAGGTTAGCCCCAGTGGCTTAGCTCATGCAAGAATTTGAAAGATCTTGGTTATAGGGTGCTTCAATCCCTCTCTAAGGATTGCATTATTTCAAAATTTAAGATCTCTGTTCCCTGTTTATTTTGTTTTTCGTTTTTTTTTTTTCTTTTTGTTTTTTTGTTTTTTGGCTTTTTGTGCAATACCGACCACAGAAAAACAATTTTGAAGTGTTAGAGCCAAATAGGCTGGTTCTGAGTAAGTGAGAAACTGCTTTTGTACACTTGAGCTTTGTGCTGACAGCCTACAAATCTCTTGGAGTCCTACACAAATGTAGGATTAAAACACAAATGGTACTATAAAGAGAGAGAGAGAGACAGATTAAACCTGGTTGGTCCTTAGTGAATGTGTCCCATATACTCAGCCCCTTTCCATCTATATATGCTGCTCCTTCAGACTAAGATAAAAACAATACAAAACACATAAATGCATGTATTTACGTACAGGCATGCAATAACATTCAAATGTTCCCCTACAAAATGAAACATGCAGCCAGCCTGCCTGCATACCTGGTAAGCAGCTGATCCTGCTCCAAAGATGAAATCGGTCGGAAAAATGGTTCGGTTGAATGGAATCGAGTAAGGACTTGGTTTTGCACCTTCTGTGCTAGCCAGCAAACCAGCCAAGGCTACAAGGCAGACGAGGAAGAGACCTTGAATTGCCATAGCTAATCAACTTCGTTTGCTCAACCCCATATCTAAACTCCCTCTATATATAGAGTTACGAGAAGGATCAAATAATGAAATGAAAATCTTAAACTGTTCTTCTCATTGGCACACGTTGTCCCGATCGACTGGTTGCTGGGACTGAAATTTGATTTTTTTTATTGGTAAATGGACCTGATCACTATTTTGAAATTTTAATAGCATCACGAGCTTGATACAAGATATTTAATTTATATATCCCACTTAGTACAAACAGGAGGAAATCAATACCATGTTGAGTTTTAGCCATCTGATACCATGTTAACTTTCTAACATCAAATTTAGTATTTAAATGATGTGAGATATAAGACTTCCCAACAACCTGAACCCAATCGCCACAACCCTCAACCCATATGATCCACGATCCAAATCTATGATAAAGTGTGCAAACATCATATCTCATACTTGGTTTTGAATTCTCATGTAGACACCCATATGTATCCATCTTAGTGAGTACTCATTAAGTATAAAGTAAATGTATATATGTGTTTCTTCTTCAATACCCAAAAAAAAATTAAAAAAAAATTAAAAATCTAAACAATAAGATAACACACACCCACACACGCACCCACGCAAAGTCGAAGCTCTTTTTTTTTTTTTTTTTTTTTTTTTTGTGTGTTTTTAGGCCAAACAATAAGAGAACACACACTCCATACATGCACCCACACAGAGTCAAAATTGAAACTTCTGCAAACCCAACGCTCTTATTGAGAAGGGACATGTCAATAGACCCAAGGGTCATTGGTAAATGAAAAGTAGTTCATACCATAACTTTAATTTGTTTACTATGATTAAAGTATTAAGAACACGCCACACCATTAAATTAATAAGCCATTGATCCACGACTCTATATGGTGTATTCGTAGATGTTCTTTAATTTTTCGATTTGAAAAGATCAAAACTTCAACTTTAATTAGGTTTTTAGGAGTATAATTTAAGAAACCGTGGATATATTGGTTTCATAATGAAAACCGGCCTCACCAGTGCAATCAAAATAGAATGGAGACATTTGAGTGGAAAGACGAAGATTTTCATCAAGAGAAAATTGTAGTCTTAAATCTTCCCTTTTTTTCTTTCTTTGCTATGGGTATGACATGTATGGGAGGGGAAAAGGTAAATGATCACATAACAATATGACTAAATTGAGGTGATAAAGTAACACGTAAGACTGACAGATACACCACACACAATCCAAATTAACTCAAATGTCAGGATATATATTAGCCAGCTTGGTTAGATAGCGTGACTAATTCAATATACTGATTTTTTTTTGTGTGTGTGTGTTTGTTCTTTTTTAAATTTTCTGAGAACGCCACCGTAACCAGTCTTGCTTCATTTCTCTAATCATAATGCGTACCACTCCAATATTTAACAATACATTCCAAGCCTAATTCTTGTACGTTTAAGGCACCATTGAGTTTTGAACATAGCTTATATATTTTAAAGGGAGAATCATTTTAGGTAGATAGTTCAAATCCCTCACTTGTACTGTAGATTGCATATACGAAACTATACAAATTTACATAAACCTCACACGCATTGTTTCTTGAAATCGAAAGCTTTAATATACTAATTGGTGACTCAAATGCCAGACTCATAACGTTATCCACGCACTTACTCCTTAGCACATTTTCTTAATGACATAACAAAGACGGATAGACCCATTACTGCCTTAAAAAACTTGTTACCTATATATATATATATATATATATATATATATATATATCTTGATGACTTTAAATTTTCTTCTTCATTTTTTTTTTTTTTTTTTTTTTTGGTTGTTGACTAGCTTAAAACTTGTTTTTGATGCGGTAAAGACAACAAACCCAGCCAATTATTTATTTATTTATTTTTAAACAAACCAGTTGCATCAAAGAGGGTTTTAAAATCCAAACTAAGTTGGCACCCTAAAATTTCAAAATCATGTGCGATTGGCTCAGAATATTATTAAATAAAAAAAAAAGATTAACAAGAAATGAAGGAGGGAAGGAAAACAAAGAAGCAAGTTTAGTCTTGGTGACTAATGATTGTCATAATCCAACTCACAAACCAGTACATAAAATCAATTAAATTCTGTATCTATAGGATGGCAATTGAGATAAATCCCGAAAAGTAGCAGAATGAAGGTCCTTAGGAGCTCTCCAACACCAACGGAAACCAACGAATTGCAAACCGACATTAGTAGCCTTATCTGCCACTGCATTCCATATATATGTGTATATATAAAGCAACAAACAATTTTACATTATCATCAACGTTCTCTAAATACTTTGGAAAACATCAATTTTTTGGTTTTGGAGTGTACTTGTTGGTCTTATGTGTTACCAGGGGCAAAGCCAGAAATTCTGTTCAGGTGAGGCGAATTTACCAACAGACGACAGCTGACGATGATTGGCTTGGAAACGTTATCTCTCCTTGGCTCCTTACTACTGGCAACATTTCCAGTACTATAGAAGGGACTCAAGGGAAAGTGGGCTACTGTGTTAGGGTTGGGCCCTTGGGGATCTCTCAAAGGAAGAGAGAGGTGTTTGAATTTTGAAACCTTCAAGGGGTTGTTACAATGCATGTATACGGTTGTGTGTAAGAATATTGAATATTCTAAAAAAATAATGGAGGTTTGACAAATCTCCTTTTTTTTTACAAATCTTCCACACAACATAAGATGGAGATTTGACAAATATCCTTTTCTGAGTAATCATTTGGACTCAAACTCCAAATGGCAGAAGGTGTAAGAATATTCTATAAAATAAAATAAAATAAAAATTCAGAAGCTTAGGAGCATGGTTAGTAAAATATGGTATGGAAGAATATGGGACGGCATACGTAGGGAATATAATTCGGTTTTTCTTGATAAAAATACGATGAAAAATTTGGTAAAAAATAACAGAAACAAAAATAATACGAATACGAGCATATACGAGTACAATATAAATTTTAATTAAAAGTTTGGGACAAAAAATATGCGAGTATTTTACGTTATTTCATTTAGTATATCACTATTAATCACTATTTTTATATTATTTTATTTAAATATTTGTAAAATATTGTTAAAAAATAATTATATATAAAATAAAAATCAATTTTTATTATTTTGTTTTGTTTTATTTTTTGACATTTTCTTAGAAAGAAACCGAAATTTGACTAAGAAGATGACTAAAAATTAATTATGTAAGTCTTGATCTATATATTTTCACATTTACATTCCCTAAATTATTTTATAGTTTTTGTCCTAAAATTATATGAAACCTTGTCTATATACTAGTAAAAGAATAAATACAATCCCCAAAAAATTAGATAAAGAGATAAGAAATTATAATAGAAATATTATAAATTAAATCTTGATTTAACAAAATAAAAAAAATCAAGATATTTTAAATATTGGAAATAATATTGTCGATGATTATAGTAAGAGTCGAATTGTCAACAATATAATGATTAAGAGTATTTTAACGTAAGTATAATACAGAATATGTCAAATACATGAACTATACGTTTGCTAAAAAAAAAAAAAAAAAACGAGTATTTTTAATTATGTTTGAACTTTGTACAGCAAACAGGAGTTTTTTTTTAAATATGTACATACGTATATTATACAGGTATAGTACGAGTATTTACTAACCAGGCTTAAGATAGGTGAGATTTGAAAGTCTATTCCAAAGAGGCATAGTGTATGATAAAAAATTCATAAAAGTTGAGGGTGGGCATCTACCCCACCTAGTGTTAACGTGACTTCGCCCCTCTGTAATTTTATCACCGGCCTCTATTAAGGCATGCCCATGTACGGTTCTGTTACATTTTCCACCTCCCCCTTCTTACCCATAGCAAAAAAATAAAAATATTAATTTTTGTTATCTAAATTAGAACCTTATATGTCGATAGTATGATAGTTTAATGGCAATTTCCTTACTTGTTGAGTAAGCATTAGTACTCATTTTTTGATATTGGAGGATTAGGGCTATAGATTATACCTTACAAGACACCATGTGCAATGCATGATCGCGTGAGAGGAAATTAAGCATAAAGGATATGCCAATAAAATTCTTTACAAATAATAATATAATGTACAGATTACATATAGGAAGAACTAATGTAGCAAAATATGGTATGATTCGAGTATCAAGATAATCAGAGTATGGTATGATTCCGCACGCTTTCCAATTAATCTTTTATTCTTATAATATCGAGGACTTCTATAGGTCGGACTTTGAAATGTTCAAATTATTGTTGTTAGCGGTATTAATATATACTTAATGCTAATCAATGGTAGCTTAAATTAATGTGATACCCAATTATCTTGAAATCTTCTCCATTATATTTTTACAATATATTTAACAATACACACCTCCTATCATAGTAGAATTTTATAATAATAATAATAAATTATTATTATTATTATTAGTATTTTGAGGTTAGCTATTATTATGGAATATGGATCAAAATGAAAGTACTTAATATTCAATTTTTGGAAAATGAAGAGCTTATCCGAAACGGACCGTGAAAGAGGTGGTTGCTATTGTTGAAAGTAGCGTCTCCTTGCTATTGTCGAAACTTGAAAGTACTCCTTATTTATAATTACTAACGGACAATAAGATATCCAAGATTGACCCAGATTTCTAAAGGGTAGGTGCTGTACAATTGCCATAGTGACCATTCATTGGCACTTTATCATTGAAAAATGACAAAGTCTTGGTATGTGTTATACGTTACTGGAAAAAGAAGAAATCAGTCTAGAAATTAGCATTATTAAATTAATTAATATTTTATTATTAGGATCTAGTAAGATGTACTATTTTGGAAAAATATGTTTGATGATCTTTTATTTGGTCATTTGGAGTACTAGTGTTGGAAGTTGTTAAAGGTGTTAGACATGTATCAATGGTGAAAGTGCTATATAAGTTATGAAAATCATAAATAATTTTAAATATAAAATAAAATATTACGAGTGAATTTTGAATGAAAAATTAAACTTTGGCTTTTGAGAAGGACTCTGTATTTCTTTGGTGGATCATATTGAGTGGTGAGAATAGCCCCTGTACTCTTGTCCCTTAGGTGGTGGGTTCCTTGGGGTGGCGTGTCTAAATTTAACCTAATGTCCTCATCTCATTCCTGATTGTATTTGGTTCATCTTTATTACGATTAGAAACGGAGAAGGGAAAAGTGGGTAAAACCCTTGTATTCAATATGAATAATACATGTACATGAGGGACCTATATATAGGTATGAAAGAATAGGAAAACAGCTGTACAACAGTACACGGTAACAACAACTGTACAACAAGTACATGGTACAGCTGTACAACTGTACACGGTAACAGTACAGTACATGAGGAAATCCTATGCTATTCAGTACACGGTAACACCCCCCTTCAAATTCAAGTAGGGTGTATAGAGACCAACTTGAGTTTGGAAACTAAATCGAGATGGCGTCCTAGGGGGATGAGCTTTGGTGAAGATGTCTGCAGGCTGATATTCAGCCTGCAGTGCTAGAGCCGGCGGAGACAGTTTGCTTCTTGCTACGCCAGGAAATAAGGGAGGTGCCAAGAAAGAAACAGTAGCCAATGGTAGAACGTCAGTCAATCGGATCACCTGCCCAATCAACGTCGGAGTAGGCACGCAACTCAAGGGAAGAGTCGGCAGAAAAATGAAAACCATGATATAAGGTACCTTTAATATACCAAAGGATCCAGGAGAACAGCTGCATAATGAGAAGAGTGAGGAGCAGACATAAACTGACTGACAAGATGCACTGCATAGGCAAGATCGGGCCGAGTGACAGTGAGATAAACAAGGCTGCCAACTAACTGTCGGTACAAGGTAGCATCATGGAGGGGTGTACCATCAAGAGGAGTGAGACGAACATTAGGCTCGAGAGAAGTTGAAGCAGTCTTGCTATCAGTAAGACCAGCACGGGTGAAGAGATCAAAAGCATACTTAGCCTGGGAAAAATAGTATCCCTGAGAATCAGAAGAAATCTCAAGATCCAAAAAGTAGCTAAGGGAACCAAGATCCTTCATCTCAAAGTGCTGGCTAAGAAATTGTTTCAGAGTAGAAATGCCAGTAGAGTCATCACCAGTGATAATCATATCATCAACATAGAGAAACAGAAGAGTGGTGCCATGATCAGTCTAACGAACAAAAAGAGCGGAGTCATAGGGACTAGATGTAAAACCGAAATTTCCAATAACAGAACTGAATTTGGCAAACCAGGCTCAAGAAGCTTGCTTGAGACCATACAAGGCGCAACGGAGTTGACAGACCTGGTTAGGAGGATGATCATACCCAGGAGGTGGTTGCATGTAGACTTCTTCATGAAGATCACCGTTAAGAAATGCATTCTTAACATCCATTTGAAATAACCCCCATTGGCGGACAGCGGCCACAGCCAAGAGACTCCTGACAGAAGTAAAACGGGTGACGGGAGCAAAGGTCTCTTCATAGTCAATCCCATACTCCTGAGTAAAGCCTTTGGCAACGAGGTGAGCCTTATAGCATTCAATAGATCCATCAAAGCGGGTCTTGATCTTGTAAACCTATTTGCAACCAATGGCATGTTTGCCCAAGAGAAGATTAACCAAGTCCCAAGTATGATTTCGGTGTAAAGCCTGTAATCCATTATCCATTGCTTGCTGCCAAAGAGGGTTAGTACGAGCCTCTCGATAAGATTGAGGCTCATGTTGAGAAAGAATAGTGGAGAAGCAATGAAAGTCACGAAGATGGACTGGCAGTTTTCTTACCCTAGTAGAACGGCGAAAAGATGAATCGAGAACAGGAGGAGATAGGGGAGGAGTGGGAACAAGAGTGTCAAGATCATCAGGCGGGACGGGCACTGCAGGAGGGGCCGTAGTTGTTGTGTCTGAACCTGTGTCAACATCATCAGAAAATAAAGGAATAGAAGGGTTAGTGAATAGAGAAAGGGTAGATGAGGTAAGGAGATAAAATTTGGAGAGGGAGGAGAACATTTTATGTTCCCAAAAGACCACATGACGGGAAATACGAAAGTGTTTGGAGATAGGATCCCAACACCTATAGCCTTTGTGTTCTATCCCATAACCCAAGAAGCAGCAGAGACGTGCACGAGGTTGAAGCTTGGTACGCTCATGTGGTTGAAGTAACACAAAACAGGCACAGCCAAAGACACGAAGAGAACTGTAGTTAGGAAGTGTACCATAAAGCCGTTCATGAGGAGATTGATTATTAATGACAAGAGAGGGAATGTGATTGATGGTGTAAACGGTGGTGAGAGCAGCTTCTCCCCAAAAATGCTTAGGACAGGAGGAGGAGAGAAGAAGTTAACGAACAGTGTCAAAAATGTGACAATGTTTGCGTTCGGCACGACCATTTTGCTGAGAGGTGCCTAGCCAAGAACGATGAGGAAGGGTGCCTTGTTGTTGAAGAAATTAGAGGAAGTTAGTGTCGCAGTACTCCATAACATTATCTGCATGAAAAATTTTAATTGGACGCAAAAACTGAGTGGTAATCATGCGGGCAAAGTTATCGTAAAGTTGTTTCAGTTCAGAGTGATGCTGCATAAGATAAATCCAAGTAAAACGAGAATAATCATCAATAAAGATAACAAAATACTTGGACCCACCCATGGTGGTAGAAAGAGAGGGACCCCAAATATCAGAATGAACTAAGTCAAAGGGGGCATCGGAAACAGAATCACTATTAGAAAAAAGTAAAGCAGGTTGTTTACCAAGCTGACAAGATAAACAATCATCATATTTATTGATTACAGGGCCTAAAAAACCACTAGAAGCCAGTCTTTGTAAACGACTAAAAGAAACATGTCCTAAGCGAGCATGCCAAAGAGTTAAAGAGGGAGGAGTTGAGGCAACAGCGGGGTGAGCGGGAGAGGTAAGGTGGGATGGTGTGTGGAGGTTGACCAGTTCAAATAAACGTCCAACTTTACGGCCGGTCCCAAGTGTCTGTCCCGTCTTTGGATCCTGTACAAGACAACCAGTAAAAGAAAAAATAACATTAAAACCAAGTTCACAAAGTTGTCCTACAGAAATAAGATTTAAATAAGTTGAGGAATGAAATAAGTATCAGGGAGAGACACTTTTGACTTAGGGACTTGTCCAATGTGATTAACATGCATGTAAGAGCCATCAGCAGTATGAATAGCAGTAAGATGGGAGGTATGAGCTTTAGTAGTGAAAAGAGAGTGATCAGATGTCATATGATTACAGCAGGCGGGATTAAAATACCAAGAGGAAGTACCTGGTGTGACGGAGAGAGCAGTAGGAGGAGGATTACTAGAAATAAAGAGGACCTATTTGAGAAGAACGGTGAGATCGGCATTAGAAAGAGATGAAGTGGGAGAGGTAGATGGAAAAATGTCCTCAATAGCAGCAGCAGTAGTGGAACGATGGTGAGGCTTGAGCCTGTTAGACCTGGATGAATTTCCTCTAGAACGGTCATGTTTAGGTTGTGGATTTGGATTGCGTGGACAGTCATTTAGGAAATGGCCTGGACCACGCTTGTGACAATGTTTGCAAACTCGAGTAGGACAGTGAAACAAATATGATCAGGCTCATGACAAAACTTGCAACCTGATAGAGATGGACGCCCAGAAGGAGGAGTAGCCAGAGCAGTGTGGGTCGGTGTTGAGGAGGGAGCTGCAAGAGCAGATTCAGCAGAGGGAGAAAGGCGAGTACAGCGCCGAGTCTCATATGCAACAAGTTCAGAAACAGCACTTTCCAGGGTCAATAATGGAGTGCGATAAAGCAAAATGGCACACATAGGTTCGAAGACATCATCCAAGGCCATCAGAAAATGGATTAGACGCTGCTGATTTCGGTAACTAAGAAACTTTGCCGCATCCTGAGAACAGGTCCAAGGAGCTTCTGAAGTGGCCAATTGATCCCAAAAGGCCTGCATGCGGGAGTGGAAACTGTCAATTGGTTCTCCAGGCTGTTGACGCATGCGGTGAAGTTGGTCTAGAAGTTGGTACTGATGAGAGAGACCAGCAGTGGTATAGCGGTCGGCAAGAAAATCTCAAATAGCTTTGGCAGTTTCAAAACGGCCAAACTGCATACCAATGGATGGAATAGAGGTATTGCAAAAAGCAGAGATGATCTTCTAATTCTTACTGTCCCACTCTTCAAGACGATCCACAAATTTCTCTTCAACCTCTTCTGGCCCTTTCTTTGGTTCAGTGATATCGCCAGTGACAATTCGCCAGAGTTTGTGACCTCGAAGGTAACCAGACATGGCTTGAGCTCAAAGAATATAATTCTGGCCATTTAAGACCAGAGGGATGTTGATAGCAAGCTTTGAGTTACTCATAACTGCACATTTGGAGTAGAATTAGCCAAAAATGAGCTCAAAAATGAGATCAGAGGGCTGAAATACCTAAGAATGACTGTCTATTCACTGAAAATAGCCTAGAAATGGAGAAAATGAAGAAAAAAACAGCAAACGGATGCAGTAGGGCTGACGTGGCAACAGTGATGACATGGCAGTGCTAACGTGGCAATGCTGACGTGGCAGGATGATGTAGCAATGACATGACGATGATGTGGCGATGACGGGGCGCTGACGTAGGCGAAGCAGATGTGCTAGCGCGTGGTAGCGCGTGGGATCTACAGTGCGAGTAGATCTCACGCGCGATTCTTCAGGTGGCGCGTGAGGGCGCGTGGGATGGCTTCAGGTGGCGTGTAAGGGCGCGTGCGATGGTTTCTGGCAACGCGGTTAACGGCGTTCTGCGGATCGTGGAGGTACGAAGCTTTTGAAGGTTGGTTTAGGTGTTGGTGGTGTGCGGAAGGCTTTGAACTGGGATGGACAGAAATGGGGCGACAATGGTGTTGTTTCTCTTCGCCGGAAAAGAAGGACGACGACGGTGGGCGGTGATCAACGACTGTGGAAGGCGGCACTTGGCTCTGATACCATATTACGATTAGAAACGGAGAAGGGAAAAGTGGGTAAAACCCTTGTATTCAGTATGAATAATACATGTATATGAGGGACCTATATATAGGTATAAAAGAATAGGGAAACAGCTGTACAACAGTACACGGTAACAACAGCTAGACAACAATACACGGTACAGCTGTACACGGTAACAGTACAATACATGGGGAAATCCTATGTTATTCAGTACACGGTAACAATCTTCTTTGTTTTGCCTCCACTTTGGTTTGAGAGAGAGAGAGAGATGTTTGGTTGATAATTTGACATTGAATATGAAAGAGTGAAAGAACTAAAAGGCTTCTTACGTACTTTTTAAGATGAAGGCTTAAACGATGGTTTGCATTGAATAAAACGCAAGCATTTTATAATTAAGATCAACACAGAAAAGAGATGAATTTTATTTATTTACATGAATGTCCAAAAGAGAGTACATATTCTCTCATTATTAATTTTCTCAGCACATTGACAACATATACACAGTCGCATCAAAAAGAAGGGGGGGGGGGACCCCACAAAAAATAGGACTAATGAGTTGCATTTTACTTGAGGAGGAAATTCTTTAACCCATTGTTGAAATCGACGTACGTAAATGATGCTAAATCCAATGGTATAACCATAATTCCATTCCAAGTCGTCAAGCAATAACCACAAATAATATCCCTTCACATTCACGCCCTCCCTGCAAAGGGTAGGTCAGATAACAAAAGATTGCGGCTTAGGACTATAGTGATTTGTGCATCGTGAGAGATTAGTCTAAATCTAATGGCTTGAAATATATAGTATTTGGTCTTGAATTCCCTTCAGATAGACAAAGAGCCAGTTTAATGGGGTCTAAAAAACCATTTACACCTTAGTATGTTTAGTAAAAATCACATATGGTGGTTTTTTATTTTTGTTATAAAGTGAAATACGATGCTTTCTAACTATATTATACAAATTATGTGTATTATTTTTGTTATAAAGTGAAATATGATGATTTTTGGGAAACACACTTAAAACCTAACTACTCACTGCTCAACCAACCACATAGGGCGACAATTAATTCATTGTGGTGTACTGTCCTATACAACATTTGAAATGACTCAATATAGTGACCTTCATAGCTTTTAGATGGATCTTCTTTTCTTTCAAACTTGCACAAAAAAAAAAAAAAAAAAAAAAAAAAAAAAAAAAAAAAAAAAAACAGAAACACACTTTTGATTTTTAATAAATGACATTTTTATTTTGTGTATTGATATTTCCATAATCCACAACTAATTCGTGTTTTAAAATGCAGTGTAAAACACAATGGAACTCATTCATATTTCAGGGGACGTGGAAGCTTCCCCAAAATCATTTCAGGGTTTCAAAAGATTTTTGACAAACCTTTAGGGTTGGGTTTGGACGGCCCAATGAAAATTAAATTGCCCCTGGTTTATAAACATTTTCATCTACTATCGTAAATAGGGCCATATAGAAATTGTCAGCAACCATCACAAGAAAGTAAAATGCCAGCATTCTAGAAATCCAAAAACTAATCTTAAACCAACAAACTGAGCTGATACCCCCAATCTCTCTAAATGGTGGATTTGTAGCCTCAAATGCCATGCAAATTAAAGGCTAACAAACCGATTTAATTTCCATGGGACATCCAAACAAGACATTAAGTTATTGCTTTTGCCATATGCCAAGACAACGAAGTTCCAATTCTAAAGGGGTCACCCGCCCCCTTCCCTCCATACCTAGCTATCAAAGCTTTTGCACTGGATCATTCAGTGACTTTCTCCGAATTGGAATCAAATATTTAACCTTTGACCTTTTTAAATTTTGATCAACTTTGTGAATTTTGTGTGTGTGTGTGTGTGTGTGTGTGTGTGTGTGTGTGTGTGTGTGTACAATAAGGGGTGTTCCAGCCCCTAACCTACTCATGCCCTTCACCCAACCCACCCAACCCACTAGGCTAACCCAGTGGCTTAACTTTGTAATGTTTTACTTGTACACGATAGTTCCCACTCTCTACAACCAGTAAATGCATGAATAAATTATACTCTATGAAGCATCTGAAAGGTAAGCGTTCGAGATAACAATAAATGCCGGCATAGAAAGTTTTCACTATGCAATGGAAGAAAAAAAACAAACTGGACAATAAACATACTATTGAGTGCCGGTGGGAGACATCCACCAAGTTGGTTGTACCAGTGATAATAAAAATACGATAACGATCAGGGAGGCAGGCTGTAGAAAACTCACGAATTAGAGATTGCAGCTGTTGTAGACATGACCGTGCAGCAATGTGCACAAGCACTACCATCCTCGAAGTTCATGCCTAGATAATTGAGAAGCTTCCTGAATTACCATTATGACAGCTTCTTGAGCTCTATGCCAATAAACAAGTTGCATTTAAAATTGCTTAGCAGAAATTGGAAGGGGATGCTCTTTCAAGAACTCCATACAACTTCGTTTCGTATTCCTCAAGTAGAAAGCAATAAGGACAAATTATTCAGGACCGATCTCCCCTTCCTCTAACTCGTCCACTGGGAAGACTGCGCTGAAATCTAATTGATCTCTTGATTCCACTTCCTTAACAAACCCACCTTCGAAATCAAGAAAGTCATCGGGATTAGTTTCGGCAATGAGATCTGAGTATGCATCTATCAAGCCTTGCTCAAAATCAAAATCCATGTCTTCAAGGAAACCCAGTTCTTTAATCTTAGAGCTGGAATATGTCTCGCCATCTTCCGCTCTATGAATCAATATATCATTATCTGCTACAACTGGTTTTGTGCCTTCCACAATTCTTTCCAATAATGGTCCATCTGATGAGTTGTATAATTCTTTCCCAGTACTGCCTTGATGAGGGGATTGAAATACATTATCAGGTTTCACATGCTTAATGAGATCTAAGACCCGAGGATCTGGGGTGCTGCCATCTTCTTCTATTTCCTCCTCCTTGAAGGGAACAACTTCTGGACTAGGGTGATCATTGTTGACATAGTCCTTAAGCTCTGTTTTATGAAGACGGGGATTTGAATCTTTAAGAACTTCAAAATCGTAGCCATGAGATGGAAGAAAAACATGAATGACAGGGTACTCCAAAATAACTAAATTGGCCAATTGTTGGCTTATTGGAGCCTTGATGTCCAACTCGCGAAAAGGAGACTTGGGGCCCTGCAATGATAAAATTTATTTAGATAAAAGATATTTAATTGATAACATATAAATAAATAAACCGATGGTACCCATGAGGACAAAATTGGAAGGAAAATAGGTTTGGTAGGACTGAAGGCCAACAGAGAACTCATTGAGCACAATACCACCCATAGTCCAACCCGAGTGCAACCAGGAATGCAACTTTCTCAACTCATAACACACTGAGAACTCATTTTTTTCCTGCTTTTTTTTTTTTTTTTTTTTTTGAAACATATTTGAAAGTAGGGTTTTTTCCTCTTTTTTTTTTTTTTTTTTTTTGGGGGGGGGGGGGGGGGGGGGGGTGGAAGGGGTTGTTTTACTTTGCCCTCAATAAATCATCCAAAGTTCAAACATTGTTATTTCTCTTTTTGGTGTGCACATGCATCAATGAATATTCCACTAATACAAATATTTCTTTTCTTGACTGCACTGTCAAATAAACCACCACCAAAAGTAGTTCAATGCATAGTACACATGGATACATTACAAATCAGCTAGCTCAGCTTGGGTTATGTTACTCAATGCTTCAAGTCCTTCAACCCTAGCCCAATGATAAAGGCCAGTGCAACCATACATCACAACTGATTAGGTCGGTCAGGTTAGGTTTGAACCCAGGCTACCCAGCCAAAGTTGTACCTACTCTGCAAGGGATGGGAGAATCCCTTGATGATAGTTTTTTTTTTTTTTTTTTAAATTTTAATCTGAAAGTGACATTTGTACTCATATCAAGCTGAACCATTTCTAATTTCGTATCTTGGGTGCCCAGAATAAAGAATTGAGCCACCAATCCACCATTTACCAGAAAGGAAAAAGAAAAACAATTTGAACCACTGCCAACCAGAAAGGAGAAAGAAAAACCTTGGGATATTTACGGATGAAAAACTTGAGGCAATCCAAATGCTCCTCACAGAATTGCCTAAGCTGATGGTTCCATGGGCCAGCTTTTAGATGCTTTTCAATTACAGAGCAGAGAGTCGTGTTTTCATGTACTCTGAAATAAAATCAAATGCATCATTCTCTAGGCATATTAGCCAGGCCTGTGCTAATGAGAAATGAAACACTAAGAGATGGTCCCAAAACAAAAAAAAAAAAAGGAATGTTAAAGACAATATTTTTCTCAATACAGAAATTGGTGCAACAGCTTACCCATGGTCTAGTATAACAACATCTGTTGAATGAAACCGCCACTCTATCGTCCAAGAGATGAATTTCTTCCTGGAAGACAAAATATCAAATGAAATTTGACTGATTGATTGAAAAAATAGTCCAAAATCTCCATCTACAAATCTTCAAGAACAATAACATTTATTAGAACCTAACTCCCCTTTAATACCAATGAGGTATAATTAAATAAATAATAATTGTACAAATATTTGTAATAGCTAAAAAGGGGCAGTAAATGCTGATACGACGCAAGGACAAACCTGAGTTGTTAACAACTACTAAGTTCCTTTTTTGATGACTAATTTTTCAAAAATGAAGGATCATGAATGTTCATAATATTCAAGCACGCAAAGCTGTCTTCACACTCTAACTGTTAATGTAAGATGCTTTCCTAAGTCATTGATTAAATTTCAAAAGTAAAATGTTAATCTCTGCTCCAGGGGCATGAAAAGGACAGATGCCCCACCGTTAAATTTTAAAAAAATTGTATAGAAAATTTTCGAAGTGTTAGAAAGAGTTGTATATATGTCTGGATCATATTTGTGGAGAGCCAGTCCAGATACTGTCTTCAGGGTGATTCCAATTATTTATATATTTATTATAATAAATAAATAAATATAGGAAAAGCAAGCAAAACAAACGGAGAGACCAACCAAGGAAAATTCTGCATCATGGGTCCCAGAACTCACTAATTCCGATGCGTCCTCGAAAGAAGACTTGCAGTCTGGACACCCAAAGAAGAAGAAGAAAAAAAAAATTGGTGTTCCAGTGAATGATGGTGTAAAGTTCAATATACAACACTGACCATACACCACAAGTTGGCCTGCAAATCCACTCTATGAGTTTCCATCTCCTTCCCTACTACCCTTCCTCTCAATACTTGCCCATCCAAAATTGATTTAGGTCCCCTACTCCCACAAACTGAAAAATATGATAAAACAAATTACTTCTGTTGTAAATAGAACTTGAAGGGTTAAATATATCTTCATTCCGTCCTTCTACACTCTCATTCTTGAATTTTTAACTTTTAAGTTAACAACCCCCCCCCCCCCCCCCCCCAAAAAAAAATAAATAAAAATAAAATAAAAACAACCACGCAGGGGGACAGGTTCAACAACAATTACTAATATAATAGTCCCTTTCCTCATACCAAAATACATATGTGAGAATAAAAGATTGAGCTCAGAAATTTCAAAGGAAACTAAGGAAAGGAAATATTCACGAATATGAAATCTTGGAATGCTATTTGTAGACATAAGTTCATTTGTGGGTTTGGATTTTGTGAAGGCCATAACACAAACTAAATTGTACTAGGTTAGTTGGTGTCCAATGGAAGGCCTAAATAATATTTTGGCCCCCTTTTGGAATTTCATATGATTGCAGACTACTATACATGCATGTTCCAGTTAATCTCAAAGCCTCAAGGGTGTGAAAGGCAGTTTTCAATAGAGAGGTATTCTAAAGGGCTTGCACTGGGAAATAGCTAAGGTGAATGACTTGCACAAGAGTACCCATGCAACACTGGATTCTAGAATTCAAAATTAATGAATTCCTCCTGAAGATCAAGATGCTGCTTATGTCATGGATCACATTGACCATAGAAATAACTAAATAAGGAAGGAAATGAAGACTTTACGATAGAATATTCAAAGATAAACAACATCCAACAAATCACAAGTTTAATACAAATGTAGAAACTTGTTAAAATTGACCACTGAGATTTCAGTGTTGGGTGATATGATTGGAGAGAGAGAGAGAGAGAGAGAGATTGACACCCAACTCAATTTTCAATCATTTCAAACTTCGCTAAAACACCTTCCACTTGCAAACAACTTTAAAGATCTAAAAATTATTTCAATAATCATCAAATCATCCCTTATACATACAAAACAGAATATAACTATATCAAAATTGCAAATTCAAGTAAAAAACTTATCATAAAACAGAAATCTCCAAAAACTAAAAGTAAAGAAAAAGGCCACAAATTATCATATTCCATCACATTAGACCGTCCAACAAATCACACCAAAAAAAAAATAAAAAAATAATGCAAGATTTAATGAAATAAATAATAACCTTTGGTCATATCGAGATTGATTTTTTGCCCTCTTGGACATTCCCTGTGGGAGGAACAGGAGTTTCATCCTCCGGTGACTTGCGGCCTTCCGAAGGCTTTGAAGATGGAATGGCAGCTTAAAATGTGAATACCCGCACAGTTTAACTCTCATTCTCTGAGCAGATTCAGAGACCCTCTTCACTTCCTCAAGCAAATTATAATCTACCCACACAGAATATTTCAATGCAGCAAAAGAGGAAATGATATTTGATGTTAGTATGAAAACCTTCCTAGAGCATATTTTAATCCACCCACATAAAAATTCTCAACACTAAAATGGCATTGAGATTTACAACAACAACAACAAAAATGCAGACTTTCTCAAGAAAATAATAATATGCCAATAAGCAGAATATTAATCCTAGAAAATGGGAATTGAATTTTGGAAAAAAAAGAAAGAAAGAAAGAAAGAAAAAAATAGAAAACTTTTTCCCTCAAATTAATGTCATCCCCTGAGAAAAAATTTCAAAATAGTGAAAGGGTATTGAAGTTTGAAGGAAAAGAAGCATACTTTCCTGAGAAAATGTTAATCTTCCCAGAAAGAAATCATTAAAAGCTTCAAAAGGGTATTGGTATTTAATGAAAAAAATTAGAAAAATTGGGAAAGATGACCACAGTCATTACACAAAAACTCCATGAATCCGTGAAAAGTATTTAAAACTTCAAGTCAAATTTAAAAATAGTGAACTTCCTCAAGCAATTTTCACCGTACACATGAAATCTACAGCCTTGTGAAAAGGGTATCCAAATTTAATGAAAATATAACCCCTTTCTCAAGAAAATTAAAATATTTCAATTATGGAAATCTTCAATCTAAAGAAAACCTAACAAATTAGAAATAGAAAAGTACCTGAAAGGAGGATATTATCATCAAATTGAGAAAGAGGAACGAACTGGGTCTGTAGTCTCTTGCCTGTACATCTGGTGCGTTGTTTGTGAGCTTTGACACAAGCAAGACCACAAGAGCGTAAGGAACAACCTGGGCATTTGTACTTTGATGGGTTCGATTTGCACTCTTCGCATAGCGGTGACTGTTTTGGGGTTTGGGTTGTTTGTTCTTTTTCCTCCATGTGAGAGAGAGAGAGCTATAGGGTTTACCAGCAGACCAGAACTAGAAAAAATAGGGTTTATGAATATTGTTTGTGTAACTATTGAAACGCCACTGTTTTTTATTTGGGATAGCTGCTGCTTTTGTGGTTTTTGCTGTAGAAGAAGAGAAGTAGAAGTTATTGCTGCCCCTATTAGGGGCTGAGTTGTGTTTGGGAACTATATTTCAAAAGTGTAGAAATAAAATAAATGTTCATACAGGAGTCTATCTACTAACAAGCTTTATAGTAACCTACAATTGCAGTAAAACTATTACATACCATTCTAATAAATTTCAGGGGATATCAAATTATAAACAAAATAGATATTATTAAAATATTAAAAATTATACCAAGCAACCTTGAAATGACAAAGGCTAAATTTTTAATGAGTTATGGCAGATATTAAGAAACTAGAATATCTTAATCAACCTATCACCTCATATTATACTACACTGAGTAACTTATAAAAATAATACTCAGCAAATCAAAGATCTTTGACTCGTATATGTCACAAAATTCATTAATGAACAACTAATGAAATAAAAAATAGGAAAACAACTTGCCCAGAAACTGTTAGCAAATCCCTGCTAGTTTAATTGGTAAGAACAAACAAAGCAAAAGCACATTATATACCCCCATTTTACAAGTCGTACACCACAATGTATCTATTTCCACTGTTCATCTTGCTGAAAACAAACACGTAACTCTGTTGACTATCGATTACTTTAAAACAGCCTCAAATCTAGAAGAGACACAACACCATTGACTTCAACAATGAACCCAGCTTATTTGTAACTACCTTAAAAATATTGTATTGGGTTTCAATTGATTTATGTTTGCTGATCAAAAAATATGTATATATTGTATTGGGACTAAGAAATTGGGTCCCCCTCGTGGACAATAATTTGATGCCCTACATCTTTCTTGGATGAGTGCAAATGTAAAGCTACATGCAACTATGCAAGCCGTTGAATTAAGCAATGTAAGACTAAACACACTTTTCATCGAACAGTTGGTCTGCAATATAACCGAAATTAGTCGAGGTGCGTTTTCAATTCCTTTAGAGATGAAAACAATGTACAAGGGGAGGTAAGCAACACCCCAAAAGCATTCAGGAAGCAAAAGTGGCCGGCGCACCAGCTGATTGGTTTAGAGAGATAGAGGTGCGTGAAAGTGTGAGAAAATAGAGAGAAAAAGAAGAGGTCTTACCTGCTAAAGGTTACCGGAGAGAGAAGCAAAAGTCGCCGACGCAAAAGTCGCCGACGCAAAAGTCGCCGACGCAAAGGTCGCCAATGGTCAGCTTCAAAGAGACGAGAAGGGAAGCCTCGAACGTTGAACGAGTGGCGAGAAAGAGGAGAAGCAGTAGCTAGGGATTGCTTTTTCGTTTGGGAGCCCTTAACCGCGTTTGGGCTGCCGACTAGTGTTCCCAAACACAGGCAATACCCCTCTTTTCATGCCTTCTCTCTCTATAAATTGAGCTCCGTCATCCCTTAACACTTAGGAAGCACGGACACTTCTATGGAAACACGGATACTTTTCTAGAGGTGCCGTGTTCATAGACACATATCAAACATGACACCTCTTTTTTCTTATTTTTTTTGTCCTTTTAATCTTCTTTCTTTTCTTTTTGTCATATTTTATCAATGAATAACTTCACTAGGGTTTCTAAAAATAATACAAAAGATGCATTTTGAATGATAGATGTGAAATCATATGATATTATTTAGCTATATACATAAAATATGCATTTTATTAATAGTGTGTCATCGTCGTATTGTGTCCTAAATTTTGAGGATTTACTGTATCGGCATATTCGTATCGCGTTGTAACCAGTATCGCGTGTTCGTGTCCGTGCTTCTTAACTCAACACTAAAATTTTATTGGAACCCATTAGCCAATAGGTCTAAGTATCTAACTATAAATAAATTACATCAAAAACCAAAACAAAAACAAAAACCTTACCAAATAATTGAAAGGTAACGAAACTTCTAAAAACATCTTACCGAAAAAGGGAAAAAAAAATTAATTAAATGGTTAAAATCATTTAAATGAGTTGATAATTTATGGAAAATAAACCTTAAGCGGAATCCATTATTTGGTTGATCTTGTAATAATTTATATGAATAAAGGGGCTGGCAACTGGGCGGGTTGGGTGGGTTTGGGTTGAGGCATAAATGGATTGGGTTGGGTTTGGGCTGGTTCATTAATGGGTTATATAATTTGTGCCATTAGGGAACAGCTATTGCAACCCCCCACATTTTTTAATTAAAAAAATTATTAGGGGGATTTGGCCATTAGTCCACAATATATAACTTATTTGGCAATTAGTCAAGCAATTCTTTTTTTAACTCAAATAGTCCATTTATCCATAATCTGACAAAAGTACCCTTTGAAACCCAACTCTATGTTTTTCCTCCCCTCATTCATTCTATTATGTCTCTGATTTGTCACCAGGCAAACATGACCACCACGCCATCGAGCATCGCCACCAGATCTGGTTCCTCCCTCCTTCCTTTTCTGACTACTCACCTGGCAAGCATGACCACCACACCAACAAGCATAAGCACTACACTGTCGAGCATCACCATTAGATCTGGTTCTTTTCTAACTAGATTTATTCAACCATCAAGTTGTTTGTGTTCTTCATCTTTATTCTATGATCATTAGATTCAAAGTAGCCAAAAGAGAAGAAGGTGTGAATAGTGTAATCTGGTAATCTGGTGCTATGAAGATGATGATTAATTGTATTGTGGAGATGATGATTTGCGAAGGACGGCTCGACCAAGAGAGAAGAAGGTGTGGATGGTGCAATCTGGTGATCTGGTGCTGTGAAGATGATGATTGATTGTGTTATGGAGATGATAATCTTCGAAGGAGGGCTCCACCAAGAGAGAAGAGGGTGTGAATGATCCAATTTGGTGCTAGGGTTCGTTTTGGGTAGTCAAACAATTTCTCTATAATTTCTTAAGTTTTTTTTATTTCAAGAGTTGCAATTCAACTTCTGAACAAAAAAAATGCTTCCTTTACTGTATATAAAACAGCAAGACTTTACTTTACAGGTTATATGGACTTTAATTAGGATGATATCCTTATAAAACTAGTTTTACAAAGTAAACCATACAAAATCGTAAAATTTTACTACTTCACTGTAAAATTTTACTAGTTCAAATCTAGAAGGAAACAAATAAGGCATTTTTTTTACAAGGACATAAGGAGTAATAGTTGAGCTTCAAATTGGAGAAAATGGAGTTTAGTTTTTTTTTTTTTTTTTTTGGGTCCCTAGTCAAGCTTCAGATCGGAATGTTGGGAACAATCCCATCTTTGCAAGAAGCTAACCAAGCCCTTGTCACGCACCTACATTCCTAACTTTCAAAGTAGTAAAATTCGCTGTAAAATTTATTTCGTAAAATAGTAAAATTTTACTACTTCATTATAAATTTTACTACAGAAATAATAAAATTTTACTACTTCGTAAAGTAGTAAAATTTTACAGTTTTATGAAATATTACGTTAGACTGTGTCAAGTAGTAAAATTTTACGATTTTAATTTTTTTAATAATTACTTAATCAATATGGATCTTTTTTCGAAAATATCAACGAGTAGATTCCAAAAATATAATTTTTTTTTTTATAAACGGAAATGTATATTGTAAGTTATAAGCTTTTAAAAATTATAGTACTAAAAGGTTAAGGCCCTGTTTGGCTAAGCTTTTAGATAGTCCAAAATCACTTTTGAAGCCTAAAATCACTTTTTATCCTGTTTGGCAACCTAAATCATAATCACTTTTAAGCTTAAAAAGTGATTTTATAATAAGCAGACTGTCTCCAACTTCTAATCAAAAGCTGGTATCAACTTTTGTAGAGGATTTTAATAACTTTTTATATTTCGAAAACTACCCTTAATACTTGAGTATGAAAACAATTTTTTCCACCCATATCCTTTAACAAAACGATAATAGCCCCACCTTAAACCTGAATCCTCTTCTCTCTTGCGACTGTACTCCTTTCTCCTATCGACATCAAAGTGTTGATAACTTTAATCAACTTGGATCCGTAGGATACTAATTTAAACTTCAAATCTTTTTTTTTCTTCCTTCATACATTCATTGATTTATACTTGTTGGAATTTTTTAAAGAATTGATTCCATATAATTCGGATTTGTGATAAATTTTTTTTAAAAAAAAATATCGTTTCATGCTCTCTTTTTTTTTCTTCTTTGTTGTAAGCAAAGAAAAAATAAAAAAAATATTTTTTTTAAAAAAAATGTAAGCAAAATCCCTAGTAACACACCTTTGTGGGGTTGGTTGGGAGGTTAAGTACTCTCGTGTGTGTTTTCCAAAGGTTATCGTTTTGACTCCTCGCCGCTCTTGTTGTTTGTGTGGGTTATATGACGTCTCACCTAAGCTGTTAGGGGAATAGTCTAAACTCAAATTTCGATAATATTACGGCCTAGGACACCTCCAATCATTAATATTAAAAAAATAAAAATAAAAAATCATTACTAATACCAAATAGAGCAAATAAAAAAAATAAAAAACAAAAAAAAATCATTTATTATAAGGGACAGTTCAATCAATTTAGGGTTATAACAATTTCAGCAAATATTCTTACCAAACAGACAAAAAATCACTTTCAGCTCTAACAGCACTTTTGAAATACAATTTCCAAACAGAGACTAATTCTCTTCTGCTTCTCGTAACTTCTGATTCTCTTATGCTTTTGTGTAAAAGCAAAAGTTACAGTTTTCCCAAACAGGGCCTAAGTTAGTTACATAGGGTGCCCTTAATAACAAAAAGGGGAGTGCCCTTGGTAATAATAAGGGTAAACAAGGCATTTAAAAAAAAATGTGATTAATTGATAAATAAGTTCAGTGTCCTTGATTAATTGACTTAGAAAAACTCTTATTTGATTAATTGCGAATATTATACCAAAAAGTGGACTAATCGCCAATTTCCCCAATCCAGCATGGATCATACCCGACCCAAGAAATGACCCAACCTGAACTTAAACTCGGCCCAAATTTTGACCCAACCCGTTTTGTGCCCTAGGTTCTCTCTCTCTCTCAAACTGTTAACTTTGCTTCATATTTTCAAAGTAAATTGAAAAAAAAAGAGAAGATAATATATTTGTACCATAAAGTTGCAAATCACAAGAATAAGAATACAAGTTATGGCCACCAAACCTACCCAATTAAAAATTGATTTTTTTTGGAATTTCCAAATTTCTTACTGACTCTTATGATGATGGAAACACTATGTATTTATATACACAAATAGATAGACCTCAAGGTCCTCAACCATGCAGCGCATATTATCAAAATGTGAGATGAAAAATCCAGATATCTGTATAGAATGAGTTAGGAGTATTAACTATATATTACCCACAATTGGGGGACAAACACAATCTATTTCTCGTGATATCACCATTTGCTTAAACTATAAGAATTCTGAATTCAGATGCCATTTTTCATTCATTAGTCCCTGCACTATCGCCTACGAAGTACATGAAAGGTAGACCTTCAATGCTTTATGATGTCCACTAAGCAACTGGGCAATGCCAAGAGTGTCAGCATGATACCTAATTGCATGTAGATTAAGCAAATATTTAACAACCTGTTCCATGGTTGAGCGCTCATACGAATCTTGTACCACACAACACATTGCCAGCTTTATTATTTTATGTCCATCACTAGGAACAAAACTTTGCTCCACATTTAGGCTTTCCTACACAAGATAACACTTTGATTGCCCAAGGCCAAATGTTGACTTTCTCAGTTTGTACTCGCTGTCAACCTACTCATAAACCAACGGTTGATCAGGTAAGCTTTCTTCTCCCGGCTCAAATACTCTTTTACTTATCAACGCCAAAAGTATGACACCAAATGCAAGAACATCACAGGATTCTGACTATATACCATATACAAGAATCTTAAGACATAATACAAACACCCAATAAGCAAAAAAACAATAATTAATACCAAGACCATCAAGAAACCAACAACAACTAGAAAAAAGAGCGCCCAAAAAGCATAGAAGGAGACAAATTATGAGGAAAAAGGAAGAAATAATATACCAACTAAAAATTCTGTTGGGTGGGGTTTTACCTTCATATGAACAAAATGTTGAACAATTCTGTTGAAGTTCTCCTAAAAATTCAACACAACCTAAGTTAATAACAAAGTAGTAATTTTACCTTAATCTAGTGAGAACATTATAACAAAAGATAACCAATCAAGCAAGAACAATAACATTACAAGGTAGATAAAAATCTGCAATTCAAACAGTTTATTCAGAATACACATGGATATTGAAAACTCAATATGGATTTTCATCAAACAGCTGGTGGGTATATAATAAATTTAAAATCACTTGCAGATGCCACCATCAAATCACATCAAAATTTCAAATTCCACCAACTTCATCAAACTAAAATCACCCAGAACCTCAATCAAACTATGATACCCACACTTCAAGATGTTTTGATTTTATAGGTGGGTTTTTCACCAAAGCCAAACTGGGTTTTACAAAATGGGGTTTTCTCCTTTGTTTCATAATCACAGTCCAAAGAGATTTGTCATCTATCCACCAACAAAAACAAAAACGGGGAGCTTACCAATGGAACTCACAAAACTCCTCACCGATGGCTTGTTATCTCATCTTCACTGTTTGAGAATGATTCGAACAATGGAAGTGATTGAGAAAAAATCCTTAAGAGAGTAATGAGAACGAACGAGAAGGAGCCGCCCTAGAGTATACCCAAACGGCGGCCAAGCCCTAGAGAGAACTTGAACAGAGAAAGAACATATTTTGCTTCGTATCTGTTTGCTTCCTATTTTTCTAAACAGGTCCCGATGGGTCTGGTTGTAAACCTGGAACCGCCCAATTATAATTGGATTCGATTTGTGTAACCCAATAACAACCCATTTGAACAAAATGTCATTACCCAAACTCATTTATTGCAGGTGAATCTAGGGTGGGTTTGTGGTTTTGGGTCCTTAGAATAAACTTATTGTACAAATCTCCAAGCCTAGAGAGTGTGATAAATAAGAAGGGTTCTTTTTATTTTTTTTGATTAATTAATTAATTTTTTTTTTTGGCTAAAGGTAGGAGATGTGAGGATGCCTCCCTTGATTTTTTTCCCCCCCCCCCCTTTATTTTATACCTTGAGTTTTTAAAATAAATTTAGGTTTGTCAATCCTTAATTTTTTTAACCTCCTTATTTTTCTTTCCCATTTTTTTTTCTCCATTAAATCTTCCCATCTCTCATTCCCTTTCTCTCTCTATGTATTTTAAAACTTCTATTTCATCAATGGATTATAAATTTTTAAAAAATTTTCTACTTCAAAATAACAAAACAATAGAGAAGTTTTAAATTAGAACTTCCTCTTTTTTTTGGATTAGGATGAGGTACTAACAACCAACCAAAGTCGTCACCCCTAAAATAAATTTCTATCTACTTCCCCATGTGATGATGACATACCAAGATGTAATCAGTTATTGGAAGTATCTGAATCGATTTTACTGTGGAGTCATAATCATCCATTAATTTCAAAATTATCTCTATTTTATTCTATTGTCTAAACTCTAAAGTTTTGCAACACAGACTATTTGTTTTGAAGTAATTCTCCACCAACGAAGCATGTTTCTCAAGTCTCATTGATCAACATCAAACAGAGATGTGGTTGAGATAAAGTAGACATAAGGGGAAACCTTGGAAGGTCAGACTAGTGAGTAGTGACTTAGCATTCAAGTGATGTATACCTTTCAAACCACTAATACTAGGCATGTATCTTACCCAAGATGAGATTAAAAGGTGAATAGCTAATACACTAGTGTAATTAAATTTTAAAAAGTTAGTGCGGGTATTGGTAAAGGATGAGACAACAAATAAGGTGAAGGACGGACCATAGTTAACCAAAATTGTTTTTCTCGTTTGGCTTTGCTTTGATGGCCATTTGAAGTATTTAATTACATTTTATTATCAAGATAAAAAGGATACTTGATGGAACATGTTGGCTTAAGACATCATGGTAGTCATTACAAGTCATATGCGCACGTAGCCAATGAGATACACTATTTTTATTTTATTTTATTTTTGTTTATAGCTACTAATAAATTATTTTGATTTTTGATTCAACATGTTCCACTAATTCTCTAGCTTCACAGAAACAAAACTATTTTCTCTCCAATTAATATTCATTATTTAGGACAAAAGATTAGTGGGTCAAAGTGTCTGAAAACAAAATAGAAGGTGCAATGTGTTTTTAAGTGAAAGTTGAGAGAGTGAATTTTTTTTTTTGTTTTGGTAAAAATAAAGTTTGAAAAGCATCGGATAAAATGGTAATTTTTGAATTAGCTTAGCAAAAAATTTAGTTCACCCATGGGATGTTAGACACGATACGTAGAACTTGAATTATCATTTTTGAATTTTATAAATTAACGTGTGATCATCACGAACGGTTCAAATGACTATGGTGTGGACTTGGTGTGGGTGATCCAAATCCAAATCATCTGCCAAAACTCAAAAATCTGGTGCATTTATCATCACCAGGATGGATGTCCATACTCCATAGGACCATAGCCAATAGACAGCTGCCAAACGTTCTCAAAATCCAGCGAGTATCAGCTTCCAAAAACTCTCGAGAGTACATCCTCCCAAGTTTTGTGTTTTCCTTTTGTATTTTTAGATGTTTTCTTTTATGGTAAGCGCTCTAGCGGGTAAGTCACGACCGAAAGCTCCTTCGCTCCCCACCTAGCTATCCTCGCCTCTCAAGTCTCACCCACCTATATATACACACCCCACACTCCATCGGCCGCCCCATTCTCTCTCCACTTTCTCTCTCTAAATCAATAAACGCGTATATATAATTATATATAATATATATATATATTCTTCCCCTGGCGAATCATCGAAAGCTGAGAGACAAGTTCACTTTTAGATCACGTAAAACCCTCAGATCTATGTCGGATTATTAACTTCTCCCGTCTCGATCTTCTTCTCTCTTTATCACGCTTCTTGCCCTACCGATTCTAGCAGGTATGAATTCTCTCGCTTCCATTTTTCATTCTTCATTCTTCTGTCATCTGTTTGGTTCGAGAAAATTTTCAGCTGAAGTCTGTTTGCTTACTGAGAAATAGTGGGAAAAGAAATGAATACTTTTGGGATGTCTATGGCCGGTTAGGGTGAATCGATTCGCTTTTGTAAAATTTTACGATATCCTTTTTGTTTCTGTTTCTCGGCAATCAAACAGAGCATTTGTGGTTGTTGTTTGAGTTATGGATCGGACCTTGGATCATCGATTGGAGCTCACGATCTTGATCTCGCATTGGTCTCTTAGCTCGATCGTGTGAATCGTGCGGCTTCCATGTTTATTCTCTCGATTCTTTTTTGATGATTTAGCTTGTGTGATTTTGGTTTTCTAGTTGAGTTTTTTGGATTTTATTTTATGAATCAGCTGAAAATTTGGTTTCTGATCTTGAATTTTTGTAGCGCAGATCCATTACATTAGGGTTATGCACAGTCCTCAATTTCACTAGATCTGCTTTTTATGTGTAAATTTTGAGTTCATATGATTGGAGGAAGGACTTAGGGTTTAAGAATATGGATCTGCCACTGAAACAAAAATAAGTACCTAGGTTGAGAATATGGGCCATTGTCTTTGCGCGTTAAAAAGAGCATACAAGATATTAAACCACTCTAAAGGCTCTTTACTATCACTTTTTGAGCTGATGTGGATTTATACGTGTGAAAATTATATTCTAGATATGCTGTAAATTGTTTTTAAAATGATGAGGAATTAATACCTCTGCTCAAAATGTCCTGATTCTCCCATCCCGACTCAAATGATGTGGTAAGGACACTTCTGAAATTTGAAAAAAATTGGATAGTCATGGTAGTTTACTCGTCTTGCTTTTAAAATGAAGTGAAAAGCAATGAGCCATGCTAGGTCGGATATTTAGAGCTTTGTCCGGGTTACTAATATGTTAAGGGCACTTTTGAAATTAATTGGATAGTGATGGTCATTTACTTTTTTTGCTTCTAAAATGAAAGCAAAAAGTAGTGAGCCATGACAGTTAGAATGTTTAGAAGTGCTCTATTTGGTTATCAACACAGGAATATATGACTTGTATCATATTAATGCCAAGCCTTGAGAGCCTTTTCATTTTAATTGCAGCGTTTTTCTTGTCTTCATTGTATCAATCATGTGGAGATTCAAACCCTTCATGCACAAGGAGCAAAATGGGCTTGAGGGTCGCTCTATTGACGTTGGCAATCTTAAAATTCATGTTCGAAATGCGATTGCTGAGGGGGGTTTCTCTTGTGTTTACTTAGCTAGAGATGCTATACATTCGTCAAAGCAGTATGCTTTGAAGCACATCATATGTAATGATCAGGAATTACTAGATCTGGTAACGAAGGAGATCTCGGTGATGAAATCTCTTAGAGGACATCCTAATGTTGTCACACTTTACGCACATACTATCTTGGATATGGGGCGGACAAAGGAAGCGCTTCTGGTGATGGAATATTGCGAGAAGTCTCTGGTCAGTGTGCTGGAGAGCAGAGGAGCTGGATATTTTGAGGAGAAACAGGTTCTTGCAATTTTCAGGGATGTGTGTAATGCAGTCTTTGCAATGCATTGCCAATCGCCACCCATTGCTCACCGGTAAAGATTCTAGAGACTTGCCTCTTATGTTTGTCATTGCATCTTCTTTGTAGATTTTTCATAAACACTTTCCTTGCATTTTAATGGTTCTTATCTACTTTCGAGTTTTCTTTTGGTGTAGTCATGAAATCATTGTTTGTTTTGCATTTTTTCTTAATGACAACTCACTTTTAATTTTACCTGTAATTACACTGATAGTGATGCCATTGGTATGGATGTACAATATAATAGGATTGACCTAATTCTATCAGTTGCATTATTTTCATTACTCGATGCAGTGACAACGTGACATACCCTATTATCTGTAGATATTTATATGCCAGACTGATTTTAATATTTCACTTCCCCTTCAACTACCTATAAATTTTTAATTGCAACCCATTTCCAGGCATTTATTTCATTTCATATTAAGTAATAGGGATTTTGAAAAAAAACTAATAAGATAATTATATCATTCTTGTATTATATGATGTAAGAGGCTGTTCTCTTATTTTAATTTGTTATGCCCAGAAATTTGTTAGGACTGATTTACGGCTTGCCATTTTTCAGAGACTTGAAAGCTGAGAATCTTCTGTTGGGGTCTGATGGGCAGTGGAAGTTATGTGATTTTGGAAGCACCTCTACCAATCACAAGCGCTTTGAGAAGCCTGAAGAAATGGGCATTGAAGAAGACAATATCAGGAAGCACACAACACCTGCCTATAGAGCCCCTGAGGTTGAATGAAGAACTATGCTTTTGAATTTTTTTTTTTTGATAACTTAATAGTGATCTTTGGTGATAAAAGTGTTTGACTCCTGTCTTTCTTCTTTCCTTGACTAGATGTGGGATTTGTTCCTGAGAGAACTTATAAATGAGAAGGTGGACATTTGGGTAAGCCAATTAGACCTCACATTTGTGTTATGAATCCAGAAAACATTTGGTTTTCTATAAATTTTTCTGAGGTAAAGCTCTATTAGCATTATCAAAAACTGAAGTTAGTTTGTCATTTTCTAGGCTCTTGGGTGCCTCTTATTTCGCATATGCTACTTCAAATCTGCATTCGATGGTGAATCAAAGCTACAAATTTTGAATGGGAACTACCGCATTCCGGAGCTACCAAAATACAGCTCGTTCGTTACAGACTTAATCAGAGACATGCTTCAATCTTCCCCAGATGCCAGACCAGACATCACGCAGGCAAGCGCTTTGCTTGATTGGCCATTCATCTCCATGAACTTAGGTTAGTTTTAGATCGTTTGTGTCCATGGCAATCTTAGGTGTTAGGGCTTGAATTTTTCTGCTAACTGATGCTAAAATATTTTTCTCTTCATGGTGGCAGGTGTGGTTCTGTGTCAATGAGCAATTGCCTGTTGGATTACAGAAGTCACTCCCTGACAGGCCACCTGAACTGCACCAACCATCTGCTGACATGCCTGAAGGTGAGATTTTTTGCATAGATGCTTCAAAGCTTTAGGGTTTTTGTAGGTAGACTTAATTTTCTCCCTCCTGCATGATTTATTTAACTTGATTTTGAATATAAGTTTTGAACCTGATTTAAAATCAAAACCCAACTACTAAGTATTTGGTTCATAGTTCACAATCTGGAAACCTTCATGGGCGAAGTTCGAAATGTCTTAGACTTGTAGACAGCTCATATTTTGAAACAAAAATTTTGAAAATTTTGTGATTATAATATTGAATATTCTTTCTGTTAAAGGATATTCTGATGCTTAATGTTGATTTAACAGGCATTCCAAAACCTGCGAATAGGTCTCCTCCAATGCCTCGCAGAAGCCCACCACCCCCACCTTCGTCTAGAGAACCACCTCGAAATGTATCACCACCATCATTTACTTCTGGGGCGGGCGGAGGTGGGGGTGCATTGGGTGCTTTTTGGTCCACTCAGCATGCAAAGGACCCAAGTGTCGTGGAGGACAAAATTGGGCCCAAATTTGATGAAGAACCAACTACCCATATCACATCAAGACATGAACGGAATCGTCCGGAGAAAAACAATAGCCCTCCGAAAGAGGAAAATATTCAAACTCATCCAGTCCGTGGAAATGTGCGTGGTAAATCGCACAACAGGTCTGAGGATGGCCCTTCCAAGGACTTTGAAATAAGGTTTTTCAAAGAGGAGTCGGATCGTGGGACTGAAAGGCCAAAAGCTTCAAAATCAGAGGGCTCTTCTGCTTTTCAAAATGACGCTTTCAACACTTTCGTTGCAGAATTTGATACTAGCAAACTCAACTCTGGAACTAATAATAGCAAACAGGAAAAAGAACAAGCATTAGAGGCTGAAGTGAAGGAGCTGAAAGAGCAGCTAAAGCAAGCTAACTTGGAGAAGGCTGAGATAACTTCCAAATTTGAAAAGCTATCTGCCATTTGCCGTTCTCAGAGGCAGGAGATTCAGGAGCTCAAGCAAACTCTTTCTGCTAGAACTCCGTCACCAAATAGGGATGCTTCGAGAAACCAAACCTCACCTGGAATTCGGCCACCTGCCATTCCTCAGGTATCATGTTATTTGATAAACCTTTACTAATCTTATAGATACTGTCAGAATTTTGAATGTATTTGCTCCTATTAGTCAATATTCATGTTTCTGATAGTAATTAATTTGGTAATTGCAGAGGGAGAAGATTGAGGGAACAGTTTGGGAACTCCAGCAAGGAAGTTATGACAAGGATTCCCCAAGCCCAGACTCAAAGCCATGGCAGGCTTTTCCTGAGGATTCGAAGCCACAGCAGGCTCACTCGAAGGATATCACTACCAAATCTGTTAGGACAAGAAATGGCCACCAGAACAAACGAGCCTCCGAAGCAACTTTTAGCCCCTGACACATGGGGTTTTGGAACAGAGAGTTTTACAGCGGTCCCTACTTCCAGCCCACAGATATCCAGACCCATTGGTGAGGGGAATAATTCTCAGCGTTTTGGTGAGTCAAAGAACATGGAGAGCAAGCCGGCTACTCAACCTGCTGGATGGGCTGGTTTCTAACTTTAACCATCTGAGCAGCTTAAGGTTATCTGGTGAAAAACATGACTTTTGGTACTCCTGGTTGGAAGAGATGAGGATAGACGTAAAATTGGAATATGTAGCTTTGTGGGCTTGTATTGTGGTGTTGAGTTTTTCTGTTCTGTAGTGTTGTTTAAGGAATGGCACATTTGCGGATGTTCACTGGTTTTTGTGGACTCAGCAGCAGGTGAAGTGTATACTTTTACTTTTCTGCATGTCTCAATTGGTGGGTATGAAAATAATATATTTCAAAATTATTTATTTTCCGTTATTAGCAGCATCATAGAATTGTGGTTTTTGGTGTGTTTTGCACCCCCACTTTTCTGCTTGCTATGTGAGCGCAAGAGTAACTGCTGCCTAGTTCGAGTGTGTCACTTTCCAATTTTCCGGTTGTAGTTGCCTGTGGTAACGATTTTGGCTCGTGGAGGGGCTGGTTTCGGGGGTTAAATGGGTGAACATTTGTACTGGTTTCATTAGGATTTTAAAGGGATGCTAGATTGGTATCAGTTAAGCCGGCCGATAAAGAATGTCAGAAGCATACCTGGGAAAGAAAGTATCTTGAAGGAGAGTGATCCACTTCAATCCCAAGAAAGAAACAGAGAGTGCCAAGGTCCTTCATCTCAAAGTAAGTACTCAAATGTAACTGTAGGTCTCAAATGCTGGCGGAATCTGATTCGGTAATAACCATGTCATCAACACCAACATAGAGAAAGAGAATAACATTCTCGCGAGAAGATGATTTGAAAAACATGGCAGAATCATGAGTACTTTGAGAAAATCCATGGTGAAGCATAGCAATTTTGAATTTCTCAAGCCACGCTCAACGGGCTTGCTTAAGACCTGTAAGGCTCGGCGAAGTTTGCAAACTTGATTGGATTGATGAGGTAGACGAGGAGGAGGTTGCATATAAACTTCCTCGAGAAGATCACCATGTAGAAAGACATTTTTGACATCCATTTGACGGAGTTTCCAAGTGCAAGAAGAAGCAACAGCAATAAGAGTTCGCATTGTGGTCATACGGGCAACAAGAGCAAAAGTTTCCTCATAATCGATGCTATATTCCTGAGTAAATCCTTTGGCAACTAGATGGGCATTGTGTCGTTCAATAAAGCCATCAGACTTAGTCTTGATTTTATAAACCCATTTGCATTCCACAATAGATTTTCCAGGAGGTAGAACAACAAATTCCTGTGTTGGTATTCTGTAAAGTTGTAAGTTCGTCTACCATGGCTTGTTGCCATAGTGGATCAGAAGAAGCTTCCCTAAATGACTGAGGTTCATGAAGAGGTAGTATAGCAGATAAATAACAATGATAATCAGTGAACTTAGCTGGTGGATGCCGATCACGGTGAGGTCTAGTAGAAACAGGAGGCGGAAGATCACTTTCTAGAGAAGCAGGTTTAAGACTAGGCATAGAGTGGTAAGAATCTATTGGAGAGGAATGGTTAGGAATTGGTAGGGTTCTAAGCTCAGCAGGATGATCAATTAAAAGAGGCAAAGGTTGAACAATGGAGGAAAGTGTATGAGTAAAGGGATCAATAAAGTTGAAGGACTCAGATGATGTTATGTGAGATTAGGAGAGTGAGTAGAATGGAATCTTTTCCTAAAAGGTAACATGTCGAGAAATTCGCAATCTACGAGTAATAGGATCATAACATTGATACCCTTTTTGTTGAATGCCATAACCTAAGAAGACACATATAGTGGTTTTCTTGCTGAGTTTAGCACGTTCTCTTCTTGGAAGGAGAACAAAACAAGTTGAACCAAAGACCCGAAGGTCAGAATAATTAGGAGTGGTTTGATAAAGGCGTTCAAAAGGAGACACCCCACCAGTAACTAATGAAGGAATGCGATTTATTACATAGACTAAGGTATAAGCAGATTCTCCCCAAAAAGAGGAGCGAACTAGAAGAGGAGAGGAGCAGGGTGCAAGCAATTTCCACAATATGATGATGTTTGCATTCTGCTACGCCATTCTATTTAGGTGTATCAGTGCATGACAATTGAGGAAGTGTGCCTTGGGATTTGAGAAATTTGAGAAAAGGATTAGAGATGTATTCCTCGCTAGAGTCTATACGAAAAATTTTAATTGTTTTAGAAAATTGGGTGTTGACCATTGTGGAGAACTCAATATAAATTTTAAGAAAATCAGACTTTGAGTGCAGCAAATATATCCAAGTGTAATAAGAGTAGTCATCCACAAATATGACATAATATAAAGCACCCCCCATGGAAACAACAAGAGATTTCCCCCACACATCATAATGTATAAGATCAAAAGGTGATAAGGAAAAAGTAGTACTTTTATTAAAAGGAAGTGTTGGCTGTTTAGCCAATTTACAAGGAATGCAACAAGGTTCTTTCATTAATTGGGTTGGTCCCAACAGACCTTGATTGACCATAAAACGAAGCCTGTGGAAGAGAAATATGACCTAGGCGAGTATGCCAAAACATAAAGGAAGTTGAAATTAGAGTAGAGGCAGCAACAATTGATGCACCAGGTTTGTCAGGGATATGCAATTTGTCCTAGAAGAAATAGAAAGACGAAGGCTACGGCCTGTCCCAACTTGTGTACTCGTCGAGTGATCCTGAATAACACAACCAGAAGAAGAGAAAATAATGTCAAAGCCTTGTTCACATAATTGTCCAATAGATATCAGATGCATTGATAGTTGAGGCACAAGAAAAACATTTGGAAGGGTCAAAGCTTTAGGTGTTTTAACTAAACTAATATGACTTGCAGGAATACTAGATCCATCAGTAGCAGTATGGATGGTGGGAGGTGAATGAATGGGGGTGGAATTCTTAAATAAGTATGAATTAAAAGTCATATGATTCGATGCACCAGAGTAAAAAAACCAACCATTTAAATAAATACCTGAGGGGATAGAGGGGGTAGAGGCAGCAATAGAGGTGTTACCATAAGTAGAGAAGGCTTGTTTGATCATTTCTTGGACATCATCTGTAGTGAGTGTGCTAGAGGTAGAGATTAATTCAGATGTGCTTGTAGTGAAGTCAGATGGAGTAGGGAGCAGCAGTCAGGCGAGAAATTGTGGTTGATTTCTTCTTTTCCCACATGTTTCTAGATGTAGGTGAACGACAATTTTTAACCATATGTCCAAATTCCTTGTAATAATTGCATTGAACTTGAGACATGTCGCGATGAGTTATTGCATGATTGCCTTTTTGAGCAGTGACCATTAGGACTAGAAGAAGCAACAAAAACTGAAGCTGTGTTTGGTGTTAAACTTTTTTGAGTCTCCTTAGTTATTAATTCAGTTAGAGCAGCATCCATGGTAGGAAGAGGTACACGATGAAGAATCGATGCCCTTACAGTATCAAATTCGTCTTGAAAGGCCAGTAGAAGTTGAACTAGCCTTGATTCTTCACGATATTTGTGCCAAAATGCAGCATCAGTGGTCCATAGAGGTTCCATAAGAGCCAATTGGTCCCAAATAACAGACATTTGTGAGTAAAAGTCAGAATTAGATTCCCCTGGTTGTTGCTTCAAGGAACAGATGTTGAATTCTAACTTATATCTTTGAGCAAAATTAGTTTGGACATATCGATGAGATAAGAAATCCCAAACCTCTTTTGTAGTTTCAAACCTTCCAAATTGCATACTGATGGATGGTGTAATAGTGTTGGCAATCTATGTGACAATCTTGTTGTTTTTTATTTCCCAAGAAGAAAACTTATCATCAGTTGTGGGTGGACGAGGTTGAGTGGATTCAACATATTTCCCAAGGCCTTTTCCCTTTAGAAAACTCCTCATAAGAAGGGACCAGTGGCTATAGTTTGTCCCATTAAATTTGATAGTGATAGTCTGTGCATGTTCAGAGGCCATTGAAGTGTGTTTTGTAGCAACAGAGAATTAATAAATCTGGAGCAACGGTGATCAGTGGCAACCAACTAGCCTATGACATGGGTGAGGAATGTTGCCGGTGAGTGGTGATGGAAGTAATACCCAAACGAGGTTGCCGGCAAGGTCGGCTATGGTGAGCAATGTTGCAAATCTGAGATTGTTGATGAAGTCGACTTATGATGTTGCAAATCTATGTGTGCTGCTATGGGTTTAGATGGCTGGATTTGTGTGTGCTATTGTGGGTTTGGATGGCTGGTGCGTGGTAAGGATGGATAGAGCAATTGCCAGTGTTGGAGATGTTAGCGACGGTAATCAATTTCTAGGCTCTGATATCATTATAACAGAGTAATATATGGAATAGGAAAATGATGAATTCCGTGTGTATTGCTTAGGGGTATAATACCCCAGTATATATACAAACAAAGGTACAAACAGAAAAGGAATATAATACAAGAAAGGAAAATACAACAGTTGTAGAATACAACTGTGTACATAACCGGTATGAGCAGGGGAAGTCATAATAGGGGAATGGAAGGTCAATTGGCTATACATGGATAGGAAGAAATTATTTTTACTCGTATATATTTGTATATATTTATTATTATTATTATTGTTATTTATTATTTATTATTTATGGTTAAGATGTTGGTGTATGTTTGTTTAGCCTGCAATTGGCGCTATAGCCCTACAGAAACACTAAGTCCAGAAAATGGTGCTAGGAAGCCCTACAGAAGAGTCGAACATTGTGTGGGATTTTCTCAAAGTGGGTTAGACCAAGTTCACTTTAATAGACCATCTAGGTTGTATTGAAAATCAATAATAAAAGTTATGCTACGGAAAAGTATGTAGAAGGAAAGAATGTAGAATGGATTTTTTTTTTGCCCCTTCTTCCTCCTATGTGGTAGGATAAATGGAAGGATAGTTTTATTTCTTTCAGAAAAATGAGCAGACACTATAAAATGAGTATTACTACATGGAACGACCCATACGGCCGAACTGTGAGACAACTATCAGAAGAGAGGAAAAGGCCATATGGCCTTCCAAAATTGCCATTTTAATGAAAAAATTAGGATTTGAAATCAAATCCAGCCTTCATTTGTTGGGATCAACGGTTTAATTTTTAAAATCCAAGTCTTAAATCAAGTTCAAAAACATACTTAAAGTCATTAAAAATCTAACTATTCTTATAAAATTAATTAGATAATCAAAGATAAACGGCTTAATTATAAAAAATCCAAGCCCTAAATCTAGTTCAAAACCTACTTAAAATCATAAAAAAATTTAGTTATTCTTATAAACTTGGTTAATCTAGTTAATCAAAACCTAGTGGCCAAAAAAAAGAATAATAATAATAAAAATAAAAATAAAAGAAGAAGAAGAAGAAGAAGAATAAAAACAACAACAACAACCATCACATGGCTATCAACTGATCGATTTGTAAAACCCTTGATTTTCAAGTTGAAGCTTAAATATATAAAACGACTTAATTTTTTAAAATCTAAGCACTAAATCTAGTTCAAAACCTACTTAAAAATCATTAAAAATCTAGTTAATCTTATAAAATTAACTAGTTAATCAAAACGTAGTAGCAAGAAGAAGAAGAAGAAGAAGAAGAAGAAGAACCGGCGGCCAAATCCATGATGCTGGAAACATGAAGCATGCCGAAGGCACTAGAAGCATACGGATCTTCATCGGAGCATGCAAATCTGGTCGATCTACTCCATCTTCCTTTTTCAAGCTCTCAATCCCAACCTTTCTTCATGACCCATGAGTCCTAGCCTTCTCCATCCATGACCGTGAACCATAGTCGACAAGATGATGAGGGAGAAGGAGAAAAAGAGATGGAAGAGAGAAAACAAATGGGTACTATATGGAGAAGGAGAGAGGGGAGAGAGAAAACAAAGGAGTTCAGCTTCTTCGAGAAGCTTTCCTTTTCAGACATTCTTTTTTCTTTTTTTTGGCAGCCTTCTAACTATTTAACGGTGTATCAACTTTCATCTCATGTTCGGTCTATGGAAGTGGTCTTGAGAATCATTTCCCTTAAAAAATACATGTTCTATTATTTTAGCATTATATATAGAAATATTATTTTAAGTGAAGTCCAATCAATTCTTTTTTTTTTTTTTTGTTTTTGTTTTTGTTTTGGGTAAGTAAGAATTGTATTAAAGAAAGAAAAAAGGCAAAATAGATTCCCCAGTTGTCACAAAAGGATCTAGTCCTAGAATTATCAACACCTATCTTGGACCCCGTAACTCTAACTGTAACATCATCATCCACAATGTTAATGAACAATAGTGTCTGCATTCCTAAAAGCATTATCATGAATGCGAGCATTATGCTCTTTCCATAAATTATAAATAGTAGCCCCAACCAAATTTCTTTACGTGAGGACAAAAGGAATTGCCTTTTAGGTGATGGATTGCCATAGCAGTCAACATCAGAATAATACCCTTAGAATAATATAGGGTAGTTATGTCATTTTACTAAAAAAGCTCCATTTTCTCTCTCTCATTTGTTCAAAAGTGGACAGATGAGAAAAAAGTGTTTGTTGAAGAGGGGTCTTCAATCTCTTCGAGCTTTCCTCTTCTATCTTTCCTTCGTATACTAAACGCATTGGAATATTGTCCTCGTTCATAGAATCATGACCTTTTAAGCGTCTTTTCGAAATAAAATTATGCTTTCGTACGAGTCAAAAGACTTAATTAACATTTAGTCATAAAACTAATTATATCTGCCTTGGTCTTGCCACTCTAGCCGTGTGCGTTTAAATTATGTTAACCTGGAAAGAAAAATATCCACAGCTCACCAGGTTAGGTTTTTCAATTCATTCTTTAAAGTCCTCCCGTGAGGTGGAAATAATTGTTCCTCCAAGGAGATAGATGGCGCAACCGAAAATCTAGGCTAGGTCAAATTCTACAATTCGTCACCCTAATGTACATGGCAAATTGTATTTTTCCCTTTTAAGGTACACTCAATTTGATCATTCCTGCCTTTTTGAATGACAAATTGATCTTTTTGTCAAAAAATTCTAAAGCCATTAAAAAGTAGAAGGGGGGCGCGGGGGGGGGGGGGGGGGGTGCGGCGAGGGGTAGTGTTATTTGTACCAACTACCAACCCTAAATCTCAACTTTATCCAACTTCTCTAACATGGGACGAGGTCAATATGAGACCCAAACTCACGTAGAATGTGGGTCTTACTTCACGGGTAAAGATTTGGAATAATTTAGAGTTAGGGCAAATAACATTAGAAGAAAAAAAAAAAAAAAAGAAAAGAAAGAAAGAAAGAAAGAAAGAAAGAAGAAGAAGGAAAATGATGGCGTGATAGATTGTGATTAATTAAAAGTAATAACAATCAAATCATGGGCACGAAAAATAACAAACTTTGAATTTTTGTAAGAGAATTAAAATCTATTTGTAGTCATAATTTGATTGTCATTGATAAAAGCAATGACAGTCTATTATGTTATAACAGTCCCAAAAAGAAAAAGAAAAAGGATTTCAAATCTACTGAGTTCAGATTTGATATTGTACCCAAAAAACACAGCATGAAGTTGGACCCACAAATAAATCTGTGTGTTAAAAAAACAAGACTGATGCTTGTAGTGACTTGTAAGTTGTAACCAATGGGTCATCTCACCCATGATGCACGCCACGCTGAAACCGGACTGACGGACAAATTGATCCAGAGTTTTTCAAACAAACGTGACCTTCCATTGGCTTCTTGAAATGAATTGGAGAAACTACTACAAAATGCTTAAATAACTTGAGAATGGAAGTCATTTTCCCTCAAATCATATTGCAAAAGACTAACGCTTTCAGTTTCTTGAAATAAAAGCTCTGCGTGTGAATTCAATCATCAATTCAAAGAACCGAAAAGCCTATAAAGGAGACGATGGAAATCGAAAGGGGCAGAAGTAACTAGAACTTAACAAGGACGCGTTGTAGAAAAGATTAATTAGTGCTCTCCTCCTTTTCGTTTTTTCCCGTTGTTTGGAATCCAGATTCAGTGGCAATGGCTATTCCAATTGTTCACCATCTCGGCCTCTTGCTCCTTTTCGTTCTTCCATTGTTATCAGTTGCTCAAACTGACAACAACATTACTTTGGGATCATCCCTTCTCGCCTCTGATGACTCTACTTTAGTTTGGTACGCAAACGGAGATAATCCAGCACCAGAAGGATCGAAAATCAAGCTCACCTCTGATGGCTGGTTCGCATTCACTGATCCACTAGGCCAAGATATTTGGTATCCCCAGTCCCTCATTAATGGGGTTTCATACGCTGCCATGCTCGATACCGGCAACTTTATTCTTGCAAATAGAAATTCTAGTTCTGTATGGGAGAGCTTCAACTGCGGACACCCTCTTGCCAACTCAAGTACTGGAAATAGGCGGAAGCCATCTTCTCCACTAAGAGAAAGCAACTACTCAAAGGGGAGGTTCCAGCTGCGTTTTCTACGACCACAAGGCAATCTTGTGCTTAATCCCATTGGCCTGCCTACAGAAGTTGCATATCCTGCTTATTATTGGAGCAACACTTATGATGCTGCTGATACAGAGAATTGCGGTTATAAGTTGGTTTTTAACGAGTCAGGTTACCTCTATGTGGTTCGAAGGAATGGAAACATTGTTAATCTCACAAAGGGAAATATAGTGCCTGCACAAGATTTCTATTACAGGGCAACGCTGAATTTTGATGGGGTTTTCACACAATATGCTCACCCAAAGGCTCCAAGAAATGGGAGGTAGGGATGAGTCCTGGTTCCCTGTCTGGTCCGCCCCAGACACATCTGCTCCTTTATCAAAACTGATTTGGGTAGTGGGGCTTGTGGATTTAACAGCTACTGCATACTTGACTCTAACAATCGGCCAACTTGTGAGTGCCTTCCTGGGTTTTCCTTATCTGATCCAACAGACAAGTTCAGCGATTGCAAAAAGGACAAAATAATAAAATGTGAGCCAGGGGGTTCAAAGCCGGAAGATCTCTACGAAATGCATTGGTTAGACAACACTTTTTGGCCAACTTCTGCAAACAATGAACTTTTGAAGCCATCAATGAAGATGAATGTAGCAAATCTTGCTTATATGATTGCACTTGTGAGGTTGCTGTTTCTAAGGAAGGGAGCTGTTGGAAGAAGAAACTTCCACTCTCTGGTGGGAGGAAGGTCCGAAATACCTATGGAAAGGCTTTAATCAAAATACTAAAATCTGATGTTTATTCAGGTGCACCTTTTCCTCAGGAAACACGTATGGGGAAGAAAGATCAAGCAACTCTGATTCTGGTAGGATCCCTTCTTTTGGGTAGCTCTGTCTTTCTCAACATCCTATTAGTTGTATCAATTTTCTAGTCTTTTTCTGCTCAAACCAAAAACGACAGAAACTTACTGGAGTATCAAGTAGTTTTGCAAACCAATATACGCTCCTTTACTTATGAAGAACTCAAAGAAGCCACAAATGGGTTCAGCTAGGAAGAAATTGGAAGAGGTGCTTTTGGCACTGTATATAAGGGAGTCCTGTCGTCATCGAGTTCAAGATGTTTGGTTGCTGTCAAGAAGTTGGACAAGTTGGTGCAAGATGGCGAGAAGGAATTCAAAACAGAAGCGAGTGCGATAGCCAAGACCCATCACAAGAATTTAGTCAGATACCTTGGATTCTGTGACGAAGGGCCACGCAAGCTTTTGGTCTATGAGTCTATGAGCAATGGGACATTGGCCGATTTCCTCTTTGGAATCTCAAGGCCTGATTGGAACAAACGAATGGAAATGGGATCTGGAATTGCAAGAGGGCTCATGTACTTGCATGAAGAGTGCAGCACACAAATCATCCACTGTGATATTAAGCCCCAAAATATGCTCCTAGATGACTCATTCACAGCAAGGATTTCGGACTTTGGGTTTGCGAAGCTTCTGATGGGTGATCAAACTCGGACACACACTGCCATCAGAGGGACCAAGGGATATGTTGCACCGGATTGGTTCAGGAACACGCCAATCACAGCTAAAGTGGATGTTTACAGTTATGGGGTCATGTTATTGGAGATCATTTGTTGCAGGAAGCGTGTTGAAGTAGAGAGGGAGAATGAAAAGGAAGTGATACTTAACTGATTGGGTTTATGACTGTTATAGAATTCGAAAATTAGAAAAGCTAGTGGAGAATGACGAGGAGGCGAGAAATGACATGAAGAGGCTGGAAAGACTAGTGGTGGTGGCAATTTGGTGCATTCAAGAGGATCCTTCTCTAAGGCCTACCATGAAGAAGGTTACACAGATGCTTGAAGGAGTTCTCGAAGTTGCTATGCCCCCATGTCCTTACCCCTTTACTTCGATGTGCTGAAACTACCCGCTTTTACAAATACCAAGTCTTTACTTTCCTTTCTGTATTCTCTTGAAAAATCGTTACTTTTGTATCACTTTCACAATTTACTCTATTGCATCTTTTAGTCCAATAATAATGCGATCCCCAAGTAGTGTGAATGGCTTGCATCAGTTCAGGATTAATTGGGTCTGCCAGCAGGCTCACAAACTCCGATTTCACATTAGTTTTAAGGGCGCAATCGTATGTCCCATGGAAATACCTAGAATCGTTCCATCCTGTTCTCGATAATGGTTGAAGGCATAATTCAATATGATTAAATAAAGCCATTGCTGAAAATGAAGCCAACAACACAAATGAAATAAGAAAAGGGCCCCAAATATAGTACAAAGTATACTGATACAAGAGCGCCCTTCTTTATGGCATTTGAAGGGCTTTTTTTTCTTTTCCTTTTTTCTTTGTGCTGGGTAAGACGAGGAGAGGAAAAAGTCATAATACCCCTCATTGATATAATTGAATAGAGGTGAATAAGACTAATAGACATACCATACTCCAAGAGTTGATTTGAAAGTTTATTGTGGTTGTGAATTGTAATCAATTCACCCTTAATGCGCAGTCCCAATAAATGGAACCAGGACACCCTAGCTGAACTCCATTGTTAGGACAACCTGACCAAGATTTTTCAAAGAAACGGGATCCTCATTTGCCCCTTTTTTTTTTTTTGGTAAGTAAGATGTATATATAAACAAAGAAAAGAAAAAGAATACAAGCCCAAGGGCCAAGAGCCAAGCGGCCAACAACTCAAACACACTCTTCTAAGCTAATCGGTTAGAGAAGCTTAGGTGATTGTGTAAGAGAAGAAACAAAATTACACTTTAAGAATATCAAACGTGATGCCCCAATTGGTGCAATACTGCCTATGTCTATCATTATCCTTGATATCTCTAAAACTAGCAGCTCTAAATCTAACATCATCCACAATATTTTTAATGACTTGGGGGGAAGAACTAAAATTATTCTCGTGGAGACGAGCATTTCTTTCACGCCACATATTGTAGATGGTGGCAGCCCAAGCAAGCTTTTTGATGATAGTGCAAAAAGATTTGCCCTTAAGCGAATGAACAGCCCATAAGTACTCATTAGCCCAAGTCCGAGGCGTGCGGTAGATGCAACAAAGAGAAAGAATTTTGCCCCATATAATAGATGTGGTCCGGCAAGAGAAAAAAATATGATCACGACTCTCCAAGCCACAACCACACAGCACACACGTGGTGTTAGAAGTGATTCCCCATGCACTAAGTTTATCCAAGGTAGAGAGCCTGCCAAGGGTAGTTAGCCAAGTAATGAAAGCATGCTTGTGTATAGCCTTTGAGAACCAAATAATTTTATGCCACTCTTGTGAAGAAGCTCTCTGCCTAATAGCTTCCCAAGCCGAAGTAGTAGAAAAAGTACCAGAGGCATCTGGAGTCCAAATGATGCGATCAGCTCTATCATGATGAGGGCAGAAATTTGCAGGGATAGCTGATTGGAGATCCAGAAGTTCCTCAGTAAGAGAAGATGGCCAGTTCCAAGAATTAGAACAAATGATGGAGCTAACCTTGGCGTTGGAAGGAATTGCTGCATCAATAAGAACACGGGACCCGAATCTAGGAAATAAAGGTCCAAGTGGATGCCAATGATCATGCCAAAGAAAAGTAGACTCTCCATTTCCAATAATGTGCTTGATAAAAGGTCGAGTTTTATCTCGGATTTTGAGAAGCTGCCTCCAAGTCCAAGAACAATCAGAAGGAATAGGAAGAGACCAAAAACATTTATCCTTAATGAGATAAAGATGAGCCCAGGCAACCCAAAGAGAACCAGCTTGTTGAAAAAGTTGCCAAATGTGCTTCATGGCAGCTGCAATATTAATATCTGCAATCCTTCGAATACCCAATCCCCCTTCATTTTTTGGCATGCAAACAGAGGACCACTTGAGTTTAGAACCTGTGGATTTCATTTCACTGCCAGTCCAAAGGAAAGCACGAAAAATCTGCTCCAACTAAGAGTAGATGCTTTTAGGAAAAATAAAAATGCTACTCCAATAATATTGAATACCATAAAGCACTGAGGAAATCAATTGAATTCTACCAGCATAGGAAAGCTTCCTAGCACTCCAACAATGAATGCGGCTGGTGATTTTTTCACACTCTCCTTTCCCTTTCTTTTACCCATTTTCCACTCTCCAAAACAAATTAATTCTCACGTTAGAATACTCCTGTTACAACTCCTATATAAGTATATAACCCACACAAGTTCTTCATACTAATTTCTGAGTGGGAATCCAAATTCAATAGCAATCAATGGCTTTTCCAATCGCGGACCATCTCGGCCTCTTGCTTCTTCCTTTTTTCACCACCACTTCTTGGCAGCTGCTCAAACGCAAAACAACATTGGTACCATGCATGAGATATATATGTAAAGATCCATTTTTTAAAAATTATTTCAAAGCTTTCAAAGAGGAAATTTGTTGTGATTGACTAAATGGCGGGTTCATATAAATCTCAGACTTTTCGATAGATTGTGGACATCTTATATAAGTACAAACAAAGAAAAATTCTGAATTAGAAAAAATACTATCTACAAAATTAATAAACTCAATTTTTATTTTTGGTCATATTCTATGTTGTCCCTCTTATGGTATTGATCAATACAATAATGAGTTTTTTTCCCACTAATTCGTATGGAAAGGGTGAATCCCAGTAGGGTAGTGCCCTTTTAGTGTAACTATGATATTATCACATGGTATCACGAGTCAATGAGAGGAAATAAAGTGGGATAGTTAGGAAAAAATCCGATAATTTTACTTTACTCTACTTCCACTAACTTGTAATACCATATATGTCAGCCATATCATAATTGCATATAAGTTTTTCTCAATGCTTAAAGGATATCGTCCCCTTATTTAAAATAAACATGTAATGGACATATGCGTTGGAGTTTGGGTCATAAAGAGCCTATGACATATATATCTATTTGGCGCTTACACTCTTCCACGTACTGTATTTTTAGACTTACAATACCACATAGTGCTCCACCGTATTTTATTGACTTCTCACGGTTCTCAGGAAGCAATGGTTTTCTAGTAGTCACTGGGTCAATTCATCCTTAATGCGCATCACCTAGAACCAATACCCCCGTCTTAATGCGCATCGCCAGGAACCAATACCTTCTTATTGTCCCTTTATTTAAATTAAAAAATTTAAAAGTTCTTTTTATTTTTTAATTTTTATTTATTTTTTGTGGCCAAACGGTGTATCCCAAGCTATTAGACCCAAACTAATTTCCCGTGATACACAAACCATCCTGCAAACCTATACATTCGATAGTGAGGAGTGAGGATTCGAGATTGGGACTTATGGTTCCTGAGTCGCGATCCTTTACCATTTGAGCAACCCTCGCAGATTCAAAAAGGAAATCAGTTGGACTAACAGTAAAACTTGTGTATAATAGTAACGTCATGTCTCTTCAAAAACATCCTATAAAATTACAATAGTGGTACAACGTCATTATACTAATATATGTATCACAGACCGAAAAAAAATAAAAAATAAAACATAATTGAAAGGGCATATGCATTAGAGTTTGGAGCCAAGATACGTCACGTGTTTGGCGCATATGCTCTTTCACTCTACTATTTTTTATTTTATTTTATTGACATGCAATACTATATCAGCATGATGACATAATATAATGATGGTAACAGCGGTATACCAAAATTTTCTTGTGGTCAATTCATCCCTAATGCACCTCACATGGAACAAGTAATACCCCACACCTGAGTTCAACGGTGCTTTACTTTTCTTTTCCTTTCTGTGTTGTGAATAATGCTGCTGATTTGGTAGTAGAGAAAATTAAATGGGAAATAAAAAAACAAAGGCACACAAACACAAGCGATTTACATGATTCGGCTTATAGCCTATGTCCACGGGCGAACACAGCAAAAAGAAATTTACTATAGAGTAAAAATATAACATGTAGACTCAATTTGTCTCTCACACCCAAGCCCCAATACACCCAGAGATATACTCACATGCACTCGCTCAATACACTGAAAAACTTCACGTACAAAGCCCTGTGTTTTCTCACTCTCTCTAACTCTTTCCATACTCTGCCTTTTTCGTGACTCTATGCAGCAAATGAAAAGGAGTTCTCCTTCTTATATACAAAAGGAAATGAGATACTCCGGGTATGATATTATAATATCATATCCATGCACTAAATGCATGTCTCCCCCATAAATGCAAAGCTGGAAAATCAAGTGGAACTTGTCCACTCCTACTTCACTTCATGCGTGAAATTCCATCTAAAGTAACTTTTTTATATTGACTAAATGAGGTGCAATATTTTCCTTCCAGCATATTTCGGCGTCTTTCGGCTCTGGGCATTCATGTCTGATTACAAAAGATCTGCAGCTTGAATTCAAGGTGCAATCTGCCGAATTGTCAATACATGGCCTGCTCGGCATACTTAATGGTGGTCACAAAATTCAGCTCTGGCCACCAATCAAGCTCCCCCTTTTCATGGATTACTAACTTTTGTCAAAAAATGACGGCTCAATGGAGCCACAAAAGTCAACACAAACAATTTCTACGTTTAATTGTTTGACGCATTGACTTACACCACATAATTGTAAGACTGGGCCATAGGAATAATCTCGTTAAAACTACTATATAATGGACACAGACAGTGTGAAAATACAAGTTCAATGACAATGGCTCTTCCAATTACTCACCAGCTTGGCCTCTTGCTTCTTCTTTTTGTTTCACCACTTCTAGCACTTGCTCAAACTCACACCAACATTACTTTGGGATCATTTCTTCTCGCCTCCTCTGATGATTCTTCGTCATGGAAATCATCTTCCGGTGAATTCGCCTTTGGATTTCACCGCCTTGAAAGCCAAAATCTCTTCTTGCTTTCCATCTGGTTCGACAAAATACCAGATAAAACTTTAGTCTGGTATGCAAATGGAGACAATCCAGCACCAAAAGGGTCAAAAATTGAGCTCACCCTTGATGGCCAGTTTGAGCTAACTGACCCAAAAGGCCAAATCATTTGGAACTCGTCCATCCTTAGTGGGGTGATTGCATACGCTTCCATGCTTGATACTGGCAACCTTATTCTTGCGAATGGAAGTGGAAATTATGAATGGGAGAGTTTCAACAATCCTGCCGACACCATCTTGCCGACTCAGGTACTAGAAATAGGCAGAAAGTTATCTTCTCCTCTAAAAGAAAGCAATTACACGAAGGGACGGTTCCAGCTCCATTTGCGAGAAGATGGCAATCTTGTGCTTCATCCCATTGGCCTGCCAACAGAAAATCCATATCCAGCTTATTATCAAAGCTACACTTCTGATGGTGCTAGAGTGATTTTTAATGAGACAACAGGTTACATTTATGTTGTTCGGAGGAATGGAAGCATTGTTAACCTCACTAAAGGATATATAGAGTCGCCGAAAGCTTACTATTACAGGGCAACGCTTCATTTTGATGGGGTTTTTGCCCAATATGCTCACCCCAAGGCTCCAGCGAATAATGGGATTTGGGTCCAGTCCTGGTTCCGTGTTTGGTCCGTCCCTGAAGACATTTGCTCCGGTATTACAGGTGATATTGGTAGTGGGGCTTGTGGGTTTAACAGCTACTGCATACTCGACTCAAACCATAGGCCAAATTGTGAGTGCCTTCCTGGATTTTCCTTGTCAGATCCAACCAACAACTTCAGCGACTGCAAGCAAGACAGAATCCAAAAATGTGAACCAGGTGGTTCAAGGACAGGAAGACCTATATGAAATGCATGTGTTTGATCACTCATTTCAATCCAGTTCCTCACACTACGCACAATTGAGGCCATCAAACGAAGATGAATGTTCCAAATCTTGCTTCTTTGATTGCAACTGTGTGGTTGCTATATTTAGAGATGAAAGCTGTTGGAAGAAGAAATCCCCACTCTCGACTGCAACAATGAACCGGAATGCCTATGGGAAGGCTCTAATCAAAATACCGAAATTCAATGTTTCTTTGGGCGAACTTTATCCAAAGAATTCTAATACGAGGAAGAAAGATCAAGCGGCTCTGATTCTGGCAGGATCACTTCTTTTAGGTACCTCAGTATTTCTTAACTTCCTGTTGGTTGCAGCAATTTCTTTAGTTGCTTTCTGCTGGAACCAAAAACGACAGAAACTTACTAGAGTATCAAGTATTTTGCAAACAAACATTCGCTCCTTTACTTATGAAGAACTCAAAGAAGCCACAAATGAGTTCAGGGAAGAAATTGGAAGAGGTGCTTTTGGCACTGTATATAAAGGAGTCTTGTCATCATCAAGTTCAAGATGTTTGGTTGCGGTCAAGAAGTTAGACAAGGTGGTGCAAGAGGGTGAGAAGGAATTCAAAACAGAAGCGAGTGCAATAGCCAAGACCCATCACAAGAATTTAGTCAGATTTCTTGGATTTTGTGACGAAGGGCCACACAAGCTTTTGGTCTATGAGTTCATGAGCAATGGATCATTGGCTGATTTTCTCTTTGGAATCTCAAGGCCAGATTGGAACAAACGAGTGGAAATGGCATCTGGGATCGCAAGAGGGCTCATGTACTTGCATGAAGAGTGCAGCACACAAATCATCCACTGTGATATTAAGCCACAAAACATACTACTGGATGATTCCTTCACAGCAAGGATTTCGGACTTTGGGTTGGCGAAGCTTCTGAAGGGTGATCAAACTCGGACTCATACAGCCATTAGAGGGACCAAAGGATATGTTGCACCGGATTGGTTTAGGAACATGCCAGTCACAGCTAAAGTGGATGTTTATAGCTATGGGGTTATGTTATTGGAGATCATTTGTTGCAGGAAGAGCATTGAAGTGCAGAAGGAGAATGAAGTGGAAGTGATATTTACTGATTGGGTTTATGACTGCTATAAGAGTCGAAGATTAGATAAGCTAGTGCAGAATGACGAGGATGCAAGGAATGACATGAGGTGGCTGGAAAGGCTAGTGATGGTGGCAATTTGGTGCATTCAAGAGGATCCTTCTTTGAGGCCTACCATGAAGAAGGTTGCACAGATGCTTGAAGGTGTTCTTGAGGTTTCCATACCCCCTTGTCCTTACGCCTTTTCTTCAATGTGTTGAGAGTTTGATACTACCCACCTTTTCTAATATGGTCTGTTTACTTTCAATTTTCTATTCCGTAGGAACTTCTGCATTTTCAATCAAATAAGAAAGTGGCCCCTAAGGAGTGTAAATGGCTTGCATTAGCATAAGATTCATTTGATCAGCCCAAGTCTCACAAACTTGGACATGAACTCTGTTTTTAGCGTGCAATCGTATGTGTCATGGGAAAGGAATTATTTCTTTGGTGATATAAGATCTAATTGAAGAAGGAAAAAAATGTTCCCGAAATGTTTTTTTCCCTCATATTGTTGTCTATAATTGCTGAAGGCACAAACTAATGCAATTAAATGAAATCAATGCAGATTTAACCCAAAAACCTTGTTAAATATGCGAGTTTTTTTAGGCGACTTCAATGGCGGTTCAAAGCTTTTTTAGAGTATTGCGAATAACAGTTCTCTTTGGGTTCACTACATGAGGGCCAAGTATATCAAGAATGTTCACCTTTCCAATCTGCATCTGGGTTCTCATTCTAAAATCTGGAGGTAACTAGTTCAGGATCTTGCTTCTATTTTATTTATTTATTTTTTATTTTTAACAATTGTTGTTGGCTTATTGTTAAGGGGGACGTTGATTCTTTTTGAGATGATTGTAGGTTCTGGTCCACCGGAAGTGGAGTTGAATATGCTCTGTTGTTCATTCGAATTCGAGCACTAGAAATGGAATTTAATCAGATTTTCCCTGTGTTGGTATGCCTCAGTCCTTAACCAATTTGATTAAATAAAAAGACAAGGGGTTTTCATCTTCCAGATACGCCTGATCGCTTTAATTGGGTGCTGACCAATTGGAGTTTTGACTTTTGGGTTGTTGGAAAAAGGGGTAAATTACATTAAGACCCTTCTAGAATCTGACAAATATAGATACACCCCCTCATGTTTTTGAAATTACATTAAGACCCTTACTTTACCAAATATACTACAAAAAGATCCCTCCCCCAAACCTCTGTCCATTAATCTATTAAATCACTCTCAATTTTTTTCAAAATACCCTAATTATCCTTATTGGATGATAACTTTTATGTTAAATGCATATAACTCATCAGTCCAACACATTCGATTTATTTATTTATTTATTATTATTGATAAACAACTAAAAGATAATGGGGAAAATCACATCAAGACCCCCTCTAGAATTTGACTATTACAGATACACCCCCTCATGTTATTGAAAGTACAGTGACACCCCTTACGTTACAAAATAAACTACAAAGAGACCCCAAGATAATATCTATATATATATATATACGGTAACGATCCTATTAGCACAGGCCACCTACAATTACTGATTACAAACCTACAATTGACTTATTATAAACTTACAATTGACTTACTAAAAATAGACAATTACCCGCGGGTGACATTTGTAATCAATCAATTGAAAGTTTGTAATCAGTTAATTTTAGGTTTGTAATTAGCAATTGTAAGTTTGTAACTGTGTTGATATAAGCCTATATCAGCATGTACTGATAGGAACATTACCATATATATAAGATGATGATCAGGTAAGCACATGCTGATATAACTTATATCAACACTCGCATTGGGAGTTGTACTTTGTGCATTAGTGGGATATGAGGTACATTGGACCAATGCAAGGGATACAACCCCCAATGCATGGTGCTAATATAACTTATATCAACACGTGCTGATGGGAATATAATCGTATATATATATATATATATATATATATAAGAAAATTGCCAAAAAGCTTAAATTTTTTGTTCAACTAATGTGGTAGTCGTCAAATTTGCTCATTAGAAACAATTATCTATTTAATTGATGTGCAAAAAAAAAAAAAAAAAAAATTGATTTGCCAAGTTGCCACCTTATTTGCCACTTCTATACATGCATCCCCATTGTAATATCTATTTTCATTTATTTCTACATATGAGTAATGCTACATAGCCTTCTTTTTTTTCTTCTTTTTTTTTTTTTTTTTCGCAAATCTATTTACTCAAATGAGGTGGCAAGTCGGGAAGTCAATTTTTTATTTTTTATTTTGCAAATCAATTAAAAATTTAATTAAATAAATAATTGTTTCTAAGGAGCAAATCTGACAGTTGCTACATCAGTTGGACAGAAAATTTAAACTTTTTAGCATTTTTCTTATATATATATATATATATAGATATAGATATAATCTTTTAGTTGTTCATCAATAAAAATTATAAAAATTCAAAAGTACTGGATAAACGTATTAGGCTGCTAAGTTATATGCATTTAAATGGAAGTTATCATCCACTAAGGGTAGTTGGGATATTTTGAAAAAAATTGAACATGATTTAACGGATTAATGGACGGAAGTTAGAGGAATGGGTCTCTTTGTAGTTTATTTTGTAAAGTAAGAGGTGTCAGTATAATTTCAATAACGTGAGGGGGTGTATCTGTAATAGTCAAATTTTAGAGTGGGTCTTGATGTAATTTACCTTGGAAAAAAAGGTTGGAATTTCTATTAATCTACTTAACAACTACTAGTTGGTGCACACTTGCGTTGCATGCGAATTTTTTTTAATTAAATTATTTTTTTCAATAATGATAATAATTTTTTAAATTTAATAATTTTATCATGCCTTTGTATAAGATGAAAGCACTTTGATCACTTAATCCTTTACTTCTTTTGATATGATTACTATTTTTTTTTTCATTATCTTTCCCAAATCATAGTGCTTAAAATTATCTTTGAAACTTCATTATACATTGGTTCTTTGAAGTTTTTGTGAAACTTTCAATACTAAAACAAAAGGCTCACGCTTTCACTCTTTGTCTCTTTCTCCAATCAAGACATATTTACGCCATAGTTGAAAGATTTAATAGCAAATTATTAGTACATTGGTCTTACAAAAATCAAAACTAAGACTTGCGCGGCTTTGCAAACCCTACGGACATGCCATCCTATTTTTTTTTTTTTATTTTTTTTTTTTATAATGTACTACAAGCTACACCCTTCCTGTAGATTCATGCCACAGAAGCTAACTCAAGTTCCTAATAAGGCCTACACTACCACCTTAAAAAATCTATTATTTATGGGATTGGGAGGTTCTTATTTTATTTATAAGTAAAGTAGTCTTTAATATATATGTATTGGAAAAATATAAGAGAAAATAGATACTCGCGCGGGATTGAAACCAAAACTTACACAAATCCAGAACTTCTATTGGCCTTTGATTAAAATAATAATATTCCTAATATGTACATTTTTAAGTTTTTTTTTTCTTTTAAAAATATGGTATTTATGGGATTAGGATGTTCTTATTTTATTTATGAGTAAATTAGTTTTTTTATGATTTTTTTTATTTGGGAAACGATAGGAAAACACACATAGCTTACGTAGGGTTTGAAACCAAAGATTTTTACAAATCTTAAAGCGACAGATTAATAAACTCAAGGACCACTGATTTTTTATTAAAAAATAATACTCCCTTTGTCTCGTAAAGATAGGCTATGTTTGACAAAACATGGAGTTTAAGAAAATGTAAAAATTATATGTGCTATTCAAAACTTTACTTATGCAATTCAAGTTTTTGTTTTTTTGGCCTCTTAATTTGGGTTTTCATTTGTTTTTGTTCAAGCATGCGTCTTTTTTATTTTCATTCAACTGATTCATCTTTGATTCTCTTCTTTTTCTTGCTAATTTTGCAATTCAAATAGAGATTTAAAAGTCCAATCATGCAATGCAAGTAGAAATTTAAATGTTTATGCAAGCAGAGATTTAAATGTTTAAACATAATTTGTACATATGAGTCAAGTTTATTGAAAACTACATACCAGACAAAGCACCAGAAGAAAGGAGACGCAATAAAGGCACATAAAAGACGCAAAAGAAGGAAGCAGTAGTTGTTCTTTCCTGTGTTAGGGTTTTATGATTTTTACAATGTGTTTTCATTTGTATTTATATGTTAACATTGTTAGGGTTTTACGAATTATAGTTTCCGTTTCTTTAGAATTCCTATTTGGGTTTGGTTTTATTTAATTATTATACGAATTATAGTTTCCTTAGAACTCTTATTAAGGTATGTGTTTTATATTGCTATATTTCCTATATATGTAAAAGGGTAGTTGTGTATTTAAAAATTAAAATAAGGATATATTAGTCAATCAAAAGTTTTTCTCACATTCATCTTTTTATAGGTAGTATAGATAAAACTAGCTACAATAATTAAAGAGAATAATTTAACAAGAAAAATTAGAATTTAGAAAATTTCTATAGATCAAGACACGTTTAATGCATTCTCCTTAGAATGGGCCTCGGCATCGGGCCGGACTGGGCTGGGTTTGGGTTTTTCTTTATCGGGCTAGGCTCTTTAGGCTTACACTATTCATTAGGTTGGGCCTAGCCATGAAGGAAATTATGAAGCCCAAGCTCAACCTGTGATGACCTGAATTTTTTAAATATATTTATGATATTTATTTTGATCCTATGTGTGCAACTTCACCATAAGTTAGGTATGTATAGCATAAAACCATACACTCAACCACACCATAGCATAAATCATGGAGGTGAATGTGAACGGAACACATTTTCCTTCCCTATTCACATTTTCCTCCCCTATTCTGCAAGCCTAACCCTTCCCAGTCAAGTTTCTTCCTGCAACTCTGCAACCCACAACAACCCCAGCCCTGTTTTTCCTTCAGCAATTAAGAAGCCATGCTTCAGCCGCATGTAACCATTTTGACTCCCATCTCTGTTCCCATTTGCAATTGGTTTTGATATGTGTATATATATATATATGTATAGAGGGACCCGAGACAGAGAGTTAGGGAAAGAATAACAGAGAGAGAGAGAAACTGAGAGAGAACAGAGGAGAAAAAAAAAGAGTGGTCTGGTGGAGATTTTTGGCTGAGTTCGTGAAGCTCTCTTAGTGAGGTAAAATCCTCACCTCCTCTATTGTTGATTTCATATATATATATATATATATATATATATGTACAGAGGTGATCCCATCAGCACGTGCTGATGTAAGTTACATCAGCACTATGCATTGGGGGTTGTACTCCTTGCATTGATTCAATACACTTCACATCTCACTAATGCACAAGGTACAACTTCCAATGCAGGTTTTGATATAAGTTATATCAGTACGTGCTTACCTGATCATTATCCTATATATATATATATATATATATATATATATATATATATATATATAGATACACATATATGTCACTGTACTGTGTATATGTACATATGTATATGCAATTTTATTTTCTTATGTTATTCTTAGAAAGGATGATCGTATTTTATGTTTTTAGGACCAAAGAACACCATGGTAGTGTCAAATTTTAGAGAAATTGACTGTAGGTTGAAGTTTTAGAAATTTTAGAATTTTGGATCATGAAAACCCGAAACTTTAGGCTTAAAAACGAATATGATTTTATAGGATTCTGAATGAACAATTTATATTCGCATGTAGTACTCCGCATGAGCTTCGATTTGACACTTGAATCACTGAAAACGGTCAAGAAACGAGGGAGATATTAATCATCGAAGTTGGCCTGTTGAACACACGGTGTAACCCGGTTACACAATTCAACCCCCGGGAGGTTGAAGATGACCCCATAGGTCTATGATCCTGTGTGGGTGCATCCATATGCCTTACTGTGTTCTCACACATTTAAAAGCCATACGATAATCATATGAACCCCAAATTTGACCGTTCGACTCGTCTTGGCGGGCCCTACCATGTGGGACCCTTAGTTGACCATTTTGACAAAGTTTGACTTTTTGGCCAAATTAATATTTATTAAAAATTCCAAAAATTACAGAAAATTCCCAAAAATTATGAGAAATTCGCAGAAATTATAGAGAGTGTTTTAAAAATTATTTTGATCATTTTGGGACCATAGTTCACTGTTAGAAGGCCAATAGTAATTTTTGAGTGCGTTATATTTATTTTGAAATTTACCTAAAGATTATGTATGCATAATTATCAGATTTTATCGGTCCTCGGGAGGACCCTAGGGAGCATTAACGCTGCATTCGTATTGTCAGTGTTTATCACGTGGTTTTGGGTTGATATTGCTCTCAATTGAGGTAGGAAATGTGGCTTCTTTACATTTAATATGGTGTTATTTTACAAATGTGATTTTAAATGCCTTAATGATGTTGTTGGATTTTCCCACTGATTTACAACTCAATATTTTTATTACTTGTTCAAAATTTAGGGAATCCTTCAATATATCATTTGATACTACTGTTTTATAGTGTTACTTAAAGATACATGGTTATATACTCGTTTAAATGTTATCGTGAGATATCTGTTGAATGTGTGGAATTTTCATGATACTTGGATTATGGAAAAATGCTTTATAAATGTTGTTTACTTGGAAATACTTTAGAAATATTACTGAAATTCTAGAAATTTATCAAACGAGTTTATGGATACTTTTGGACACTCGGATATTTATTTGAACGATGGAAAATGTTTTGGATATATGGACCTTGGGTTTTGGTATGCATCAAACGGGTGGGGGCATCACAATAGAGTGGTGTCCTGCGTTGAGAATACTCCGCGAATAGCAAGTAGGGTAAAGTGCCCTTGGGTGAAAGACCCTAAAGCCCTCGAGGAAGAACGCCGCGCAGGTGTTGGTTATTTTCGTGCTTGGCTGAGCCGGGGATTGACGTGACGACGTAACCTGTAATCAGCGATGGTTGATGCATGGTTTGATCCCATAGTCTTGGGAATTTGAGATACTATGAGAATTTTTGGGGAAATTAACTAAAAACCCACACAAAGTACTGATTTGTGACTGATATTTGATTTTGAGTTATTAAATGATTTTAATTCATATACCATGTATCTGCACATATATTAATTGTATAGAATCCACACATATTTCCTATTGGGCTTTGCAGCTCATCCTATTATTATTTCAGATGATCAGGTGATGAGTGAGGGTTTGTCGATGGTGGATGCCTAGTGGCATAATCTGAGGTGGGAACTTGAAGGTAGCATACTAACATAGTCATGGATGAGGATAGATGCACGTGCATTGCATAGAGACTATGTTATTTTGATGTATAGACATTACTATTATTATTGTTATTACAATTATTACTTATTGAACTTTGAATAGTTTGAATCTAACCTATGTGCCAGGGATGTTGGCATTATTTTGGGATCATATATTATTATGGGCATGATGTGTGAGCATAACATTTCATGTTAATTATTTGGGTGTTATTGATGAGCTGATACAATTATTATTTAAAAAAAAAAAAAATTTACACGTGGATTTGACTAAATCTTCCGCAACTTTTATACTTTGACTTATCCACGTGTACACCTTTTTACTTTGACTTTTATCCACGTGTCGACTCTCCGAGTCGGGGCGTGACACAACCCACGGGTTCGGGCTTTTTTGGGTCTTGGGCTTCGAGCCTCAGGTCTAAGCAAAATTAACCTATGGATAGTGTTGTAACAAAAGAAAAAATGTGAAAAGTTACCATTTGGTGACCACTTCCCATCGTAATACCAAAACAGGGAACATTAGTAGTCACTTTGTATTAAGTTTACTATCTATTTGTTGTAAGGTAACAGAAACAGCTTTGTGTTGGTATTAATCTGAGAAGTGATTATCAAAAGATACTTCTCCGAACAATTGGAAAATATTCAAAATTTTATATAATGCTACAGTGTCGGGCTTCGGGCTTCAACTAAAGGCCCAAGCCTAGCCTAAGGGTACTCGGGCTCGGGCCTTTTTGGGCTCAAGCCAGGCTTTTTTCCTTCGGGCTTCGGGTTGCCCATGGGCCATGGGCTTTTGATGAAGCCTACCTTAGAAAGAGAGAGAAAGTGTGGGTGAGGGAGAGTGTAGGGCTTTGAAATAACGTTATATGGATCTCAATAAAATACTGCAAATGTCTATGGTCTATTGAAATGCGATGTCACTGATTATGCATATCCCTTCATGCACCATTTTAACTAGAGCAGTGTTATATATGCAACTCTTTTATCTGCCCAATGCATGTGACTGTTCATGTGCCACACCACATAAGCCAATAAAATATTTACCAAATAAGGTGGTGTGCCGCCTCAATTGCCACAAGGCAAAAAAAATTGAGCTCTAAGCATTTTTCATTTAACTTAGGAAGACGACGCCAAGTTTATGCATCCGATTAAAAAAAAAAGAAGAAAAAAATGGTCCAGAATGCATCCTTTTTGACATAAGACCCAAAAACTCACCATTTCTACTCTGTTTTTGCCTCTCATCCAAGAACTATCGAAAAATGCAGAGTTTTGACATGAGTCTCATAACGCATTCAAGAAGGTCAAAACAAGCACCAGATAACTTCTCAAAATATACCCACCGAAAATTCCAAAAGTTCATTGAAATTTTTTTGCCTTTTTGGTTGGAAAATTCATTGAAGTTTAAGATGGTAGCAAATTTCTCTTTTTCTTTGCTTCTCGGTTGGAATTTTCTAATATTTGAATCCAAGCTGAAAATGGTAGCGACTTCATACTCAATGGGTCATTTCATCCTTCACGCCGCCACATTACGTGGTAACCATACACCCATATATCTTAAGTCTAATGTTAGGACAACTTGGCCAAGATTTTTCAAAGAAATTACGGTGACGCTCAATCGGCAGCTTCTTTGAAATGAATGAGAGAGATTAAAGCAAAAATGATTAATAATTGTTGCACTAGATTGACAAATTAATTACCGGACCACAAGACTAATCTTGTTACAACTCCTATATATATATATTGTAATACCCCGAATTTTTCTTAGGTTTAATTAATTAACTAGAAAATTGATTGCCTTTAGATAGATTTAAACGTATGAGTTAATTTAGGATTAACCTCGAACATGTTCAACTTTGTAGCTAAACAAGGTGATTGTTTTCTAATCAATGAGTGATAGTTTTCGTATCCTAATCAAATACTAACTTTGAAGGTAATCCTAATTAGGTTAGGATTAATTGCACCTTATATAAGAAACGTTTAGGGAGGATTTATATTCTTTTGACTGAAAACAATATAAAGAGAGAAAAGGGGATGATGGATCCACAAGAGAAAAGGAAAAAGAAAGGAGCTGGTGCTGTTTTGTACGGATCGACTGCCAACTTCGTGTCTGTTTACAGGTAACGTACCATCCGTTGACTGGTAACTTTACTGCATTACCAAGATTTTCTTCTCTAATCCAATCCTCCATCTCTATCACTTCTACAACCATTAAACCATCATCACCACTACTCAAAAACCCCTCCATAGCTGCTGCACAAGTCATCCAACCACCAAAAATTCTTTGGGTTTAGGTGACAAGGAAAGCCAAAAATGGTGGTTTCCAGCACTTCCACCGCCACTTCCTATGTCCACCACCACAAATTTTCTCAAACCCTACCATACACCCTTCCACAAACATCTCTCCCAGAGATTTAAGGACTGATTTTGAAGGAAAATCAGTGGGTGAATTTTTGCTTTTGTCTTGGGTAGCATAGGAAGTTAATACAAAAATCTGCTGCCGTTTTACTACATTCTGACTGTCAACTTCACATCTGTCAACAGTCAACTTCTCTCGGATTGACTGGTAACTTTGCTGTGTTAAAAAGTAATTCAAACCTATTAATTTATAATTTAACATGAGTCTATTTTAATGCCACGTTAGTGTATATATTAATTATATTAAATACAGTAAGCATTATAAGGTCAAGAGAATTAGACGTTGAACCCTTAACGCACCACTTAGCTGGAGAGACTTTTTGGTTTAAGTATGATTTATTGATAAGGAATATTATTGATTTTAGGTTCTGAGTAACGTTGGGATTGTTAGGAATTTGATCGCTTGGATTGTTGAAGGTTTGGCTTGAGGTAAGGGAACTTGCACAATGTATCGCCCTCTTTGATTAAATAAAAATAAATCTGATTTTTATTCCTCTTTTGTGAGCCAATGATTTATGGACAATTTTTTTCAAAATCGTTTCATTATCAAGTGTTTATTTCTTATGTACTGTGGGTTAAGCAAAAATAATCATTTATTAAAATTGTTTTACATATGTGTTTGAATCTACATTACTTGTGAAAAATATTTGCCAAATGTTTTTTTGTATAAGCGTGAACTCTGGTTAGATTATTGGTCCGTCCAAGCAGGGGATTCTAATACTGTTGGAATATTGGTCCATGCCAGCAGGGGATTTTAATACTATTGGTCATCAATACTGATATAGTGTAAAGTCCCACGATGATGGGCACCTATTGAATGTGAGTCTAGCCAAAGGAAGTACTTGTATGAACTAATGTTTATTGATTAGTATTATATCGATCAGTGATTTTAAAGTGACTTATTGAATGAATTGTTATCGAAAGTATTTCAGTATTATTGTTTATTGAATTGAAAGCAAGAGGATTATTTCTAAAAGTTTATATGCCTATCGAATTGAAAGAAATGATTTATTATGAAACTCTATCGTTTTGTTACTCACGTTTTTAAATTAATCGTGCGAATATGCTTGACTTTTTCTTGTATATATTGTGTAATGTTTTCTTGCTGAGCGTTATGCTCACCCCTTATATTTTTCCCCACAGATGAATAGCTTGATGTGAGTGGCTTTCGCATACGAAGAGTTAGGATGTCAACAGCTTGATCTGCTAGTTTAGTTGAAACTTCATTATAAGTTGATATTGTTAAGTGGTCTAGCCTATGTGAGACGTAGTCCTATGTGGGTTATGGCAATCATGTTGCCAAATCCAGTCTTTTGGGTTTGGGGTGTGACATATATAGCCCACACTAGTTCTTCAAACTAATTCATGAGTGAGAATCCAAATTCAATAGCAAATGGCTTTTCCAATTGTTTACCATCTAGGCCTCTTGCTTCTCTTTATTCTACCGCTTCTAGCAGTTGCTCAAATACATAAGAACATCACTTTGGGATCATCCCTTGTGGCTTCCAATGATTCTTCTTCATGGAAATCGCCTTCTGGTGAATTTGCCTTTGGATTTCACTGCCTTGACAATCAAAATCTCTACTTACTTGCCATCTGGTTTGATAGAATACCAGATAAAACTCTAGTTTGGTATGCAAATGGAGGTAATCCAGCATCAAAAGGATCGAAAATTGAGCTCACCAGTGATGCCCAATTTGCACTCACTGACCCAAAAGGCCAAGAAATTTGGCCCCAATCTGTCATTAGTGGGGTTGCATATGCAACCATGCTCGATACTGGTAACTTTATTCTCACAGATAGAATGTGATAGCTGACAAATTAAAATAAAATAAAATAAAAATTATATTTGACACCATATCATCTGTTACGTGAGTTGGTACAAGTAGCATTTTCCCCATTAAAATCTACGCTCAATATGGCACTAATTCAGTTTCCAATGGATGTCCTAATGCCTTTTATATAGTTTTTAATGAAAAATTTTAAAAATAAATATCTTTGGTAACTTCTTCTCTCTTTCCCTTTTATTTTTATAACCAACCAATATTGCAAATCCAATTAATGTGGGAGCCTTTAACGAGAAGAGATGGCGGCTATGGAAACAAGGGACTATGTGGGACCCATGAACAGAAACATGCTTTATACAAATCCAAAAGGTTGTGTAGGAAAACTTCTCATGCTTCCATGCCAAACCCACCCTTAGTCTTAATCATCACTCTTTTTCCACATAAATGTGGCATTAGGGACCCAAGTAAATGGATGAAAGACTTTACTAAAATTATTGGTTCTAAAGCAATTAGAGATCACATATGTCTTAAAAATCTAAAAAGACGGATTTTTTTGGATTCCACAAGTGACTAGTCCAAATTAGGATGAATGAATGAAAACGTTTGATGTAGGAATCTTTTCACATCTTTTCCATTACTAAAGAACCACTTACACCCCTCTAGTATCTAACAATTACAAATACACTCTCTCTTGTTTTTGAAATTACACTGACACCCCTTACTTTACAAAATAAACTACAACGATACCCCCTCAAACTAGCCACCGTTAATAATTCCATCCAAATTGGTTTATGCCATGTTTATCTTTTTTAAAAAATACATAGATTACCCTTAGATACTTATTGTTTGAACATTTAAACAATATAATTCTACATAATCTCACATTTGTTGTTTTCCTAAACAAACCAAACACCTTCATGTTTTTTTCTAATTTGTTAAAATCTTCAGCTCAAAAAAAAAAATGTTAATGTATTATTTATTTATTTATTCATTTATTTATTTGATAAAGAGATGATAGAATTAATGGCTAAAATGAAAAATAAATAACCCACACCAAATCCCATAACTCTTTAATAGATCCTTCAAAGCTTTATCTAGTTTGATTGTGCCAAATTGTCCACATTAGCCTCATAGCTAGCTCTATCTCATCTTTGTTCATATTAACTTCCCACGAGTATCATCCTAACTTGAACAGTGCATTCCCAATAATATTTTAATATATTTTTAATTTAAAAAAAAATATTTTTATTTACACTCATCACCCATCTCTACACTCCTAAAAAATAGAGCATAAAGTCTAATTAAATTTTATTACCCCCCCCCCCCACACACACACACAAAAATAAAAATTAAGAAAAATCCAATTAAAAATGAAGTTATGATGTAAATCCGATTTTATCAAATTGCAATGATGAAGAGGAAAGGGAAAGAAGGAGAGAGATTTGTTAAACAATGCAATTTACATCAAGGGTATTGATGTCATTTTGTGTGTATGGTAAACCCCATTAAACTAACCATCCAGACAAGAGGTGTCAATGTAATTTAAAAAATGAGAAGAGGTGCATCTGTAATTGTTAGATACTATAGGGGGTGTAAGTGTAATTTACTCTTAAAAGTATTGGGTTAGGGCAAAGGGTACTCCTCATGGGCTTTGTGGGCCCCACCAATGCCACTAGGCCTATTCGACCCATAAAAGGGCCTAAAGCCAATTTCTTTCACTAACTTTCAAAATGGGTTTTAATTATTGAAAAACATTGTGGGCTATGTCATTTCAAAACAATTTCAAAAAACGAGCCCAAAAACCCAAGGTTGAATACAGATTTGCTCGTGCTCTATACCATGATGCTGATATTTATCTGTTCGATGATCCTTTTAGTGCTGTGGATGCTCATACAGGAACTCATCTTTTTAAGGTTATTCTTGTTTTCCCTCTTAATTCCCTGTAATTTGGGTAAATTTCATTTTAAGCTGTAAATCGTTGCATTAATTTTTATTAGGATGCCATAAAAAAAAATGGGTATAACATACTCTAAGAATTTTATGACCTTATCAGCACTTTCACTTTATTAATATTAGCAAATGTATTGGAAGAAAGGAAATAAATACAGAAATCAAAACCTCCCATCTCCTTAATAAAAAAATTTTAATTAAAATTAAAATTGAAAAATTAAAAACCTTAAAATTAAAATTGAAACATGAAAAGCCTCTTAGCTCGTAAACCGATATAGGAGAGTCGGCATAAAGTGCAAACGACTATAGGGACCGAATAAGAAAGTAAGGGAAGGCTTTATCAGGTGGACCCAGTTTCTGATAATGGATCACCTCCAAATCTCCAATTGATCGTCCAATCTACACCAAAGCTTAACCACATAAAAAGGCTAGACCTACATTATGGATTTGGGCCCAATGAGGAAATGTTTTTCTTTTTTCCTTTTAAGGAAAAGCTTCTTTTTTTTTTAAAATTTTTTTAGGGGGTTAAAAAGGGAGTTTCATTTCATTAACAACTAAGACAAATTACAAATGCACAACAAAAAAGTTGCAAGTTCCATGGATAGAGATTTCAATACAACAAAATTGGAATTTATAGTAGTTTATGTCCTAATTAACTAGATAATCGGCACATTTATTTGCTTCTTGATACACAAGTTGCACATGCCAATCATGTTGGAAGAGGGACCTGCAATCATGAACTAATATTAAATGCCATGGAGAGGGGTTTAAGTTAGATTGAATGAGATGCATCGCTAGCTGTGTGTGTATTGTAAACACACTAGGGGAAAACCCATATCCCAAGCTAATAACAGCCCTAACCGCCCATAATTCAACACATAAACTGGTAGTACGACCAATTTTCCTGGCAAAACCTTTTATCCATTGACCCATAGAGTTTCTTGCATGCTAATTGAACGCCAGGGAGGGATATACACTGATATACTAGAAGAACGAATCCTACAAGTTCAAAAACAAAAATCAAGCTTGTAATGCCATAATCATGAAAAGTATAAATACTTTATCCAACACAATGTGAAAATCATTTGCATCACTTACCCAAGAACCGTAGTTGCATTCGCTAATTTCTTCTTTCTCCATGTCCATGTCTATGAGCAGCATTCTTGTTTGATCTGTTCACCTTTTTACGTTGTTCTCCTTCAACCAATCTCACAAACCATTTAGGTTTTCCTATTAAGAATATAAGATACCCCATAGCCAATCCAAATACGGTTCCACATCCATACCCCATCGCTACTACTTTCTATCCAAATCCACTCATAGACTCTAGAATCTATATCATCTTCTTCTTGAGATATCGAGGAAGGTGATTGTAGTGCCTCATTATCAAGGCATTTCTTCGATAGCGGAACTCTACATAATCCCAAATTCCTATAGTACGAATCATTTTGAAATGTATCAAACTGTTTTCCTCAAGATATCGATCTCAGCCACAAGATGGTTACGTGAAAGGTTAAAAAATTCAAGAAAAGTGAGACTTGTCAATTGCTCCGGAATCTCCCCAATAAAATTGTTTGAAGAGAGGTCTAGAGATTCAAGCTTCCTCAAATTCTCAAGCGATGATGGAATAGGTCCTGTAAGGTTGTTATAAGACAAGTTTAATGTTATGAGTGAAGTGAGCTTGCCGATTAAGCTTGGAATCTCTCCTTGAAATTTGTTGCTCTACAAATCAAAAGTTGTAAAAATGGTTAGAATTTTCACCAGTTTAATATCCAACCCTTTGATCGTCACCAGCACGGAGTCTTGATAATACTGTTGCCCCATATATTTTGGTTCAGAAGTATCTTCAAACGCATCCATCATACCTTTCAAATTTCTGATCAAGTTTGTTGGCAAAGGAGCATGGAAATCATTGTTAGAGAGGTTGAAAATTCACAACATGGGGAAGGGATGTTCGAGCTTGGAACCCCTTATGAAACCATGGAATCTATTGGATCGCAAGACAAGAACTTGTTACTTTAGACGAGTTTCCAACCAATATGGGAATGTATCATTTATCTTGCCGTTTCCGAGATTTAAAACTTCTAATTTTCTACAATAGACTAAAGATAGTGGTATTTGCCCTCAACTGATTGCCATTTAGGTCAATATTCCTCAAGGTATTCCCCTTTGCAAACGTTTCAAGAATGGTACCACGGAAGCTATTCATTCTTAGATCCAACACCGATAAATTGTTGCTAAAGTTTCCCAAACACTATGGAATCATGCCACTCAAGTTGCTATTAGATAAATCGAGAATTTTGATGGAACTCACATTGCATATCAAAGAAGGGATTCTACCAGTAAATTTATTGCTTGAGATTGAAAAAACAGATGTTAAAAGTGGTGGAATTGGAAGTGGTCCTTCAGGCAAGTTCGAACAGAGATAAAAAATTGCAAATTGTTGCATGCACCTGTAAGAAAGTCCGATAAAATATTTTGATAAGCAACAAATCCTACCCATGTCCCACACCTGACCCGAACAATTATAGGAATCTAGCCGTGAGTTTTCTTCAAAGAAAGATGTTCAAGACTTCAAGTACAATCTTAAAGTGTTTTGCATTCCAGAGAAATATGGCAATTCAGTACTTATCTTAAAAAGCTATTAATCATGAGGGCCATGCCAACACCTCCATCCTCCTAGAGATTAGAGCTCATCTAGATTTTCTATGTGGTTGGTCTCGCTAGTCATAAGTACTCCAAATGCATAGTGTTGAAAAAGCTATTATTAATTGGGTTTTCTTAATGTGTGCCCTAAAGGCACATGTTAAGCTGTAATTAATGACCCAATCATTGCATGGAAAAATATGTTTTTACAGTTTTCTAAGTATTTTCACATTTTTTCAAGCAACTTTCACCATAACATGTAACTTTTACATTTCCCATGTAATGATTGTGTTATTAATTGTACATTAACATGTGCCCTTAGGGCACATGTTAAGAAAACCCTTATTAATTATGAAGGCCCTCATCATTATAACCTTACAAGAAGGGCTGTGATGAAGGTGCAACCATCTATTGATGAGGGTATGTGCCACGATGGGTGTATTAACGTATGAGCTCCCACCCATTGGGGAGCCAAGTGAGGGTACGTGCCCCCATCCAATTCCTTCATTTTTTTTAAAATTTTTTAAATATGTACATTAAAAGTAAAAATTGTCCTAAATTTTTTTTAATAAAAATATTATCAATGAATGTTTAAGTTTTTTTTTTTTTAGCTACTATCATTTCAAATGGTTTCGATTTGTTTTCATTACTGTCAATCAAATTTTGTAAATATTGTAGTTAACTAATTTATGTTAATTTAATTTAAATAATTTAGTATCAAGAGGGGAATAGTGGCTCTTGAGACTAAGTCTCAAGAAGTAGCGAAACATCTTGGGTTCGACTTTTCATTCCCTCTTGAAGTCGAAGTCATTTACTAGATAGACTTATCTAAATGGTTAGTGACCCTGTTATCCAAAACGATAATAATAATAATAATATATTTATTTATTTAAATAACTAATATAAAAAACTTACAACCAACTAAAAGGGACCCTCATTGGAATGAATTCCTGCCTTTGCCCTTGCTCCCACCTATTTGGGATATTGCAAGAATCTTAGAGCATACCCTACCGTTGGATAGAAAATCCATAAGGTAGTTACTGTGTACAAAATTTTATAGTATAAAAAAAATGGCATGTGGTGTAATTGCACACACCAATCAAATTTTGATATTCTTTTTTGTTCAACAATATATATTGAACCAAATTTTTCCAACTCTGATCACCATGTGTTTACATATTTTGGACTGATTTCATACTAGCAAAACAAACTCAACTCAACACGCTACGTGTCCGAAATAGTTAATTAAACGTGAAAGATCATTTTATTTTTCTAAGGGTGGCCTATTTGCAAACCCTTTTTGCCTGCATCCAAAAAAGTGTGGAAATAAGCCTACTCTTTTTTGAATAGTATTAGTTGAAGTGGTTGTTTGAAAGATCTAAGTAAGTTAATTGCTCAAGCTTTGCAATTGATGTTGGAATTGGACCACTAAAATTGTTGGAGGAAAGGGACAATTTTGAGAGTAGGGTGAGACTGCCAAGCAATGCTGGAATTGACCCTAAGAATTTGCTTTCACTGAGAGCCAACCATTCCAAAGACTTAGAATTTCCAATTGAATCAGGTAGTTCTCTTGAAAAACTCATGCCAGAGATGGCCAAAAACGTGAGGGGACTACTCCAATTACCCTTTGGAAAATTACCTGTGACATTATAGTTACCAACCAAACTTAGTGTTTGTAGGTTTGATAGGTGGAGAATGTTATTTAGAAATTTTCCTTGCAATTCACAAAAACCTAGACCAAGAGATGTTAAAAAAGTAGACAAATTCCCTAGGGAACCAATTTCAACTAAAGACATGTCAATTTCAGTGAAAAAAAGTCCTCTCAACTCCGTTAGATTTCAAACAAGCCTTCCAAAGTCTGTGTTTTTAATTTAGAAGAGCGTTTTGTGTGGAAAGGCTCTTTAAGTTGACACCCATCCAATATGTAACAATCAACAAATAGCTAACAAGCACATAACCAAGACCCAACTAATTATAGTCCTAAATGTGCTTGAGACATTTGTGGACTGCAATCTTCCATCTTCGTGTTTTTTTTTTTTTTTTTTTTGGGATAATTGGTTTGAGCGTTGTTAATTTGGTCAAGTTAGGAACGTTATCCTTGTAGTGGACTGTGATGAAGGATAAAACAGAACATAAAAAATTGAAAAACAAAGTTTGCCCTAAGATTTTCCTTCTTTTTTTTTAGAAATTTTTACAAAATAAATAAATACCATAACGTAAACTATGCACATTAATAAATAGTAAGGTTTTGTAAGGTCTTTGCCTGTCTATAAAGAATTAATGTTGGTGAGAAACCAGCCCAAAGTAGTGGTAAGCGTTCAAACTCTTTTAGATTTTAAATCTCCATGATTGCAAATTTAACTAATTTACAAAAAATTTAGTCACGTCAACTGTGTGAAAGGGTGAAAGGAGTAAAGGACTTCCCTAGTGGAAGTATGTTCAAACTTGCACCAATAAATAAATATATTTTTTTAAAAATGTACTATGTTCAAACGGGTCAAACAACTAAAAAATAGTCATGTTCAATTAATTACCATTCAAAAAGATTGTCATCTATTCCTACCACTATTTAATTATCCCATTTTCAGATGCAGTGATGCAGGAACTTTTTTCACATCTTAACTATCAGTCTGAATATCAATTTGGTAATGTTAAAAATGAACCTAAAATCTTGACAAGTTTGTAGGAGTACCCCAAAAAAATGAATAAATAAGTAAATAATAATTACAAGTATGAAATATATATCACATATTTTTACATGCAATAATACTAATTTTACTCTGTTTAATCATAAGAAGCTATTTATGAAATAAAAAAATTTATGGGTTAGGGTCTTAGGGCCAAGGGGTGCCCCTGACCCTGATAGTTCTATGGGCCCCACCAGTGGCACTATCCCTATCCAACTCAGTCTAAGGGCTTAAAGCCAATTGATTCCAGGACTTTCAAAATGGGTTTTAAGTATTGAAAAACACCGTGGGCTTTCTCATTCAAAAATAATTTCAAAAACAAGCCCAAAAAGTCAAAAACCCAAATTTGAAAAATAATGAAACCTCTACTACTGCTAATAAATAAAAAAAAAATGCATCCTTTGATTTTTTGATTTTTTTTTTTGTTTGACATTCAAAAAAATTTTCCTATCAATAAATATGTATCAATGCTTCTCCATAAGTTTGATCCGAAAATCGCTTATTTAACAAATAAGGAAAATGCCACTAGAATCATACTATCAGCACAAAACAAAACAAAAAATACATCAGTACTGCGGCTACCCATAGACTCAAACCTAGGTATATAGACATGATCCCATTATCTACAAACCATAAAAATTTCCAAGCGAGAAAGCTATACCAAGATATTAAAGAAAAAACCAAGAAATATGCAAGAAAACAAGCAAAATGGCCCTCTCTCGATCTCATGGCCGTACACCCCTTGGTTTGCAATTCCATGCAGTCAAATTTCACTTCTTGCCCATCTTGATCGTCTAGGTTTGGTGATTGTGGCATAGGATCGGATGTCCTCCGTCTTGTTGAAAAAATCTTCAAATCCTCACAGCACAATCCAAAGTTTAATTAGTACCCGTCCCATGGGGTATTATTCTTAAATCCTAAGTGATTTTGTTCCATTTTACGATTTAAAATTTTTTTTGTTGTCTAAGTGTCATAATGTTAAGGACAATCATGGAGGTATCATATCTATCTTCTTCTTCTTCATTTAAAAAAAAAAAAAAAAAAAAAAAAAAAAAAAAAAGGCATCATATTGGATCTGACCGTCCATTGCACCAGGAAGCTTAAGCACACAACAGGCTAAACACCCCATTTACGAAGAAATAGAAGGAAACGATACAAGCCTAGTAACTATTGGGAAATGCTTTTCTTACATTATTAATTTGTTACAAATCAAAGTTGTAAACGGTAGAATTCTACTAAATTCAAAAGTTTACAGACAAGCTTATAATAACATAATTAGGAAAGGGATTTCTCTATGGCATATATATAGAAATATTAGAACCAGATTCATCACTTGCCCAAGAAGGTGACTTGCATTTGTTAATTTCTTCTTCCTCCACGTCTATTAGCATTTCTTTTTGACCTTCTCACCTTATAATGTTTTCCTTCAACCATTTTTACAAGCCATTTAGGTTTCCCAGTTATGAATATAAAGTATCCCATAACTATTCCAAATACCGTTCCACTCCCGTACCCCATTAATGCCGCTTTCCATTCAAATCCACTTGCAAACCCTGGATTGTCTTCTTCAGGGGGTATAAACTGTGATGGTTGTGATGCCTCATCAACACTGCATTTCTTTGATAAGGGAAATCCGCACAATCCCAAGTTCCCACCATACGAATTATTTTGAAATGTATCAAACTGTGAGCCTCGAGGTATAGGTCCCTCAAGATAGTTTTGTGAAAGGTTCAACAATGAAAGAAAATTCAGACTTGCCAATTCCCTTGGAATCTCCCCAATGAGGTTGTTTGAAGAGAGGTCTAATGATTCCAGGTTTTTCAAATTCGCCATTGATGATGGGATATAACCTGTAAGGTTGTTGTGAGAAAAGTTGAGTAATCGGAGTGAATAAAGATTTCCAATTGATTTTGGAATCTCTCCCTGGAATTTATTATTAGACAAATCAATGGTTGTGAATATGGTCAGGATTCGATCCATTAGAAACTCCACTCCTTTGATTATCACTATCACAGAATCTTGATAATAAGCATCCCCCATATATTTCAGTCCAATTTTATCTGCAGATGCATTCATCATAGCTATCAAATTTCTGATAATCCTTGTTGGCAGAGGCCCACTAAAATCATTGTCCGATAGGTCTAAGATTCGCAACTTGGGAAAAGAACATTTTCCCTTGGAATCCCTTATGGGACCGTGGAATCTATTGCATCGTAAAACAAGAACTTGCAACTCTGTAAGAGTCTCCAACCAATAAGGGAATGTATCATTTACCTTATTGAATCCGAGATCCAAAACTTCTAGCTTTGTACAATTAATCAAGGATTGTGGAAGTGGCCCTTCTAATTTGTTGCCATTGAAGTCAAGATTCCTCAAGGCATTTCCCTTGGCAAAGGTTTTGGGAATGGTTCCATGAAAGCCATTCATCCGTAAGTCCAACACCGAGAGATTTTTGGCAAAATTTCCCAAACATTGTGGAATGATACCACTCATGTTGTTATTTGACAAGTTAAGAATTTCAAGGGAGCTTACATTGCAGATCAAAGAAGAGATCTCTCCTGTCAATCTATTGTTTGAGACTGAAAAGAAAGTGGTGCCAAGTGGTGGAACTGGAAGTGATCCTTGAAGCTTGTTAGAATGAAGGTCAAGATATTGAAGTTTCTTCCATGGAAGTTGCTCCACACCTATTACAAATTAAAATCGTAAGCAAGATTTTGATAAGCAATAAATCCAACAAATTAAGGCATCCCTTATTCCTATATGAAATTAGAGATTGAGTAAACAAGTAGTGTCAAGTAAATTGATAACGGGGAATGAAAAATGACTGCTGAAATGGTTGATTGAGAGATTTAAGTAAGTGAGCTGATATATCAAGCTTTGAAAGTGAGAACGGGATCTCACCCCAAAATTCGTTAGATGAGAGATCCAATGTAAAGAGTTTCGTGAAGTTGCCCAGCCATGATGGGATTTGACCACTAAAATTGTTGGATGACAAGTCCAATATTTCGAGGCATTGTGCGAGGCTTTTAAGCCATGCCGGAATTAGTCCTGAAAAGTTACCATAGGAGAAAAATATAGAATTGAAAAATGAACCCACAAAATGAGGCAATGTAGCTATTTATTACCAAAATAAACAGTCCAATGAATTATATCGAAATTCATCAATACAACCACTTGAAGTTTCCGTCCTGCGGTTTTTCTGCAGGGTGTGGAGTTTGGTTGCTCCAATTTTTTTTTGGTTGAACACACTTGTAATAAAATATATATATATATGATAGTGCATGTGGAGCATGTATTAGAATTCATGCTAGAACAATGTTTATTTCATGAGAGTTCGAAGCAAAACAACTGACCGCTGAAATGATTGTACGAGAAATCCAATGAAGAGAGCTCCCCAAGCTTTGAAAGTGAAATTAGGATTGGACCATTGAAATTGTTAGATGATAGATCCAGGGTAGCGAGTTGTGTGAGGTTGCCAAGACATGATGGGATCTGACCACTAAAATTATTAAATGAGAGGTCCAGGTATTGGAGTTGCATGAGGTTACCATGCCATGCTGGAATTGACCCTGAAAAGTTACAATATGAGAAATATAAAATTCAAAAATTAATCTAGGAATCAGGCCATGTAGCTGTTTATAACTAAAATATACATTGTCCAGTGAATTACAAAAATTATAAATACAACCATAGAGTTAATTAATAACTAAGGCTTGAAAGACACCATTGATGAAACACCCAAATGGTATTATCTCCTATTGAGCGAGTTTTGAGATAGAAAGAGCTAGGTTAGTTTAACATTAGGGGAGGGCTTATTTTCACTCCTTTTTTCGGTTACATGTGACTTATTTTCACACTCTTTTTACTCTTGGAAGGGTGGGGAAAAAAAAAAGGGGTGGGGACCATTTTGTTTGCAATTTTCCCAATTAAGAAAGCGAATTGCTTAAGCTTTGAAAGCAACATTGAGATCTTACCATTGAAACGGTTGTCCGAGATATCCAAGGAAGTGAGTTGCTTAAGTTTTGAAAGCGACGATGGGATCTGGCCACTGAAATTGTTCGATGAAAGAGACATATGGAAGAGTTGACTGAGGTTACCAAGTGATGCTGGAATGGACCCAAAAAAGCTGCAGTTTGAGAGGTCAATAAAATGCAAGGACTTTATGGAGCCAATTGAATAGGGTAATTCTCCTGAGAAACTCGTGGAAGAAATTAACAAAAAATCCAGGGGATTACTCCAATTAACTCTTGGAAAATGACCAGTGAGATCATAGTTTTCCGCTAAATTGAGTCCTTTTAGGTTCGGTAGGTGGAATATGCTATCTGGGAATTTCCCCCGCAATCCACAAGAAAAGAGATCAAGAGATGTGAGAGATGATGACAAATTCCTCAAGGAATCAAGTTCAACCAAAGACATGTCAACTTGATGGAGAGAAAGCTCTCTTAATTTAGTTAAGTTTTGAATAAGCCTTTTGAAATTTAGCTTTTCTAGTTTATAATCATAATAGCCAGAGAGACGAAATGAGACTAATTTGGACAAGTGGGAGATTTCTGGTGGAATATAGGCTGAAAATCCAGCTGCAAAAAGGTCGAGGTGTGTCAAATTCATGAACAAATGAAACTCAGATGAGATCCGAGAGTGATTGAAGTCATTGAAAGAAAGATTTAGCCACCGGAGATGAGTAAGGAGAAAAAGACTACTGTTGGGTTGGATGGTACCATGAAGTTGACTACACCTGAGATTAAGACCAATCACGTGGCCCGTGATGTCGCACCTAACGCCATTCCACGAGCAGCAGTCCGTATTCTCATTCCAAGACAAAATCTTTGCATGAGAAGTAACGCCAAGAAATTCATCACAAAAGGCTGAAGCAGAACTAGTAATGGAAAATATGTTTTTGAAGTGGAGCAAGGCAAGGCCTTGATCATGAAGGCACAACTGGCTAGAAGAAGAATTAGAAGAGAAAGATGATGAACAATTTACTTGACAATGCAAGAAAAATGTAAGCAAATAGAGGTACAATATTAACCGCCCCATCTTTCCTTGAGGTATAGAAAAATAAAGAAGTGATTATTGTTGTGAGGATGGTGAAGTATATGGTGATGAATACTTTATATGCTGCCTAAGTCAACAAAAATGTCCCAAGTCTTTCTGGGCTTTAGTCCGTCAAATCAAAAGAATGTGCAAGTACATCTGTTTCCAACAAAAAAACAATTCCACGCTTTGAGTCTTACACTTTCAAAGTCTCCAAAATGTATGACCTTGAAACTTTGATGGAAATTTGGAAATGGGAGCGTTTTGGAACTCCTAACCATTAGTCTTTCTCCACTTAGGTCCTATTTGTTTAGTTGGAATTGGAGGAACTGTCATGGAATGAGATTAAGGTTTGAAAATAAGAAAAGAAATGAGAAGAAAGTAGAAGGGAGGTGAGAGGTATGTGTGTCTACTGTTTGCGGTTGGAATGAGAAGACCACGGCTTAAGGCATAATGAAATTGAGACTTTTCGGCATTGGCATGGCATGGAATCCATTCATTTTACAATTGTCATTAGATATTCATTGTTTCAAGCTACAATAAGTCAAAAGATTACTCGGTCTAATTGCAAAATCAAAATGACTATTTAGAATTCCCATAGATTTAATATACAATATGACCAAAAAATAAAAATGACTTGAGAGGTGCTACACGTTTTCTAGAAAGAGTGTTATTGTGGAATCAAAATGGGTTGTAAGAAATAACTGGGAAAATTATCACGCTTTGATGAAAGCGATTAGTTAATAAACAGATGACCTAGACCCAACAAAATCCCACTTGTGAGAAACTTGTGGGTAATTTCAACATGAGATTCTTCGCTATGGTTTTTGTAGTGACGGTTGGTAAAAACACTAATAGTAATAAAATTTTTAGCGACGGTTAAATTTAAGTAATGGGTAAAAAATCGTTGCCAACTGCAGCAATTAGCTACGGTTACAGAAATCTGCCACTAAATCCGTGGGTAAAGATCACCTACCTTCTGTAGTGTTCTAAATGCACCATGCAAATCGCCATAACAGCCTTAAAGATAAACTTTGGTTGTAAAAGCAATCAAGTCATAATTTTTCGATCAAATAAATAATCCAATCACCCATTTAATTAAAGCACTCTAATAGAAACTTTGCCCCTTGGCCTCAAATACCTGAGCATTAGTTCAACTTCAACTCAATTCAGTCCATTTTCGTCTACGCCATTCTTAGCCCCCCTCAACACGTCTTGTGAGAGAATCAAGACAAAAGAAACGTTGAAGTTGACAACCAAACATTGTCATGATAAAAAGACCATTCAATTCAAAAGCAGTCCCCAATCTTCTCTTCTTTCTTCATTTTTCTTTTGTGCTTAGCAGCTTCAATTGACTTTCCCATCTCATAACAATAGTCCCTCAATCTTCTCCCCCACCCGCAAAAATGCAGCCATGGAAATAGTTTCTTCATTTACATTGCTTTCAAACCCATGTTTGTGATTGTTCTAAACAAACTGCATAAGCCATTCTAACACCCTTAGAAATATTAATAGGAAACTATACTGTTATTAATTAAAGCCACAAGCCCACAATACATTAGATTTTATCATACCATACAAATTCCATATGTGGAGTACACGATCAAGATCATTTTGCACTATAGATTCTACAAGAGTACACAATTTGTTGCAGATCTTCCAAAGATCTGCAACAAATTGTGTACTCTTGTAGAATCTATAGTGCAAAATGATCTTGATTGTGTACTCCACATATGGAATTTGTATGACACAATTTGTTGCAGATCTTCCCAAAGATATACGGCTTTTATCAAAAAGAAAAAAAAAAAGGATATACGGCGGCTAGTGACTTGGTAGCAGAGATTCCAGTGCTCTTTTACAACCCCAAATAGTCCAAACTGATCGAAAAATTCCATTCACATATGGAATAATAATTGCAACTTGATTTTCGTCGGTCACAAGAATCATATCACAGTTGACCAGTTCCAGATTAAAGTTTCACATTCAGATGTCAGTTAAACTTTTCAAAACTGGAATTCGACCTCTGAGTATACTCTGCTACAAGCTGTGCAAAAGATGACGACTTGTTTTCAAGCAAACTCGTTGGAGAATCATATTCTGCAATAAGCCCTGCACAAAAATTTAAATAAGGATAAATTAATAATAAATGCACATCACCAAAAGTCTATGGAGTTTAATTGAAGCATTAGTCGTACTAACCATGGTCTAGAAGTAGAACCATGTCACTATCAAGAACGGAAGTTATCCGATGAGCAATGGTTATGACTGTGGAGTCGGTGAAGTGTTGCCTCAGGGTTTGCTGAATCAGATTATCAGTCGCTGTATCAACGGATGCAGTAGCTTCATCAAGCACCAAGACCTTGCTTTTCTTGAGTAGCACACGGCCAAGACAAACCAACTGCCGCTGACCCATACTCCAATTTTCTCCATTCTCAACAACTGCAAATCATATACAAACATTAAGTATTCTGTGCTCCAATAGGGGTGAAAGTGTGTCTGTACAACTTGTGCCTCAAATGAGCAGAAAAAAATAAACCTGTGGAATCTAGCTTTCCTTCCTTCTTCCTAATTTCATCTCCAAGTTGGCATTTATCCAGAGCCTAAAATGGAAAATTATGTTAGGTAAATGAAATATACCCATCAATTCAAGTCCCAGAAACATTGCATTTGTGAATTACGACAAAATGTAGTACAGGAAAACTTCTTCCTGTTGTCCTACAGAAGTTGAGTAAATCAACAAAATAAAACCAATCCCACCTCCCAAATCTGCTCATCTGTGTACTCTACGAGTGGGTCGAGGTTGCTTCTTACAGTCCCCTCGAACATGGTTGGATCCTGAGGGATAACACTTAGTCTAGACCGTAAATCATGCAGTCCAATAGATGAGATGTTGATACCATCTATCATAATCTGGCCAGCAGCAGGTTCAACAATTCGGAAGAGAGTTTGTATGAGAGTTGATTTACCACTTCCTGTTCTCCCCACAATGCCAGTTTTCATCCCTCCCAAAAAAGTGCATGTGAGACCTCTCAACACAAGGGGCAAGTGCGGGGCATACCGGACCTACATCCGCACCCATTATCATAAAATATGCATACTTACATAACAAATTGAGGCATAAGTGACCCCAGATGCCATGTGAGATTTTGTTTGGCACATAAACAAGTCAATGAGACTTGAAATTACCTGAAGATCATGAATATTAACTTCTCCATGTGATGGCCATGAGTGGTCTGGCCGGCTTTCTTCTATTACCAGAGGAGGCTCACTTGGAATACAAGTGTATTGAAGTATTCTCTCAACTGATATAATTTTGTTCTCCAGATAGCAAAGATTCCAAATTGTAATAGCTTGTAACATGTTTAGATTAAGTCCATATGTCACTGCTAAGCCCGCAATGACTTAAAATTAAAACAAAATAAGGAATCAGTCATACGTGTCCACACTATCAATATAGAGTGAAAAGGATGATTTGTAAAGTTACGATATGAATTACCTACCTGGATCAATGAGTCCCTCTGGAACAGAGATCAGTAAAACTAAAGACAAGGCAAATGTAATATGAGACAACAAATCCAACCGGAAGCAGAGCCACTCCATCGCACCAGCTATATGAAACTTGGGCCGAGAGTATTCGTCTACCAGTTTCATATTTGTATCTCGAAATCTTGATTCTTTATCAAAGCTCCTGATTGTTGCCGATCCTGAAATTGTTTCAGCAAAATGTTGTATCGCTGGAGCTTTGCATACTCCAACCAGCCGTGATAACTCACGTGCTGAAGGTATGTAATATTGCTGCATAATTATAAGTTTATGAGAACTGAGGAACCCTACGTGCACATATATTAGTTTAGTATAAAATCATTATGAATGTCAAATAGGAGTTACGTTTCTTTCTATTTTTTTAAATGCTCCGAAACTGAGAAAAATATAAGGTCTCCATACTAACCAGAAGAAAAAGAAAGAGAAATGTTTAATAAAACTATTTTTAAATTCATGTAGCTATTTAGTGTCAAAGTGTCCAGTTTAGACGGTTGAATTCTGCACTCCAGGTTGAAACAAATTTCACATACCTTCTCTAAAATCACTTTACATTAATATAACCACATATTTCTAAGGTCATATAAATTATCGTGGTTGAAACCTCCATGAATAATGTTTTTTTAATTCTTCTGTTTCTAATAATAATTTCTTTAAAATCCCATAGTTAAAGAAATATAATAATTTCTTGAAAATATATAATAACAGTATTGTCAGCTAAAAGATTCAACTTCATAAAAAATACAACCCACCTTTGAAATTTTGTATTTTTCCTTTATGATTGAGAAGTTTTTTTTTTATTTTTTTTTATTTTTTTACCCTTTTCTTTTCCCTCTGACATCAAGCAGATTTGAATCGACAACAGTTCGCTCAATGGTGACCATAAGCTACTACCAGGCCAAGAGAACTGTGGTTTATGATTGAGAAGTTACTAATATACAACCTTCTTTACCATCATCGTATTAACCACAAGCAAAACCTCACATATGTCCAAAAGAAACATCGGTCGATTTACTCAAGCAGTGAAAATTGTTTTCAACTCAAGTCATGGGATTTTATAGGATTTAAGATTCAAAATGTAACACACGCACAAACAAACATTTAAAATGAAACAGAAAATCTTATTGACAAGGATTATACCTTCATATCCCACGCTGTAGTATAAATAATCATGACAAGACAAATCAATTATACTCTCCACCAGTTGGATGTCTTGAGAGTTTGTGATCAAAGGAAGCTTATCAAGTTTTGCAGGAACATAAAGTATAACAGTATATACAGAGAACAAATCCCTGAATAATTAATCACTCAAGAACTTTATTGGGCTGTCTTTACTACAATATGAAATACTTGTGACTGAATTCTTGCTCCAGTAGAGCCCCACCTCATTTTGGATCAGATAGCTACTTGAATATGGCATGACTTGGAATGCTCGTTAATCAAGAATCCGTTTGATTTATTTGGATTTAAATCATTTATATCACTCAGCCAGCACAGTAACTTACACAACTCCAAGCTTTCCCATGTGGTAATGCAGAATAAAAGCTCAATTTCATTCCCAAAACAGTTTTGATATTATTGGGGCTATATCGCTTTATACAATAAGACATTTGATCTATTAGAGCGCATAGCATGTACAACGCACAAAAACCAAAAATGCACTATAACAAACATGCAAGAGGTAATATTAATTACGTTATACGAGATGTCATGTATGGAAGCCATGTTTGGCATTAAAGATAAGACAAGATTTTGGCAAAGTCATAAGGCTTACCTGATACCAGACACAGGTTGCAATGACAGGGATAAAAATGATGAAAACCTGCCATGCAGCTTATGACATTACCAAAATAATTCCCAGGAGCTGCATCATTGAAGAAGCAAATGACCCAAATAGAAATGGGATGTTCACATCCAATGCACTTTGATCCGTAGAACCCTGTAAAAGGAAAAACAGCTCAATGAAATTTTAACACCCAAATTAAATAAAGAAAAAAGGGCAAGAAAGGAAAATGCCTTAAAAAGACGCTATCAATAGCTGTGTAACCTCTCAAAATCATCAATCATGCCTCTGTTGGATCACCAAATAGAAGAGCATTGCACTTATGCATATTATTACTTACTCTGTTTAGGATTCGTCCACTTGGGGTAGCATCAAAGAATGACATGGGGGCACGGAAAATGCACAAATGCATTCTATTGAAGGGTATAGTGGCAGTCTTGTACCCAGCTGTTACAAGAAGAGTAGTTGTGGCAAGGATGCAAAAAGAACTTCCCATGGCCAAAGCTACATAGACAATTATGAGAGTAGACCCTTCAACATTAGCTTCCACATCCTCTGAAACTGGCGTTGCCCAAGCCATCCAATAACTGCTTCCAACTTGAAGGAGCTGAGAGAGACCCATTGCCAGCAGTATAAAGGGCACAAGAGCTCCTCCAAATGCAGTTGTGATATGATTCCAGTAAACAGAAAACCCAACTTTACCTTTCTCTCTCTCTTCTTCTTGAACAAGCTGTCCTTTTGGCCCAACTATATCATCTACTTTACCGTTTTGAACATTTATGTTTTCTTCTTTTTGCTCAACCTCATTAGTAATACTCTTATCACCATCTTCCTCACTTATACTTAATTTTTCAGAATGTGCCTCCAAATAATCAAGTGCCAACAGAGCTTTCTTATGTGCACCCACAAGTTCCAGAAAATCGGTTCCTGAATTAAGAATATCATGGTACTTTCCAGCTTGTGTAATCCTTCCATCTTTCATGACCTGACAACAAGGTAAACAACATTCAATAAATTTAGCTCATGATAACAAAGGAAAAGAAGAAAAATAATGTGAATTGCTCACCAGAATAAGATCAGCAGCAGGCAAAAACTCTACTTGATGAGTAACATAAATAACTGTTTTGGAACCCAGCAACCCCAGCAAGCATTCCTGTCACACGAAGATCAGTTAAAATACTTTTGGTGAAAGCTCCGTTTACATTTTTTTTTTTTAAGGAGAGTGAGACAAAAAATGAAATATTACAGTAACATCGCAAGGACATCCAATTACCTCAAACCACACCAACAACTAAATTTCAAATACACTGTTTTAAATGTAAATCAAAAGGAGAAACTCAATTTCTATTGTATGCAATGGCATTGTAATGAAAATTAACGCAACGATTTACATGTTGAAATGAAATTTACCCAAATTATAGGGAGTTCAGAGGTAAAATACGAATTACCTTGAAAAGATGGGTTCCTGTATGAGCATCCACAGCACTAAATGGATCGTCAAACAGATAAATATCAGCTTCCTGGTACAGAGCGCGAGCAATCTGTATTCTTTGCTTCTGTCCGCCACTCAAATTGATTCCCCTCTCCCCAATTACTGTCTGATCACCAAAGGAGAAAACTTCAAGGTCCTTCTTCAAGGAACAAGCTTCTAGAACCCTCTCATACCTTTCTCTGTCCATTTCCTTACAAAACAATATGTTCTCTTCTATCGTGCCACTCTGTATCCAAGGTGACTGAGCAACATAGGCCTTCGTTCCACTCACCTTAATGATGCCAGATATCTTGGGTACTTCTCCCAAGATACAGGAAAGTAAGCTTGACTTGCCAGAGCCTACCGTACCACAAACAGCAACCCTCATGCCATGACATACTTTGAAATTTATATTTGTCAAATTCATGTTAGGGGAAGATAAATCCCAAGAGAAATTCCCGTCAACTATCTCAATTGCTGTATCAGAACTACCTCTTGGAAGCTTCTCTATAACATTAGGCTGCAGGTCATCAAGTTGAAGGAACGAGGCAATTCTATCAAGGGAAACTTTTGTCTGAACTATCATCAAGATTGTATCTGGAAGACTATAAATGGGCTGCTGAAGTATTTTGAAAGTCGCAAGTGCAGATAGGATCTTCCCTGAATCAAGTCGGATCCCCATAATCATACAAGCACCAAAAGTGACCACAGACACAAACGTGGGAGCGCCCCAGAAGACAAAAATGGTCACGGCAAAAGTGTAAGAGAATTTTTTCAACAATCCTGCCTCAATCTTCCTGATTTCAACAATCTTAGACAAAAACTTCATCTCCCATCCCTGAAGCTTGAGGATCCTCATGTTCTTCAAAATTTCAGAAGTTGCCTTCATCCTTGTATCTTTTGATTCCATTAGTTTTTTCTGAAACCTTTCTTGCAATATCCCCAGTGGAGCATTTGCCAACATAAAAAGTGCAGTGGCAACTAAAGTCACAATCGAAGCTAGCCCGAGATTCGTATATAGAATCAACAAGGCAAAAGTTATTTGCACAATGATCAACCAAGGTTGGTGCATGTAGTAAATAAATTCACCAACCCTTTCAGCATCAACGGTCATGAAATTGATTATCTCCCCACTAGTGTGGCCTTGCTTGGATTGGCATGAAAGGGTCAAACCTTTATTGTAGATCATCGCCACCAGTAGTGCTCTGACCCTAATCCCAACCTGTTGAAGCCTAAAGAACAAGTGCCTCTGCGAGAGGCACTCGATAAGCTTTGCTACTAGAAATGTGGAAACCAAAATGTATCCTTCATTTTTAAATTCTCTTCTCCCATTGAGGTGTTGAACAAAGGTTTTAATAAGATAAGGGCCAACGAAAGAAGCCAATGTGTATAAAAGTGCAAATAACGCCGTCAATAGAATTTCCCTCCATGCTGACAAAATCAATGCCTTCACCAACTTAAGTGGGCTTATTCCACTACCCCTACTACTATCAGACTGGAGCTTATTTCTGAAAATTGGAAAGGCCCCAACAACACTATCGCCATCAGCAAGCTGAGGAACATCCTCAAGGTCTAATGTTTTTTTATTACCCACAGAAATCAAAGGACCCATCCAAGAGAAAGTAAGGATACTAAAAATACTGGCACTCAAAAAAGGGGTTACAGTTTCACCTCCTTTGGACTTGTTTGACTCAGCACCATTATCTGTATTAGCATCATCATTCAATAGGGGTTCTTGAAAAAGGGTTTCGACACCCTCATTCTTCCCAGAAAAACCCACATAACAGAAGAACAAACCCAAGATGACTGAAACCACATCGGACACAACAAACTCAATTGGAAAAGATTGGTCTTTTATAGCAAGAACAAAGTCTATAACAACACTATAAGAAGAGATAAAGAGGTAAAAACCCCACCAAATTCTCAATAGAAATGGGAACTTCGTTTCACCTGAATTGGAGACTTGGGTATACAAATAAACAGAAATTGCCAACCAGGCAAGTGGTCTAACTACTAAATCCAAAAGGGTCACAATCATTTCATCAGACCAATATTCATTTCTATACCAATACATATTGTGCAGGAAACACAACACGAGATCAAACAATGACAGACCCAAAGAACAAAACAGAGTTTGTTTATAGTACGCAATCCTAGTGTTCTCAGACCTCTGTTTTGAATTTTCACGGTGACCCACCATCCTGATTATCTTGCACACCCATGAGATAAAAAGAACAAGTAACAAAACTAGGTGTAACGAGCCAGAAATCGCATGTAAGAATTTGGGTTTGAGGAGAAAATCCCAACCTGCCAGCGTAACCGCGGGTGAGTGTGACAAGAACGTCAACACGGCTTGCTTTTGTGATTGAAAAACTTCCATTTTTGTGGAGTTCTCCGGCTTCTGCGAGATGTCTCAGGGCGTATGTTTTGAACTACAGACCGAACATGTTTGGGTGTGCATAAAGGCATTTGTCTCCGTGTGTATACATAAATATATACAGGGGGGATTTTGTGGGTCTGGGGAGTATAGTCCACTGAAAGGAGAGACTCAAAGGTGGCTTCCATGAGTGTACGATAACGAGTTAACGACCAAACGAGGTGCTGCAGACTCAGAGGACGGAGAGAGCAAAGCGTTGGAAGAAATGGGGACAAAATGTTTGGCGATTTTCCAAGGGAAAGGCGTGAATGGAGAGACCGCGCTGATGCGCCTTCCATTTTTATAATCGAATATTGCGCCGGCACGCCAACAGGAAAGCTAAATTTTACTATATTAAATGTAAAAATTTTAAAATTAATTACAAACAAATGAAAGTGAAAATTTAAAACAGTGATAGTTTATAAATTTTTAAAAATTAATCTTCTAATATCATTTGTAATGATGTAAAAATTTTAGAGAATAATAATTATGATCATAAATGAGAGTAGAAATTTAAAATAGTTGTATTTCATGAATAACTCTAATTTTTTAAAAAACATATAGTCCCATTTTGATGTAATGGATTTATAATTTTAATATTATTTATAGTACACTAAAATCGTTTAATTTCTATTTCGACACCCAAATAAGCCCTTATAGAGAACTAAAAAAATCTTGAACAATTTCACTGTTTAATGTTCATAATTAATTTGGCTTATAATTAAGAAATTAGGTGAATCAAAGATGAATAATAAATTCAGCCACCAGTGTCTGGCTCTACATCTTGGATCAGAATATTTTCTTGAAACTTGCAAATGATCTCATTCTATTATTTCCGCAGGGATTGATGGGAATATTCGAAAACAAATTCATAAATACATAGTATAGTAACAATATTTTCTTAGGTTCTCATGGTGGGCTTTCCAGCCTCAACAAGAGTGGGCTCACAGTGGATGGACCAGTGAGTGCTGCATGACCCTTCAACAGGAATCAATGGTGTGGAATGTCTCTTAAAGTCGGACAATTGAAAAATGCTTCAAGGGAAAAATAAAAATAAAAATAAATAAATAAATTGGGGGGGGCAATAACAAACATAATGACTTCGACGAACAAAATGTAGAATGCTTGCCAGTAATTGGTTTTGTGTGGAATGATTCTGCTCTACTGCATTGAAAATTTAGACCCAACAGTTCACATTCCCACTTGTGCCTGGTGAGTAGTGAGAAAACAATGATGGAGGGATTACTCAAATCTTGCCAACAAAAACAGCTTAAAAGACAACCTTCTTATGTGCAACGAGTCTCTCTTAATTTTCCAGTTAATAAATAATCCGACCATCCATTACAGTATTACACAAGGGCACACGAATATCAACCATTCATTTCAGTCCATTTTCCTCATACAAAGTGTGTGGAAATGTTTCGAAACTGTCTGGCCCATGTCGTAGCCCACTCAGCACTTGTGAGAGAATCAAGACTGAAAGGAATGTTAACCAAACATTGTCTTGATTCAAAGACAGTCCCCATTCTTTTCTTCTTTTCAATTTTCTTTTGTGATTACTAGCTTTAATTAACTTTCTCTCATAACCTCCCTGCAGAAATTAGTTGTAGAAATAATTTCTACACACATTGCTTTCAAACCCATGTTTATCATCGTTCGACAATAAATTGTGTTCTACAATTGGTCCCCTCAGTTAACGACTGCATAAACCATTCTACCACACTGAGAAAATTTAAGGGAAACTGTAGTGGTATGAACTAGTGCCATCGTACATTAGATCTAGACTCTACCAGAGAGTACACAATTTGTAGCGCATATTCCCCAACATATTTGCCCAGCAGTGACTTGGTAGCCGAGATTCTAGTGCTCTTTTAAGCCCTAAACACTCTAACTCTTTACAGAAGTGAACATATGGGAAGGTAATCGCGACTTGATTTTCCTCATCCTCAGGAAATATATCAGTTGAAATTTGCCTGATCAGGGTTTCACATTCAGATGTCAATTAAATTTTCGAAACTGGAATTTGACCTCTGAGTATACTCTGCCACAAGCTGTGCAAAATCCAAAATCGTAAGTTTTCCTCTCTCTTTTTTTTTTTTTTTTTTTCCTTCTTTTCTATTCCAGGTCTCTACTGCCTTTTATATGTTTGTTGATTTGTTTCTTCCCATCCAAGCACACACACACACTGTCTCTCTCTCTCTCCCTATTCTTATTGCATCATTATTAGTCTACTAATAACAATTCTTATACTACTAATCTATTATTATATAATTTGTCCTCTATAACTAGAATGAGTGCTGTTTTCAAAGGCCAACACTAGCAACATGAATAGTCTGGACGTGCAAGGAGTCATACAAAAAGCGAATTTTAGCACAATGGCTAAGAGAGAAACAAATCCTTCGACTGGAAATTTAGAATTCTATTTTGGATAAAACTATCACGGTCGAATTTGAAGCGTTTTTAAATTGGAGAAATTAACGAGAAGTCTATTTACAAGGAAAGATTTGAGGCAACAGTCCTCCCAAATTTCTTGTAATGCCACAATTCATGAACGAGTTGGAGTTGGGTTTTTTTAATACCCTTTTTGCCCATTCGACTGCTATGGCTAGGCTCACGAATGTTATGGTAAGTATTTCAAGAAATTAATACTTATATTCTGTTAGGATTTTTTTTTTTTTTTAACCCTCATGATTCCCTCAATCGGTAGTTTCCGTTTTTTAGTGTCCATCAATTATTTTTGGCCTCTAAGAATGTTATGGTAAGTATTTTAAGAATTTAGGATATTTTTATATAGAATATTTTTTAATTTGACTCCACGATTCACTCAATCAGTAACACATGCAATTTCCGTTTAATGTCTATCAACGATTTTTCCAATTTTCATTTATAAGTTTGTCATTTTTTATGAAAACAAATCTTTCCAATGTAACTATTTGATAAACAAGCACGGACATTCCATGCATAGTTATTAAACCCAAATTGGGTGCACATGAGGGTGTCATGGTTAAACTTTCAAATCAAAAGTTCATCAATTATTTTGAGCATACATGCAACTTAAAAAAATTAAAAAAAAATTAAAAAAAAAGCTACTCCATCTTTTCCATATTAATTGTCTTCCTTTCCATTTTGGACCGTTTCAAAATTATTGTCCTAATCCAAAAGTCAATGACTTTATGTTAATCAAATTCCTAAAATATCTATATTCATGGTACTAATTACATGATATAGACAAGATTCAATTAATGATTTGGACTACCCTTGAGGGCAAAATTAAAATGCTAAATTATAAAGGTAAATGTGAAAGCATTTAAGAGGGCTTCCTAAAAAATTGTGCTCTTTCAAACATGACAATTAATAATGATTATGGGTGACAAAATATTTTGTTAGTGTGATTTAGCTTCAGTTATCAAGTGCCTTCACAAAAAGGATTATAAACCTCCTTAGAAATTGAAGACTAGATGGCATAACTGTTAATATTATTTGAGTCAGTTGAACTTTCAATTTAATCATATTTTTCGTGAAGGATAATGCTGTGGCTAACAAATGTGCTAATATGTGATTAAGATTCAACAGTTTTAAGTGGTGGTGTAGGTCTGCCGTCAAGGAAATTATGCCATTCCTTCAATATAATTTTTGTAGTCTGCCTTATTACAGAGTTAGACCTTAGATTTTATTTATTTCTTTTTCTCTTGTGAACTTTGGGATTTGTCCAAAGCTTTTAATCTTTTATCAATCTTTTTCTTATCTTGTATTCTTATTTTCTTTTATTAATAAATTTTAGGTGAATAGCACATGATTTAAACTCCTAGGGTACCAACCTAGTTAGGATGCTGGGTTGTTCTATAATACTTGAAACTCCTTTATTTGATTCAACAAAAAAAAAAAATATATAAAAAAATAATAATAAAATAAAAATAAAAAATAGGACAAATAATATGAAACAGATTGAGGGAATATATCAAAAGCCCTTTATTTAATGAATTGTCTTCAAATTTCAAATTTAAGGGCTTGTTAGGGAACTTTAAAAACTAGATCAAACTAGGTCTACGCTATAATTACTGTTATCTAGCTTTTAAATAAACCAATTTAGAATTGGTTTGGAAAAAACTATATTTATACCTTGTTTTAGAGGAAACCTAAACTGATTAGCCAAAACAAGAGACTGATGAAATAGTGTGAAATCACAGGTGTGGGCCCACGTGGGGGTCCCATGGGAAAATTTTAAAACCCAAAGTTGTCATGATTTTGAGAGCACATGCCCAAGTCTGAAATTTAAGGTTGCTGACCAATTCTTAAATTGCGTCGACCAACATCATCTTATCTACTTTGGCCAATGCTTGTGATGTGGCCTTCTTAACTCAAATTAATAGCTTAGATGCATGTTGGAACTTTTAGCATACCGGAGAGTTTTGTTGCTCCAAATTTTATAGGTTGAGACAATTCATAATCCAAAATATGATAGCATGGTGGCATGTGTAAGGATTCGTGCTCCAAATTTATTTTATCTAGTGCAAGCCTCCATTGAGCTTTGAGACAATGAGGCCACCTTAATCACAACCTCACCCTTCTCTTAAAAGGTCCAAGTAAAGAAATCACATCACCATGTTGGCAACAAAGGACGAGAGTTTACCGTTGAAAGGGTTGTTTGAGAGATCCAATTTAGTGAGCTGCTCAAGCTTTGAAAGTGTTGATGGGATCTAGCCACTAAAACTGTTATCTCCAAGATACAAAGAAGGTATCTGTGTGAGATTGCCAATCCATGCCGGAATCAACCCTGAACATTTATAAGCATGAGAGAAATAGAAAACTTAAAAACTAACCTCAGAATTAGCTTGCAGCTTATTATTACCAAAATGTAAATAGTCATAGGAACTATACCAGAATATGGCACACGAATGAGAATTCGTGAATGATGTGTACGCATATTGGTTCATGACAATGGTTATTGATCATGGCTTAAACCAGTTTAAAATGAACCATGCCAATGAATTTGTGAATGATGTGTACGCATATTGGTTCATGTAAATAGTCTACGGCACTTTTTCTAATACATGTGCCACATCCTCATGTGTGGACCCACATGAGGGATCCATGGGTAACATTCCTGTGAGCGCACCGGTTTTCGCCACGTGCTCGCTCTTTCCTCTTTTACCTTGTGTTTTACCTGCTCTTTACTTCTGATGGTGGTGCTAACCCGAGGGATTAGCATAGGAATGAGAGTCGCCACCTGGAAGGGTCCAGAACCAATTTTTTTTACCAGAGAAAGGTTCGAAGCTAAGGTACATATTGGGAAGGTGTTAGGCACCCAACAATGCTCGGTAATAAACCGGCCCTCATTGTGTATTCATTGACCATATTTAGTATTTTAATTTAATCCAAATTACTTTATATCATGCAAAACACACACGGATGCCATATTACTAACATAAAACAATAAATATATATATATATATATATAAACACGGCATATGAAACATGAAGTAAATAAAAAAACATATAAAGCATGAAATGAACAAAAGTTAGAATAAACTATGATGATACGTACATGTTCTTGTGACATAATATATAATTACATGAATAGTAAAAGGAGAAAAGTAATGAAAATAATGATGAAAAAAAGCAATGAAGGAGTAGTGATTATACCAATAAAAATAGAAAGAATCCGGGAAATAAAATGATCATGCGTACGCACACTATAAATATGTGTACACATGATTTGTCATGCACACGCATGGCATAGACATGCGTACACATGACTTCACTAATTTACCTTCCCTATGATTAAACCGACTTTCCTGCAAAGAGGTTAGTCTGAAGCAAATTTTACATGTAACAAAATTACTATCTAAACAACTTATGCAATTCTATAAAAAATATGCTTATACCTCTTGCAGATAAAGCAGGTTGATGTGCAGATTGTCCCTCAGGTCTACTGCCAACTTGGTGGTGTCTTTTCCTTTGAGTTAGGCAAGCTTTTCCCTTTCCTCACTGATTAATTCTCTATTATCTTCTTACTACTCTTTCTCTCATCATTCCTTCTCTATTTTCAGTATAACGCCCTTTCAATATAGGAATCCTTTCTTTTTCTTCCTCCCCCTTTGAACTCCTAATAGCTCCCTCTATTTATAGGGAAAAATCTCAGTGTAGGATCGTCACCCTTGACCTCACTCTCTTCTTCATTATAAACAAGGCGTAGTGCCTGCCAGATGATTATTTCCCTCACAGAAAACTATCCTGACAACCTCTCAACTCTGATGGAAAGCTGGCCATCCTCTTCTCTATTTCTTTTCCTCACCTAACATCTCACTTCATTTTTTCATACAGAAGATTACTTTCCCCACCTTTTTTACATTTCCTCACACCTAACTTTTCCTACTAACCCACTTGCTTGCTTTGCTCGCAAAAAATAGACCCAAATTGACAATAAACATCATAGACCTCATCATCGGGAACGCACCATCAAAATGTAGGGACAAAATGGGATGTCTACAATTCCATTATAAAGATCCTATCCAGTGAACGAGACACACTAATCATGAATGATGTGTAGGCATATTGGAATTTTTTGTATACTGAAGAGTTTAGTGTATTTTATAGATATTTGCAACTAACTTTTAATCCAAAATGTGAGTGTGTCGCAGTTATTGGAGCTATATGGATTGAAGGGGAGAGCTCTAATGATGCATTTTGAAACTTCCAATGTATTGAAGAGCTCGTGGCAACACCCCTATCAACATTGGCCAAGAACATCGCGTGGAGGACTTCTCAAGCTTACATATAATCCAAGAAAGGCGGTTCTTTTATGATTCTTTCAAGTTTCGACCACTGGCGCCTGGGGTCTACCTAAATCGTACATATATATCTCGAGACTTTCAAGTGCAATTGAGGTCAAAAAATTATGCAACAAAGCAGCTTTGGCAAGACAATGAGGGCTCCTTGTCATAAGTCATAACCTTACCCTTCTATTAATTGTCGAAGCAATTAAAGAAATCAAGTCACCAAGGATGAGAACTTACCGCTCAAATGGTTCCTAGAGAGCTTCAACGTGGTGAGCTTCTCAAGCTTTAAAAGTGATGATGGGATCTGGCCACTGAAACTGTTTTTTGAGAGGTCTAATGTAGATACTTGTGTGAGGTTGCCAAGCCACGTCGGAATCGACCCTAAAAAATTGTAATATCAGAGAAATAGAAAATTCGAAAACTAAATTCAAAATTAGGCATGCTATATACTTATTGTTACCAAAATATAATTAGTCAAACAAATTTGAGCATAATTCATGAAATTATAAAAATATCTGATTGTAGATTGCTAATTGAATCAAGAAGCATCTCTCTTACCATTAATATATTTTCTCTTTTGCGGATCAAAAAAAAAAGAAGAAAAAGAAGCTCTCCTGAGAAACTCAAGTCATGTAGATCCAAATCCTTGAGAGGACTGCTCATGTTAAACTTTGGAAAATAACCTTTGAAATCATGGTTGCCCCCTAAATAAAGCTCTTGTAGGTTTGATAAGTGAAAAATGTTATTTGGAAATTTCTCTCGCAATCCACAACATTGAAGACAAAGAGTTGTTAAAGAAGAAGACAAATTCATAAATGAACTTGAATCAGCTAAGGACATATATGTCTATGATGTCGAGACGAAGTATTTTTAACTAATTATAATTTGATTATGAGCTCTATGTAACTTGGAAATCTACAGCACTAATTCTAATACATGTGCTGCATCTTCATGTGTGGACCCACATGCATGAGGAACCCATGGGTAACATTCTATTATAAAGATCCTATCTAGTCTACGGGACACTCTATTGCACATCTAAACTAATTAACCATATATGGTGAGTTCCATTAATCATAAATGATATAAATAACTTTTAATCCAAAATGTGAGTGTGGTGCAGTTATTGGAATTTTATGGACTGAAGGCCGGGAGATCTCTAACAAGACAATGGAGGCGCACATATCATAATCTTACCCAATGGCCGCACGTTGAGGAGAGGAACAATATGTTGAGGAGAGGAACAATATTTTTAAGCCTTGTGCATTGGCCGTTGGAAGTAGAGAAAGTCCAACAGCACATCAGCATGGGCGTGGGTTGAGGACAGTGCATCGTGGGTTGAGGAGAGTGCATAGCTTTGGTGGCTTCAACAAACCCAAGACAATGCTTACTGGTCTTAGAAAAAACCCATAGTCTGCAGCAGCTGGTTGATAGTCTCAAAGCCAGTGGTGGGCATCATGAGCCCAATCTGTTTGCAAAGGATTCTCTAGGTGGTTGTGAGGCTTGGGCTTACTCTTTTGGGCTACAAAGATCCTTCTCTTGAGTCTTAGCTGCCATCTTTTGAACAGATTTTTCTCTCGTCTTTTTTTAGTATTGGTGTTTGTTTGTTTGGTGTTGTCTTTGTGGGTGTGGGGTCGGCTTATTGTATCTGGTATTGTGATCCCTCTTTATCTCTAATAATATACTGGTTTGCCCATCAAAAAAATAAAATTAAATAAAATAAAATAATCTTACCCAATGGTGGGTCTCATGGATCGTTAAAAAATTGTGCTTTTTCAAACATGACAATTAATTTGAAACCAATCGAGGAGTATATCAAAAGCCCTTTATTCAATGAGTTGTCTTTAAATTTCAAATTTAGGGGCTTGTTTGGGAATTTCAAAAACTAGATCAAACTAGGTCTACTCTATAACTGTTATCTGGTTTTTAAATAAACAAATTCAAAATTGGTTTGGAAAAAACTATATTTTTACCTTGTTTTCAAAAGAAACCTAAACAAATTAGCAAATTTGCCTAACAACCCCTAAAGCACTTATTTCAAAACATGGGCCATATTATCATGAGTGGGCTCACATGAGGTTCTCACACTTAAACTTCCAATCCCCGACTTGTCATGATTTTAAGCACACGTGCAACTTGAAACTCCATGTTCTCTGTCCTAAAATGATAACCAACCATCATTTTATTTACATTGACCAACACCTTTGATGAGATCTTCGCAGCTAATATTTTAGTGTAGAGAATTAGAGATCCTACACAATCTACGAGACACTCTACTACACATCTAAATTTACCATATGGTTGGTCGCACCAATCAGGAATGGTGTGGATATATGTATATTACTCCATAATACAATTAATCAATAGAGCCCTTAACTCAGGAGCTATGTAGCTTAGATGCGTTTATATGGTGAGTACCACCAATCATGAATAGTTTAGATGCATGTTGGAACTTTTAGCATATTGGAGGGTTTTGTTACTCCAAGTTTTATAGTTGGAGACATTTTTTTTTTTGGATAACGGGGGAATCATCCCACAACAAGGTCTTTTGAACCCACCCATAGAACGTAAGTGGAGACAATTTATAATCCAAAATATGATATATAGCATGGTGGCATGTGTAAAGATTCGTGCTCCAAATTTATTTTATTTAGTGCAAGCCTCCATTTAGCTTTGAGACAAATAGACAATGAGGGCACCTTAATCATAACCTCACCCTTCTCTTAAAAGGTCCAAATAAAGAAATTGCATGCTTCACCATGTTGGCAACAAGGGATGTTGAGACCAAGTATTTTTAACTCGGTGTGGTTTCAAACCAACTTTTTCAGATTAGGATTATTGAGTCTCAATAGTCCATGAAATTATAACGGAATTCATTAATACGCCCAATGAAATTAATGGGAAATATGTGAAGCTTAAACATACCAATGATAGTAGATTAAACCACCAAGATGATTTTTCCTGTTGGGTGACTTATGAGATAAAATTGACGTTGGTTAGGATTATACTCATGATTTTTCCTGTTACATATATCTTTATTTTAGGGCTGTCAAGGTACCCACTATCTCGATCAGGAGCTCTATTTAACTTGGAAATCTAGGACACTTATTCTAGTACATGTGCCACATTGTCATGTGTGGACACTCTAGTGCACATCTCAAGACTTTGAAGTGGAATTGAGGTCAAAAAATTGTACAGCCAACCAGATTTGGCCAGACAATGAGGGCTTCCTTGTCATAAGTCATAACCTTACCCTTCTATTAATTATCTAAGCAATTAAAGAAATCAAGTCACCAAGGATGAGAACTTCCCACTCAAATGGTTGTAAGAGAGATCCAACGAGGTGAGCTTCTCAAGCTTTAAAAGTGATGATGGGATCTGATCACTGAAATTGTTAGATGAGAGTTTTAATGAAGATACCTGTGTGAGGTTGCCAAGCCATGTCGGAATCGACCTCTAAAGAATTGTAATATCAGAGAAATAGAAAATTCAAAAACTAAATTCAACATTAGGCATGCTATATATATACTTAATGTCACAAAAATATAATTAGTCAAGCAAATTTAGCAGAATTCATGAAAATATCCAATTGTAGATTAATGCTGATTGAATCAAGAAGCTCTCTTGAGAAACTCAAGTCATGTAGATCCAAATCCTTGAGGGGATTGCTCATGTTAAACTTTGGAAAAAAACCTGTGAAATCATGATTGTCCCCTAAGTAGAGCTCTTGTAGGTTTGATAGGTGGAAAATGTTATATGGAAATTTCTCTCGCAATCCACAATGTTGAAGACTGAAGAGTTGTTAAAGAAGAAGATCACAAATTCATAAAGGAACTTGGATCAACTAAGACATATATGTCTATGATGTTGAGACCAAGTATTTTTAACTAAGACATATATGTCTATGATGAGTTCCATTAATCATAAATGATGTAAATAACTTTTAATCCAAAGTGTGAGTGTGGCGCAGTTATTGGAACTATATGGACTGAAGGCCGGGAGATCTCTAACAAGACAATGGAGGTGCATATATCATAACCTTATCCAATGGTGGGTCTCATGGAATATGTTAATCCTAGATCGTAGTGGAGAGTCCGTAGAAAAACAACTAGGGATTATGAGCTCTATGATTGGTCTCACACACCATGTTAGAAAATTATAGTACAAAAGCAATCAGAAAATTCGAACATTAACCTTCGAATTAGGTAGGTAGCTTATGATTATAGTCTGCCATTCCATATGATTGGTCTCACACACCATGTTTATATGGTATAGTTTGGTCTCTCCAATGTTTATAGCTGGAGCTGACATTTTGTCCAAAATATGATGGTGTGGCATATGTAAGTTGATTTTTGTTGGAACCATGTAGATTCACGGGACAACGCTGGAAAGACAATGAGGACAAACGTACTTCTCATAATCTTCATGGTCTTCTAAATGTCTAAGTAAATAAATTAAGTCACCGTGTTAGACCGTCCATGTAATGGGTCCTACTAATCATGAATTTCAAAGATGTGTCTTCAAATCTCAAGAAGAGTTTTGTTTCATCAAATTTTATGGACAGAGTGGACTCGTAATTAATCCAAAATATGATAGCGTGGTGCATATATTGCGATTCAGTCCGGAATTATTTCGATTAAAGGGGAGAGCTCGTACCACAAGATAACGAGGTCATCCCTATCATAACCTAAACTCCTCTAAAGGACCTCAGAAAAGAAATCATGTCAATCTCATAATTTGGGATGAAAGCGACCCAAAAAAGATGCCAAGACATGCTTGAGGAATTAACCTTGTAGAGTGGTTGTGGGAGAGAAATTAGAATGTTTAAAAAATAACCTCAAAATCCGACATCTAGCTTAATCTTACTCAAACGTACATAATCAAATAAATTATACTCCCCCCGTTCCTAATTGATTGTCCCCTTTGAAAAAAACACATGTATTTTTAGGAACCCTATTAAATGCTTTCACATCAATATTTATGTTTTGACATCCAATTTTACTTTCAAGTGTACAAAACATTGAAAAAAGAGAGAATACCGTTTTAAGGGTATTTTAGGAAATTAAATGAAAAAAATCATTGACTTTTAGAATGTGATAGTAATTTTGAAAGGAGGCCAATAATTTAGTAAGGGAGGGAGTACTATAATTCAAGAATGTGAGTTGGTTATAACTGAGGTCTAAGGACACCAATGATGGTAAAGCAAACCACCAAGGGCACCATGGGTGAACTTTCAAACCCAACAAAGCCAAAAATGCCCTCTTTGTGGTGCTGAGGAATGCTTGTAGTGGTGGGGATGGGACTATGGGAGTGGTGTTGCCTAGGTTTAATTTGTGAATCGCAAACCAAGGCACTAAAATCCCCTATTGTGTGTGTGATTTTTCATTTTTGTTTAGCTTGCATTTTGAGATTTAAGGTACCCATAGCCCCAACCCAAGTATATTTTATGGATTTATCAATAAATTTTTCCTTTACCAAACAAAATTATCAATAAATTTTTCCTCCTTCCGTGGTGTTTCCAAAAACTTAAAAGAAGAACACAAAGAAAATGGTAACAAATAATTTGAAATTGGCAGCAGAGGATGGGAACTTACCACTGAATTTGTTGCTAGAGAGATCTAAAAAACTGAGCTGCCCAAGGTTTGACAGTGATGATGGGATCTCACCCTTGAAATTGTTATATGAAATGTCTAGATGAGTGATTTTTGTAAGGTTTCAAAGGAATTCTGGGATAGACCCTGAGAAGCTACAAGACGAGAGAGTCAAATAATTCAAAGATTGTATATTACTGATTGAATTGGACACTTCTTCTGATAAATTCAAACTAGATAGATCCAAAAACTTCAAGGTACTGCTCCAATTAACCTTTGGAAAATAAACAGTGAGATCATAGTTGTAGGATAAATCAAGCTTCTGTAGGTGGAAAGCGTTATTTGGGAATTTCCTTCGCAATCCACAATCTTCGAGACTGAGAGTTATCAAAGAAGAATGTAGATTACTTAAGGAGTCAAGTTCAATGGAAGACGTGTTTACTCCACCAAGATCAAGTTTCCTTAGTTTAGTTAAGTTTTGGACTAAATTTTTCAGTTCATAAGTATTGAGTCTCAACAAATTAATCCCAGTAGATCTATCGTAATTATAAGAAAGATAAAGTGAAATCAATTTGGACAGGTGAAAGATTTCTAATGGAATACGACCAGAAAATATGGAGAAAGAGAAGTTGAGATGCATCAAACTTGTAAACCCACCAAACTTAGATGAAATTTGGGAGTGATCAAAGTCATTGAAAGTGAGGTTAAGGCGTTAGAGGTGAGGAAGGAGAAAGAGGCTACTATTGGAATGGATTGTCCCCTTAAGCCAGCTGCAACTGAGATCGAGGCTAATCACGTGGCCTGTCACCCTATCACACGTGACCCCATCCTATGAGCAGCGATCAGCATTCTCCTCCCAACTGAGCATCTTTGGATAAGATTTTTGACAACCAAACTTATTAGAGGCAGAACAATAAAAGGGAAACTTATTGGAAGCAAAACTATTAAAGGAAAAGCTGTTCTTTAATTGCAGTAAGGCAAAGCTTTGGTCATGAGGGCACACTTGGGTGGATGAATAATTAGAAGAGAAAGATGAAGAACAATTAACTTGACCAAGCCAGAGAAAGATAAGGACGTAAAGGCACACAAACAACCTCATCTTTCTTTGTAATTAAGATGAGAAAAAAATGGTAGGATATGACAGATGGTTGGAAGAGGATGGTTAAGCGGAGAGGTATATTTATACATTGCCAAGTCAAATAAAAGAAAAATATCTTTGCGCTCATGTCTTTAATTGCTAGTGCCCGCAATAAGTGGATGAATTGGACTTCCAATACCCTGCAGGAAGAACCAGTGCTAGTGGGGAAATAAAGGACCATGTGGGAGCCATGAACGAAGACATGCTTGGACTAGCCATGCTTCCATGCCAAAAACTAGCTTCACTCTCCTGTCCTACTTATAATGAAAGATCTAAAATAGGGGTCAAGTGGTCCCAGATCAATCAAGTGGTCCCAGATCAATTAAAGATGGAACAATGGACTCTAACATTACGTGTGTAATTCTAATTAAAAGGTTTAAGAGCTCTTAATTGACACATCAAGGGTGGGGTAAAGGGCTAGGATTAGGATAGGTTAGGGGTTTGAATCCCTCCCATTGTATCAGGAAAAAAAAAAAAAAAAAAAACTTGAATTGAGTTTTAAGAGCTCGTAATTGACATGTCAAACTCAATTGACCCAATAAAATGTGAATAAAGTAATACAATTGACTAAAAATTTACATTTCTCTCTTCTTCTCTTTCTCCCTTTCCAAAAAAGATAACAAAATAAACAAAAATTTATTCAACCAGCGCTATTCTAGTAAATATTTCCAATTAGACTTTAGGAAAATTATGTGAACCTAAATTATACGTTTGTGACAATTAAATACCCTCTGTTATTGTGTCATTCATAAAATTGTCAAAAACTCCACGCTAACAGAGGATACTAAATTGACACATGTGTATAGTTTAAGGTCTATTTTGACTAGTTTTGAAGTTGAGGATACTAAATTGTTACACGCGTATAGTTTATGATCTATTTTGATTGATTTTAAAGTTGAGGGTAATAAAGTGAAAATGGACCTCAAGTTCAAAATAATTTTTTGTAATTTTCCCTTACTTCTTTTATATTTTCTTTCTAGCTCTTTTCTTTTATTTTTCCTTTTTGTAAATTCTTTTTTCTAGACAGGCTTTGGTTGTATAACAATTATTACTTCGTATGTCTTAATTTTCCAATCAATACTAAATAATCTGATCATCCTTTAAATGGAGTACTGAAAAACATGGATAACATCTAGCATCCTTGGCTTCAAATCTTGGAGAACTCTAAAGGCTTGTTTTGGCGTTTGAATGAAATTAAATAATTTTAGTATTTTTTTATATAATAAGCATAGACAAAAATCTATCAATTATAGTATTCTAGTAAAATACGTTTTAATTGTTTAATTTCTATTTGGAAGTCTAGATAAGCCTTGAGAATCTATTTAAAAAAAGTTGAAGTCATCATAATAGTTAATGTTATGGGTTAAATTTCTAGAAATGCCACTATTTGAATTTTCACTCTCATTTGTGATTATATCCATTGCTCTCTTAAATTTTTCCATTCAATGCGAAAGATTTATACCTTCAATATTATGTAAAATAAACGAAAATAATTTAATTTCCTTTGGGACAATCAAACAAGCCCTAATTGAACTTCTTCAATTCATTTCGGTCCATCCTCCACGGAGGACTTTCTCCACCTATGCTGCACACTTGCATAAGTTTCTCACAAAACCATTCATCCGTCCCGCAGGCTATGTGCCGTTCCAATCACTCCTCCATATGCATATCCCATCAGTGTTAATTTCCAACTAAGCCAATTTTCCCTAAGAGTTTGGGTTTGTTGGACTACTAACCGTGGTTAATTGGGATGTGACACCATTACTTCTCAAAATTTGTCTGCCTCATGGTATAGGAATCTAGATTTGGCCATCACCGTGATGGTGTGATCAGAGCCGTCCATAAAAGTAATGGACGGCTTGGATGAAAAGTTCAAAAAGTTGCTGAGGTCAACTTAGGTCATTATTTTTTTGGGCTTTTGATCCGAGCCATCCATTGATTTTATGGACAGCTCAGATTATACCATCACGGTAATGATTTTTTAAACCATAAGCCAATCCTTGCTCTATGAAGTAGCCTCTCAAACACGTTTTGTGAAGAAAACAAACAAAAAACAAAGAGTAAACACATTAAATAGCCCGTCAAATGCGTTTTGTGAAGAAAAAAACAAAAATCAAAGAGTAAACAAAACGTTAGAGTTGACAAAAAAACGTTGTCATGAATTGGTTGCATGTAGAACATTTGATTTAGAGATAATCAAGAGTAAAAAGAACATAATATTTGTCTACCTCACGATTTCTATTTAAGATTCTTTCTAGTGCATTTGATGGTCCATGTACATTTTAACCATTCATTATCTGCGGGATCCACCATATGAAGACCATTTGTCTATGGCCACTTATGACACGTTACCCTATTTTTTGTGTGGATATCATAAAATACCTTTAGACTTTATCTATTAACCCCTATGAGATCCAAACCTCATTTTCCTTTAAACTTTGTGCTAGCTCTACCCTTGTGCACAAACTTCCTACACCAACTTACGTTAACTGAAAAAGTGGTATTGACTAATCAAAAAATGAACAAATTAAATGACACCATACCATCTCATCTGCTACGTGAGTTGGTGCGAGTAGTAGTTTTTGATTAGTCAATACCGCTTTATATGGTTTTGAATGAACAAATTAAATGACACCGTACCATCTCATCAGTTAACGTAAGTTTCTATGCTCAATATGGCAGATTAATTCAAGTTCCAATGGAACATTCTAATACCCTTTATGTGGTTTTGAATGAAAAATTTTAAAAAATAAGAATCTTTGGTAAGAGCTAGTGCATTATTCTTTATAACCTGTTTTTTTTAGTCCGAACGTGATGCGTCAAAACAGAAATTAACACCATATAGTAGCATAGTACAAATAGAGCACAAATAGAGCATGAAGTTCATAACCAACCAATATTGCAAATCCAGTTAACGTGGGAACAGGGGATACAGGGGACTATGTAGGAGCCAAGAATAGACTGCGTGCTATATACGAATCCAAAAAGTTGCGTTTGAAGACTTCTCATGCTTCCATGCCATACCCAGACCCAGCCTTAATCATCACTCTTTTTCCAAGTAAAAGCACTGAAAGACTTGACAACAATGTCACTGTCCTGATTAAATGAAGGACCCGTAATAATAGTCTTTCATCATCTCTAACTTGGACAAAATTATTGGTTAGGTGGTTAATCCCAAGCAATTAAAGATCTTTTATGTCCTAACAATCTAAAAATATGGATTCTTTTGAATTCCACAACCGTCTAGTCCTTGTTAGGATGAATCAAAACGTTTGATGTAGGAGTCTTTTCACATCTCTACCATTACTCAAAGACCACTAATGGTCGTTCATCATTTTTTATTTTTTTTATTTTATTCTATTCTTTGTTTTTAACTTAGGAAAAATAATAATAAAAAGCTCAAAACTACATAGTTTGGACATTCAAATTCCTTATAAATATATAGCTTTTGTACAATTTTTTCAAGAGTATGTATGTGATAGGCTCCTTTACCAAACAAAATTATCAATAAATTTTTCCTCCTTCCGTGGTGGTTCCAAAAACTTAAAAGAAGTACAAAAATGAAAATGGTAACAAATAATTTGAAATTGGCAGCTGAGGATGGGAACTTACCACTGAATTTGTCGCCTGAGAGATCTAAAAAACTGAGCTGCCCAAGGTTTGACAATGATGATGGGATCTCACCCTTGAAATTGTTATATGAAAGGTCTAGATGAGTGATTTTCAGTAAGGTTTCGAAGGAATCCTAGGATAGACCCCGAGAAGCTACAAGACGAGAGAGCCAAATAATTCAAAGACTATAGATTACTAATTGAATTGGGCACTCCTTCTGAGAAATTCAAACCAAATAAATCCAAAAACTTCAAGGTACTGCTCCAATTAACCTTTGGAAAATAAACGGTGAGATCGTAGTTGTTGGACAAATCAAGCTTCTGTAGGTTTGGTAGGTGGAAAGAATTATTTGGGAATTTCCCTCGCAATCCATAATCTTCAAGACTGAGAGTTGTCAAAGAAGAATGTAGAATACTTAAGGAGTCAAGTTCAACCGAAGACATGTTTACCCCACCAAGATAAAGTTCCCTTAATTCAGTTAAGTTTTGGACTAAATTTTTCAGTTCAGAAGTATTGAGTCTCAACAAATCACTCCCAGCAAATCTGTACAGATTATAAGAAAGGTCAAGTGAAACCAATTTGGACAGGTGGAAGATTTGTGATGGAATAAGGCTAGAAAAGACGGAGGAAGAGAGGTTGAGATGCGTCAAACTTGTAAACCCACCAAACTTAGATGAAATTTGGGAGTGATCGAAGTCATTGAAAGCGAGGTTGAGGTGTTGGAGGTGAGGAAGGAGAAACAGGCTGCTATTGGAATGGATTGTGCCCTGAAGCCAGCTGCAATTAAGATCGAGGCTAATCACATGGCCTGTCACCCTATCACATGTGACCCCATCCCATGAGCAACAATCAGCATTCTCCTCCCAGCTGAGCATCTTTGCGTAAGATTTTTGACACCAAAACTGACCAGAAGCATATCTATTAAAGGAAAAGCTGTTCTTTAATTGAAGTAAGGCAAAGCTCTGGTTATGAGGGCACAATTGGGTAGAAGAAGCATTAGAAGAGAAAGATGATGAACAATTAACTTGTCCAAGCAAGAGAAAGATAAGGATGCAAAGACACACAAACAACCTCATCTTTCATTGTAATTAAGATTAAGAAAAAAAAAAGTAGGATATAACAGATTGTTGGAAGATGATGGTTAAGTGGAGACGTATATTTATAGAGAAGGGGAGGGAAAGCCATTGTTAGACACTAGACAGTATTGGACCCGCAATAAGTGGATGAATTGGACTTCCAAATTGTATCCCATCCCTTTCTCACCCTATTAATATTGTGACACGTGTTAAACTCAAATCTTGAGTTTAACAGAGTAAACCCATCGTGAAACCATTGTTTGAATTTATTTAAAACATAATAAACAATAAAAATAGAAAATCTCCAGCTCAAACCATTGTTTGAATTTTATAGAAAAGATATTCATGTTTCCTCTATCAATCACAATACATATATTAAATTATTAACAGAAGATTTCTTCCTTTATGTTCATCAGATGTCCGAAAAAAAAAAAAAAAAAAAAAAAAAAAAAAAAAAAAGAGCAAATAAAATAATAGTGGAGCTGTGAAGTTCCTTTGGGAGGGGAAACTGATAAAAGAGAGGGAGATGAAAGGAGTCGTTCTAGTTTGCCAGCGTCAAATTGTTTGATTTGTTTCTCCTGAATTTTTTTAGGGGAGATTTCATTTTAATTTCATTATTGTTGTATTCTTTAGATAAACAAATGATGGTTTTGATGGTACACTTCTTCCGTTAAGTCAGAGAATTAGTTTGGACATATGGAATAAGATTATTGGGGTGACAGAAGAAAGGGACACAATTTGGGGATAGAAGATCTAGACTCACACTAGACAGTATTGGACCCGCAATAAGTGGATGAATTGGACTTCCAAGACCTGAATGAGAACCAATGCTAGTGTGGAAATAAGGGACCTGTGGGAGCCATGAAAAAAGACATGCTAGGGGTTGATTTGGCCCATGTGCGACTTTTCTGGTTTTGCCTGGTGCGACTTTTCTAATTCTAACTAAATTTGCCTCATGTTAACTAAATTTGTGTAGCCTTTGCAAGGACTTTTGATGATCAGCAATGGGCAATGGCGAAGGCGACAGGTTCGGGATGACTTGTCCTACATCACTATGACTAGCCATGCTTCCATGCCAAAAACTAGCTATGTTGTCCTGGTTAAATGAAGCACCCAAAATAGTGGTCAAGTGGTCCCAAATCAATTACAGATAGAACAGTGGACTCTAATGTTATGTGAGTGGATCTGAGACTAGTACAATTTTTTCCACAACTGACCTGAAGTTTACATATCTAAAAAGTTTAAGAGCTTGTAATTGACACGTCAAACTTGAATTGAGTTTTAAGAGCTCGTAATTGACACATCAAAGTGAATTGACGAAATAAAATTTGAATACAATAATATTGGCCTAAAGTTTACATTTCTCTCTTACTCCTTTTCTCCCTTTTGAAAAAAAAAAAAAAAAAAAAAAAAAGAAGGCAAACAAACCAAAATTTAATCAAACAATGCTATTCTAGCATAAATGTCCCATCAGACTTTAGAGAAATTCTATGATACCTTGGGGCTATTGTACCCAAATGGACCACAAATATGACTGCTTACCACAAAATGTGACTTGATGTTACTAAAAATATGATTATTTACCACAAAATGTGACTTGATGTTACTAAAAATATGACTATTTTTTTGTGTTGATATCATAAAAATCCCCCAGACTTTATCTATTAACCCCTATGAAAATTTGAGATCCAAACCTCAGTTTCCTTTAAAGTTTGCGCTAGCTCTGCCCTTGTGCACCAACTTCTTACACCAACTTACGTTAAGTAATAATGTAGAATTGACTGATCAAAAAATAAATAAATTATATGACACCATCTCATCTGCTACGTGAGTATGTTGGTGCGAGTAATATTTTTTGATTAGTTAATACCGATTTATCAGTTAACGTCTATAAGTTTTTATGCTCAATATGGCAATTTAATTCAAGTTCCAATGGACGTTCTAATACCCATTACATAGATTTGAATGAAAACATTTAAAAAATAAGAATCTTGTTAAGAGTACATTCTTTATAACCTTTTTTTTTTTTTGGGAGTCTGAACGTGACACGTCAAAACAGAAATTAACACCATATAGTAGTATAGTACAAATAGAGAACAGATAGAGCATGAATTTCATAACCAACCAATAATGCAAATCCAGTTAACGTGGGAGCAGGGAAACAGGGGACTATGTGGGAGCCATAAAACAGACACGTGCTATATACGAATCCAAAAAGTTGCATTTGAAGACTTCTTATGCTTCCATGCCATACCCAGACTCAGCCTTAATCATCACTCTTTTTCCAAGTAAAAGCACAAAAGACAAAATTATTGGTTAAGTGGTTAATCTCGAGCAATTAAAGATCTTTTATGTTCTAACAATCTAAAAATGTGGATTCTTTTGGATTCCACAACCATCTAGTCCAAATTAGGATGAATCAAAACGTTTGATGTAGGAGTCTTTTCACATCTCTACCATTACTCAAGGACCACTAATGGTCTTTCATCGTTTTTTTTTTTCTTTTTTTATATTCTTTTCTTTGTTTCTAATTTAGGAAAAATAATAATAAAAAGTTCAAAACTACATAATTTGGACATTCAAATGCCTTATAAATGTATAGCTTTTGTACAATTTTTTTGAAGAGGATGTACGTGATAGGCTCCTCAAACCAAAATTGACACCATATAATGTGAATAGACCATAAAATAAAATTAGGCCCTAGATTTTTGGAGTACTTAGCAATTTTATGTACTACTTCTCACTTCTTTGGGACATGTTAGGAATCCAAGGAGTTGCATTGTGGACTTCTTTATCAATCATTAAAGCTTCTTTTACTGTTATTAACAAAAAAAAAAAAAAAAAAAAAAAAAAATCCAATCTGCTTTCCTTGTATCAGCAAGACGTACTGCTATACCTATGCTCTCATTCTAGCATTTTGAAAATTATCTCTTCAATTAAAATTAATATAATCAAGTCTTAAATTTCTTATTTATTCCGTCCACACTGTTTTAAGCTTTCTTATCCCCTTTCCAGACCTTCAACAACGCATTGCATTTTTTATTTTTATTTTTTTCAATAATATATAGACCTGTATTTTGTGGAATTTTTTCCATAAAAATGTTATGAGCTTGAAAATCTTGGATATCTGATTTATTGTACATGACATTCAAAAATATGTTGAGCATTTCCAGCATAGGACTGAGTTTCTTCCTATACGAAATCAGGAATTATCAAACATCAAAGCTAAATATTTTTCTCATGTAGCATTAGAGTGAACATGGAAAGGCATTAAATCTTATTCTCCATATAATCTAAGAAGAGCATGAGTCTAGCACCACTTCAGTCTTCAGGTCATACATTAAATCACCAACAGTTTACAACACCTACAGAGATATAAAACAAAAAAATAGGGAAGAGATAAGAAGAGTGTGGAAATAGGGGACTATGTGCGAGCCATGAACAGAGACGTGCTATGACCAAGTCTCATTGAGGACTTCCCCTGCTTCCACGCCAAGCAACTGGCCAAGCCTATCATTTTTAAAATTAAAGAAGAATATGCCATATATATGGTTTCAAATTTCATCAACAGTTGGGATTTGAATTTTGAGGTGGTCTTATAGAACCAAGGAAACATTGGTTAATTTGGCCATTATATGTGAAGCAGGGGCAACTGTTTCAGTGTGCAACAAAACTATTGTAGGCCTTGAGTTTACACCATTGGATTTTAACTCTCTAAAAAATTTGGAGCTAATTCACCAACTCATGTCCAAACAAATTTAAAAAGATGGATTCATTTGGATTCCGTTACTGACTAGTTGATATTAGGATGAATCAAAGTGTTTGATGTAGAAGCCACAAATGAACTCATCTGAAATTTTGTACAATTCTTATCATGACTCTGTAATTGGTGCCTCCTACTAGATTTGACACCATTTAACGTCAATATAGCATGAAATACATAGCCAACTATGCCATATCTTGTTAATTAACGAAGGAGTTTTTCATTTACATGATGGGGAGATAACGCGTGTCGAAATCTAGGATTGTAATTAACAAGATATGGCATGGTTGGCTATGTATTTCATTTACCACTAATCTTATTTTTGTGTGGATTGAAACGATGATTAATTAAAAGCAATTTCCTAAACGCATAATATATAGCAAAAATATTTGTTTTAAGGTTTTCATGGTGGGCTTCGCTTCAAATATCAGTCTTTGTTGATAATTCCAATCTTGCTAGATGCCTAGACCCAAGAAGTCAAGGACTTTAAGCTGGTATACGCTTTCTAGATATGGTGTTGTGAGGAATCTTTTTAAAAGTTGGAATATTAGAGGCAAGAAAATAAACACAATGAACCCATCTCAAATCTTTGGGCAATATTGGAATGAATAAATGGTTCTCAGTGAATTTTTTTATAAAATAATCAACCAAAAATTAAAGAATAATTTTTTAAGAAAATTGTTAAAAATGTATTCCTCAATAACTTCATCAGGGGGAAAAAAATCATTGTGGAAGTGATGGTCATGTCGGCATATATAGCTAGTACTTTTCCTCAACCATCTTATACGGAGTATTATATTACGGTGATGACTTCAACATTTTAAAATTTGTACCTTCCATATCATGTGAAATATATATATTAAATTGTATAATTTTCATTTAGATGCCCATACCGAGACTCAGTCTTTAATCATCACTCTTTTTCCATATAGATGTGGCATTGGGGAGCCAAGTAAAAGCACAAAAGACTTGACCAACAATGTCACTGTCCTGATTAAATGAAGGACCCGTAATAATAGTCTTTCATCATCTCTAACTTGGACAAAATTATTGGTTAAGTGGTTCCCGAGCAATTAAAGATCTTTTATGTCCTAACAACCTAAAAAGATGGATTCTTTTGGATTCCACTATCGCGTAGTCCAAATTAGGATGAATGAAAACATTTGATGTAGGAGTCTTTTCACATCTCTACCATTACTCAAGGACCACTAATGGTCATTCATTATTATTTTTTTCTTTTTTTATATTCTTTTCTTTGTCTTTAATTTAGGAAAAATAATAATAAAAAGCTCAAAATTACATAGTTTGGACATCCAAATACCTCATAAATATATAACTTTTGTACAATTTTTTTCAAGAGTATGTGATAGGCTCCTCAAACCAAAATTGACACCATATAATGTGAATAGACCACAAAATAAAATTATGGCCTAGATTTTTGGAGTACGTGTGGTGAGCTTAGCAATTTCATGTACTACTTCTCACTTCTTTAGGAAATGTTAGGAATCCAAGGAATTGCATTGTGGACTTCTCATGCTTCCATGACATAATGAGACCGAATTTTCTCTTTCAATCATTAACCCTCTGTTTGGTTATGGATTCTACCAAAAAAAAAAAAAAAGAAAGGGAAAAAAAATGAGGAAAGGAAATGAAAGGAAAAGATAAAATCATATGAAGCCAAAATTATTCCAATTCTTCTTATTTTTCCAATTTTTCATTGCAACCAAATAAAGAAAAGTACAATTCTTTATATATATTTTTCTTTGATAAAATCCGCGAAACCAAATAGAGCCAAGCTTCTTTTACCTGTTTCAAAAAAAAAAAAAAAAAAAAATCCAACCTTGTTTCCTTCTATCAGGTAGTTGGGATCAGCAAGATGTACTGATGTACTTGTGCTCTCATTCTAACATGTTGAAAATTATTTCTTCAATGAAAATTAATATAATCAAGTCTTACATTTCTGATTTATTCCGTCCATACTGTTTTCAGCTTTCTTCTCCCCTTTCCAGACCTTCAACAACTATTAGCGAGGATTATTCTAATTAAGGGCATTGCCTTTTTTATTTTAAATTTTTTTTCAATAATATGTAGCCCTATATTTTGTGAAATTTTTTCCGTAAAAATGTTATGAGCTTGAAAATCATGGATATCTGATTTATTGTTCATGACATTCAAACATATGTTGAGCTTTTCCAACATAGGATTGAGTTAGATAACGTGGCATGATTGCAGCCATTAGATCAGCCTGAACTAACGTGTCTCTTCTCGAACCACATACTGGAAAGAACTGGCCGGAGGGTGTTAGACTGGAGGGGAACCAAGCCCACTATAGTAGCCCTCAAGTTTACACCATCGGATTTTAAGTCTCCAAACAAAATTTGGCTCTGCAATCTAAACTCAATCTCAGAATCAAACAGTCTTGAACTGCTAGTCATCACCCTTTTCGTACTCTAACAAGTGCTGACCAGGAAGACCTGTCCGTGTTAGGTATTTCCTTAAAGTCTTTGGTCTTTACAAAAATTTTTATCAAGTGGTCCCATAATAGACATCCATCATCTCTAGCTTCCAAAATTATTGAGGACTTGTAAAGTGCTAAAAAGACGGCTAATTAAAAGATGGGACTTCAAAAGAAAGGCCAAAAGTTTGCAATGTTGCTATACTTGGTAGGTTTTGAAGTCATTGAAAGCGAAGTTGAGCCATCCAAGGTGAAGAAGGCAAAAGAGTGTCTTATATGGAGTCAACATAATCAATTGTTACTAATAGCGAACAGATAATGAACACATTATCAAGACCCAACAAGATCCCAATTGTGAGAAATTTGCGGCAAATTACAGTGAGACGATTTGGGACTTTTTGATGGGAGGAAACTACTTAAGGAGAATTTCCAAAAGTGTGCAGCACTCAATCCACATCAAAAAAAAAATAAAAATAAAAAATGATCTGTTTAATAAATTGAAGAAGTTTTGGTCCATACACATATTGCCACATAAGGTGATATATTTTGATACTGCACATAAGATGTTATACATAAGGGAGTTTCGGGTTTGTTGGACTACTAACTGTGGTTAATTGGAAGTTTTGGGTTTGTTTTTAGTGTTCACCTTGCCTAATGATGGCATCCTCGTACTGCGAAGATCTTCAGCTAGAGCCTATATAATTCGGTATGCTCTTCCTTGGAAGATAGCTTAAAATCATGCTGGAGTGCCACCAAACACATACTTCAGAGCCTATTTTTGGAACACATTCTTGTAAATCTATCTAACACATGCAATTCCTTCGTGCGGTTGTGCCTAAGATAAATGAAATATCCATGTATACCATTTTAACCAGAGAGAGAGAGGGAGAGGTGACCCGAGGTAAAAATTTAACTTATTTTTAAAAATTTAGTTCACCTCAACTTCGTGAAAGGGTGAAAGGACTTCCCTAGTGGAAAAACATTTATACGGAAACGGGTCAAGCAGATAAAAATGAGTCATGTTGCATTAGCAGTCAAAAAAATTGTCATCTGGGTCGTACAACCACTAACCATCCCAGTTTTTTCATATGCAAGAAATTTTCCCATCTTTACTATCAATCTGACATATTTATTTCGTAATGTTACAATGAACCTAAAATCGAGTTGACAAGTGAGCATTCTTGCTTAGGTATATGCCATAATCTTATCCATTATAAGAGCAATGAGTGGCGGTTTGACGAAACTGAAAATTAAGCACTAAAACTTTTTTATCATGCATGAAAACACTGAAAATTAAGGGATTAATGCATTTTTCACCATGAAATATCACATATTATTTTCACATGCCATAAGGCTAGTTTTACTCTTCCTGTGATAAGAAATTAGGCTGATGACATGATAGTTTAATAGCATTCTCCTCATTTATTGAGTGAGAGATCTCGATTCTCGAATTTAACATTATGAATAGGCATTGATACCCATTTGTTAGTATTAGGAGGCCAACCTAGAGCCTAGGATAAAGAGTAGATTCTATCAATAGTAAAAATAAAAAATTAAAATGATACTCCCTCCATCCCACAAAGATAGGATACGTTTGACAAAATACACAGTTTAAGAAAAGTTATTATTATATGGGGAAATTAGCAAAAAGTCTATTTTTATAGGACTTATAGAAGCATAAGTCTATGCAGCAAACTTATATAGCCATAAGTCCACTTTTAAGTAAAATGAGTTTACTTTTGTAATCGTGGTAAATGCATAAAGTCAAGTTTACCCTTAAGTGTTATTTTTTGTTTTCAAATTTTAAAATGACATAACTTTCAATCTAAATATCGATTTCCAATAAAATTTATATATTTGAAATCTATTCGTCGAGCCTTTCGAAACAAGACCCATGATGAAAATAAAATTATGTATAAAAAAAAAATAGTTACATTGATTACATATTTACATGTATCGGTTTTAAAATAAATAAACATGTAACTATTTTAATGTGGGTTTAATTTTGTACAATTTCCCATACAAAATTATTAAATTTATTAGATGTAACTATTGAATCAGTTAAATTGATGTGTTTGAAACTAAAAATTTGTAAGATTTAAATATTTTGCGACTAAAATTCAATCACAATTGACTTAAAAGTAATTGTTTTCATGTAACTATTTTTTTGTGGGTTCAATATATACTTCAGTTACAAGTAGATGTTTGCCCAGATTTAATTGATTTTTTTTTTTTGGGGGGGGGAAAAATTAGGGAAAAGACTCATGATGAATATAAAATTATGTATAAATAAATAAATAAATAAAATAGTTACATTGATTATATGTATTTTTCTAAGAGGAACCTTTTGATTATATGCAACTAAAAAAATAGTTACATGAATGTTAAAAAAAAAAAAAAAAAAACAGTTGCATTGATTATATATAACTTTCTAAAAAAAATAGTTATGTGTAACTATTTCACAAAAATAATATCCCACTGGCAGTGGTGGTATCCATCTTCTATGGGTGTTTTTTATATATTATTTTTTATTTTCCTGTCCAAAGCTTCACCTCTATTTTGTACCCAAAAAAAAAAAGAAAGAAAGAAAGAAAGAAAGAAAGAAAAGAAGAAAATGGGTCTCACCTCTACTTGTACGTTTTTATTTTAAAGATTTGGAAGCTTCACCTCTTTTGGTTGCTTTTTTGTCATAAACAAAGTCTTAGATAGCACCAGTTAGCTTCTTTTTCCTTCGTTTTTGGACCCAAAACTTGGACAACGATGAAAGAAGATGGTGAATCGAACTCGGGGCTGGGTTTCGTGGTTTTGTGCTTTATTCGTAGATCTATAATTGTTGTAATAATAAAGTTTTGTTGTCGACAACGAGATGTGGACAACAATGGCAGGCACTGGTTAGTAGCAATGAGGAATGAGGGAGGAGATGAGAAGGAGAGGTGTAGAGTAAAAAGGTGAAATTAAGCGAAACCGATGAGAAAGGTGCAATGAAGGGGTAATATCGTCTGAAAATATCTAAGAGGGACCTTTGACTGCATAAGATTTTACGGTGGATTTATGACTGCATAAGTCCAACTTTATGGACTTGTGGCCAAAGTCCCCTTATTATATTGATTTGTCACTTTTTAAACTCTAACTTTCCAAAAGTACCATTTCTTTCTTAGTATTGGGTTTTATGTTGAAAATAATTATTGAAACAACTAAGGGTAGTATAGGAAAGTTTAAAAATATAATGATTTGACTTTTCAAAATGGAAAAACATTTTGGGACAAAAAAAAGTTGTAAAAATGATCTATTTTTGTGGGACAAATGGAGTAAGAAACTAGAAATTAAAAATATTGGGTTAAGGCAAGGGGTACTCCTCATGGGCTCTGTAGGCCCCACTAATGGCACTAGGCCTATCCGACCCACAAAAGGGCCTAAAGCCATTTTATTTCACAAACTTTCAAAATGGGTTTTAATTATTGAAAAACATTGTGGGCTATGTCATTTCAAAACAATTTCAAAAAAGAAGCCCAAAAATCATAAGGTTGAATACAGATTGGTCGCGCTCTTGTTTTCCCTCTTAATTCCCTGTGATTTGGGTAAATTTCATTTTAAGATGTAAATCATTGCATTAATATTTATTAGGATGCCACAAAAAAAATTGGGTATTGCATTACTCTAAGAATTTTATGACCTTATTAGCACTTTCACTTTATTAATATAAGCAGATGTATTGAAAGAAAGGAAATATATACAGATATCAAAACCTCCCATCTCCTTAACCAAAAAATTTGATTAAAATTAAAATTGAAAATTAAAAACCTTAAAATTAAAATTGAAAAATGAAAAGCCTCCTATCTCGTAACTGATATAGGAGAGTCGGCATAAAGCACAGAAGACTATAGGAACCGAATAAGAACGCAAGGGAAGGCTTTATCAGGTGGGCCCAGCTTATGATAATGGATCACATCCAAATATCCAATGGACCGTCCAATCTACACGGAAGTCTAAGCACATAAAAAGGCTAGACCTCCATTATGGATTTGAGCCCAATAAGGAAACGCCTTTCATTTTTCATTTAAGGAAACGCTTCTTTTTTCTTTTCCTTTCCTAAGTGGGAAACACCTTTTTTTTTCTTTTTGGGAGTTTAAAAGGAAGCTTTATTTCAATAACAACTAAGACAAATTACAAAGGCACAACAAAAAACTTGCAAGTTCCATGGATAGAGATTCCAATACAACAAAATTGAAACTTATAGTAGTTCATGTCTTAACTAGATAGTCGGCACATTTATTTGCTTCTCGATACATATACTGAATCTACACATGCCAATCACACTAGAGGAGGGACCTGCAATCAGGAACTAATATTAAAAGCCATAGGGAGGGGGTTAAGTTAGATTGAATGAGATGCATCTAGCTGTGCATCTAATTGTAAACACACTAGGCGAAAACCCATGTCCCAAGCTATTAAGCTAATGACAGCCCTAACTGCCCATAATTCAGCACACAAACTAGTAGTACGCCCAATTTTCTTAGCAAAACCTTTTATCCATTGGCCCATAGAGTTTCTTACATGCTAATTGAACGCAAGGGAGGGAGACATACACTGATATACTAGAAGAATGAATACTACAAGTTCAAAAAAAAAAATCAAGCTTGTAATGCCATAATCATGAAAGGTATAAATACTTTATCCAACACAATGTGAAAATCATTTGCATCACTTACCCAAGAACTGCAATTGCATTCGCTAATTTCTTCTTCCTCGACATCCATAAGCGGCATTCTTGTTTGATTTGTTCACCTTTTTACGCCGTTCTCCTTTAACCATTCTCACAAACCATTTAGGTTTTCCTGTTAAGAATATAAGATACCCCATAGCCAATCCAAATACGGTTCTACATCCATACCCCATCACTACCACTTTCCATCAAAATCCACTTGTAGACTCTAGAATCTAGATCATCTTCTTCTTGAGATATCGAGAAAGGTGGTTGTAGTGCCTCATCATCAAGGCATTTCTTCAATAGCGGAACTCTACATAATCCCAAATTCCCGTTGTATGAATCATTTCTTCTTTGACCAAGTCAAACCACACACGTTCTCAACTAATTAACCATAATTTAGCAGCATGGAATTTCTCCATTGGCTTTTCACTAATTACCAAAAAATGTAATTTTTCAGTGTAAACAGTACCCAAAATAAAATAAAAGGTACACGGTGGATTATCAAAGATTTCACAGTTTCACTCCACTGTTGTTCTTGCAAGGGCTCAACTGGGTTCAGGATACAGCTAGCACCGTGCGCTCAGAGTTAGCATGCCTGGCATAATCTCAAAACCTGGGTGTCTTGCTTTTTATGTCTTGTTTAAACTTCTCAAGATTTTCATGAAAACTAGGCATGCACTATGTTAGAAAATATCATTTCAAATAACTTTGTATAATTGTAGACACCCCATTTTCATCCCTAGAAGTTCATGAACTCATTTCATGAGTTCTTGAAGCATTTAGAAGTCTCTAAGCCTTGAAGGACATTTTTGTCCTTTTAAGCTTATGAGAATGGTTCATCATTGCATACATGTTTTTGTCTCATTGTTGAGTCCTATCACTTGCATTTAGTTTCTAGGATCATTTAGGACATGTGTGTCAAATTTGGTTCAATTCCAGATAGGTTTGAATAGGTAATTAGAATTTTTGCGACTTGAAGGGCAATCTCGTCTTTTACTTCGTATATTTTCCAATTGACTCCGAAATAAGGTAAAAATACCAGTGTGAACTTATCTCCCTCTCCAAATCTCCATATGCAAGAAAAAGGCTTTCAATGAGTTTTTTTTTTTTCTTTTTTCATTATAAATTTTAATTACAAATTTTTTTGAGCTTTCTTTAAGTTTATAAAATAAGGGGAAGGATATTCACACTCTTCTATGAGTATCTAGTACTCATACTCCCCTATGAGCTTCCCGTAATCTCTTGCATGGGAAGTTGAAATGCGAATGACAATAATATCTCCCTATAATGAAGTAGAAATTATAATGCACACTTAATTAATTACCTAATGGATACGAGCATCCAATCTTTATAACTTTTGTGGTACTGTCATATATATCCTTTTTTCTTTTTTTCCAAACATATAATCCCTAATAAGGTGACATCTTGCTCTATTTTTCATTCACTATTCAAATTCAAATCTATGAATTCTTATATTGCCATATCATTTGAGATATTAAATTGGATAATAATTAAAAATTGAGACAAATAGCATTTTCCTGACTTTTATGGTCTTGTGAACACTTTTTTCTGAAAAGTAATGCTATATTGTCTAAATAGTTTACTAAACTCTTTTGCCCAAATGACATAGTTGGGTTAATTAGTCAAAAAATTTATTAAAAAATAATTATTCATAGTGAGTTGACGTGATAACTGTCACGACAATTGAACAATTAAATTTAGAAAAATTTTTCCTTGCATTCCTTGTTGTAACATTTTTGTTCGAAGTAGAGCCTAATGAATCCTTAGGCTACCTAATGGCACCTCGCCTCGCAAAACAATAAGGGCACCCCTCAGGCTCAGGGTACCCTTACCCATAACCATATAACCATACAATATATGTCTCTTATTGTAAATAGATTCACATCCCCAATCAAATTCAGCTTTATCTTCTCCTACAACTCATTCATTCTTACTCAATCTCCTCTTACTATTCCAGTTCCTTTCTTTCACCTACCCTCATTATTATTATAATATATACCCAAAACCTAGACACAGAGGGCAAGACACAGAGGTCAACAAAGGCCTGCTATATAGTTTACTTTGGAGAAAAAACCCTAGACCAAGACATCTCCATTCTCATTATTTAATCACATATGTATTTAGATATATATAGGACTCATCTATACCAAGTAAACCCTCTTTCTAGGTGGCGACATTTGATTGGGCCTATCTCTGTGTGTAGAATCCAAGGTATCAATGGCCTAGTCAAGCGATTCAATGGATTTTTCTGAAAGGTATCAATGGCCTAGTCAATTCTTTTTGAATTAGAAAAAATACTGTGAAAAATTAATACTCAATTTTTCTTTTTGGTCATATTCTATACTGTCCCTCTTATGGTATTGATCAATACATTAATGACTTATTTTTTCCCACTAATTCATATGGAAAGGGCGAGTTCTAGTGGGGTGGCGCCTCTTAGTGTAACTGTGATACTATCAAGTAGTACCACGAGCCAATGAAAGTGAAACAAAGTGGGATAATTGGGGAAAAATCCTACAATTTTACTTTGTTCTACTCTCATTGACTTGTGATACCATGTCAGCCATATCATAATTGCATATAAGTTTTTCTAGCTCGGTGCCTCAAAAAATATTGTCCCCTTATTTTACACTCTTCCACGTACCGTATTTTTATAGACTTACAATACTACATAGTGCTCCACCGTATTTTATTGACTTCTCAAGAAGCAATGGTTTTCTAGTAGTCACTGGTTCAATTCATCCTTAATGCGCATTGCCAGGAACCAATACCTTCTTATTGTCCCCTTATTTAAATTTAAAAGTTCGTGTTTTTTTTTTTTGCCTAAGACAAAAAAGAAAAAAAATATGTAATAAATCAGTTTTTTTTTTTTTTTTTGGGCACCAAACGGTGTATCCCAAGCCATTAAACCCAAACTAATTCCCCATGATACACAAACCATCCGCAAGCCTATGCATCCGATAGTGAGGAGCAAAGACTTGAGATTGGGATTTACGTTTCTTGAGCCGCAGTCCTTTGCCATCTGAGTAACCCTCGTAGATTCAAATAGTAAATCAGTTGGACCAAGAGTACGTAAAACTTATGTATAATAGTAATGTCATGTCTCTTCAAAAACATCCTATAAAATTACGACAGTGGTACAATGTGATTATACTAATATATGTATCACAGACCCAAAAAAAAAAAAAAAAAAAAAAACATAATTGAAAGGCATATGCATTAGAGTTTGGATCCAAGATATGTTGTGTTTGGCGCAGATGCTCTTTCACCCTACTATTATTTATTTTTTATTGACATGCAATGCTATATCAGCATGATGACATAGTATCATGATGGTAACGCGGTATACCAAAATTTTCTCGTGGTCAATTCATCATAATGCACCTGACATGGAACAAGTAATGCCCCGCGCCTAAGTTCAACGGTGCTTTACTTTTCTTTTCCTTTCTTTGGCTCATTTTCCACGCTCCCAAACAATTTCTACGTTTAATTGTTTGACGCATTGACTTTGACATAATATCATGATGGTAACGCGGTATACCAAAATTTTCTCATGGTCAATTCATCATAATGCACCTCACATGGAACAAGTAATGCCCCGCGCCTAAGTTCAACGGTGCTTTACTTTTCTTTTCCTTTCTTTGGCTCATTTTCCACGCTCCCAAACAATTTCTACGTTTAATTGTTTGACGCATTGACTTACACCACATATCTTAAGTCTGAAAACTTGACCAAGATTGCCAACGAGTTGTAACTCAGATGGCACCGGGTAAGGTGGGGCTTGGGTTAGGTGAGGGGTTCTACTCCCCTCCATGTGAACCAAAAAAAAAAAAACTTGACCAAGATTTTCCAAAGAAATTAACGTGACCCGGCCTTCAATTGGCAGCTTCCTTGAAATCAATGAGAGAAATTAAAGCGAAAAGGCCTAATATTTGTCCAAACTAATTCCCGAGTGCGAAAATCCAAATTCAATAGCGATGGCTTTTCCAGTTGGCCTCTTGCTTCTCTTGATTCTACCACTTCTAGCAGTCGCTCAAACACATAATAACATTACTTCGGGTTCCTCCCTTGTCGCGTCCGATGACTCTTCTTCATGGAAATCGCCTTCGGGTGAGTTTGCCTTTGGATTTCACCGCCTTCCCAATCAAAATCTCTACTTGCTTGCCATCTGGTTTGATATAATACCCGAAAAAACTTTAGTTTGGTATGCCAATGGAGATGAGCCAGCACCAAAAGGATCGAAAATTGAGCTCACCGCTGATGGCCAGTTCACACTAACAGATCCACAAGGCCGAGATATTTGGAAACCAGCGTCAGTCTTTAATGGGGTTGCATACGCTGCCATGCTCGATACTGGTAACTTTATTCTTGCAGATGGAAGTTCTAGTCCTGTATGGGAGAGTTTCAACAATCCTGCGGACACCCTCTTGCCAACTCAAGTTTTGAAAATAGGCGGAAAGCTATCTTCTCCGCTAAGAGAAAGCAACTATTCAAGGGGGAGGTTCCAGCTGCGTTTGCTACCAGACGGCAATCTTGTGCTTAATCCCATTGGCCTGCCAACAGAAGTTGCATATGCTGCTTATTATTGGAGCAATACTTTCGATGCTGCCGATACATTGAATTGCGGTGACAGGTTGATTTTTAACGAGTCAGGTTACCTCTATGTTGTTCGAAGGAATGGAAATATTGTTAATCTCACAAGGGGAAATATAGTGCCCGTACAAGATTACTATTACAGGGCAACGCTTAATTTTGATGGGGTTTTCGCACAATATGCTCACCCCAAGGCTCCAGTGGGTAATGGGAGTTGGGACCGGTCCTGGTTCCCTGTCTGGTCCGCCCCAGACGACATCTGCTCCGATATCAAAAGCGAATTGGGTAGCGGGGCTTGTGGGTTTAACAGCTACTGCATACTTGACTCAAACAATCGGCCAACTTGTGAGTGCCTTCCCGGGTTTTCCTTATCTGATCCAACGAACAAGTTCAGCGATTGCAAGAAGGACAAAATAGTAAAATGTGAGCCAGGTAGTTCAAAGCCGGAAGATCTATATGAAATGCATTGGTTAGACAATACTTTTTGGCCAACTTCTGCAAACTACGAACTTTTGCAGCCATCAAATGAAGATGAATGTAGCAAATCTTGCTTCTATGATTGCACTTGTGAGGTTGCTGTTTTTAATGAAGGGAGCTGTTGGAAGAAGAAACTTCCACTCTCCAGTGGAAGGGTGGACCGAAGTACCTATGGGAAGGCTCTAATCAAAATACCAAAATCTGATGTTTCTTCTGGTGAAGTTCCTTTTCCTCGGGATTCAGGTATAGAGAAGAAAGATCAAGGAACTCTGATTCTAGTTGGATCACTTCTATTAGGTAGCTCTGTATTCATCAATATCCTATTTGTAGCAGCGATTTCTCTAGTTGCTTTCTGCCCAAATCAAAAACGAGTGAAACTTACAAGAATATCAAGTATTTTGCAAACAAACATTCGCTCCTTTACTTATGAAGAACTCAAAGAAGCCACAAATGAATTCAGGGAAGAAATTGGAAGAGGTGCTTTTGGCACTGTATATAAAGGAGTCTTGTTGTCATCAAGTTCAACTTGTTTGGTTGCAGTCAAGAAGTTAGACAAGGTGGTGGAAGAGGGTGAGAAGGAATTCAAAACAGAAGCGAGTGCGATAGCCAAGACCCATCACAAGAATTTAGTAAGATTTCTTGGATTCTGCGATGAAGGGCCACACAAGCTTTTGGTCTATGAGTTCATGAGCAATGGCACTTTGGCTGATTTCCTCTTTGGAATATCAAGGCCTGACTGGAACAAACGAATGGAATTGGCATCTGGCATTGCAAGAGGGCTCATGTACTTGCATGAGGAGTGTAGCACACAGATCATCCACTGTGATATTAAGCCCCAAAACATACTTTTGGATGAAAGATTCAGAGCAAGGATTTCAGACTTTGGGCTGGCGAAGCTTATGATGAGTGATCAAACTCGAACTCATACAATAATTAGAGGGACAAAGGGATATGTAGCACCAGAATGGTTCAGGAACACAGCAATTACAGCTAAAGTGGATGTTTATAGTTATGGAGTGTTGCTGTTAGAAATCATTTGTTGCAGGAGAAGTGTTGAAGTGGAGAGGGAAAATGAAGAAGTAATACTTACTGATTGGGTTTATGACTGCTATATGAGTCGAAGACTTGATAAGCTAGTAGAGAATGATGGGGATGCAAGAAATGACATGAGGCATCTGGAAAGGCTAGTGATGGTGGCAATTTGGTGCATTCAAGAGGATCCTTCTCTTAGGCCTACTATGAAGAAGGTCACACAGATGCTTGAAGGAGTTATCGAAGTTTCTGTTCCCCCATGTCCATACCCCATTATTTCTATCTGCTGAAATCCTGAGGCTACCCACCTTTACATATCTTGTATCTTGACTCTTTTCTTTTTTTTTTTTCTTTTTTTTAATGAAAGTAGAGCCTCAAGCATCATTAAGAGTCCTAGCATTCCAACTAGCTTTGGCATCCTAGGAACTTCAAATCATGTGCTAAAGGCCCTCGAAAAATCATTGCTTTGCTTTCTGTATATCATATCTTTACCCTCCTTTCTGTATTATCTTGAAAACTCGTTGCTTCTTTATATCAATTTCACAATTTCTTCTGTTGCATCTTCAGTCTAATAATAAATAGACCACTGAGTCGCATAAATGGCTTGCACCAGTTCATTGGGTCAGCCAGAGGCTCACAAACTCAGATTGGACATATGTTGTAAGGGCGCGATTGTGTATCCCATGGATATGAGGTTTCTCTTTCGTACTGTCTTTAATGGTTGAGTGCACCAATAGAATTAATGCAATTAAATGAAGCCTTGCATTGCTAATAAATGGTGCCCCCAACAACAGAAACGATGCCGAAAAATTTAAATGATTTCATATCATGCAATCCCAAAGATGATCCACACATGATACAAAAATAGGGATACAAATGGTACAAATAACAAATTGGGTGCATTCAAGAGTCACCTTTTTTGAGGCCCTCTGTGAAGAAGGTAAATCATATGTTTGAAGGAGAAGTTAAACTTTCTGTCTCTGTCCCCATGTCCTTCCCCCATTAGCTCAATGTTCTAAAACTACCCACCATCAAAGATATTATATCCCTACTTTTATTTGGGTGTGCATATGCATGCATGTATCCAGTTGACCCTAGGGAGCTAAATGTATGCACATTTTAGAGTGTATGTGTGCAAACATATTTAGAGGAGCCCTGGAGGAAAGATAGCATATGAGCTTTGGATGAGTCCTTTATATCGACTGGGGATGTCCCATAAGAGAGAGAGGATTCTGATTATGATGTGATCGAAAGTAAAACATAAATGTAATATATGGATGCAAGAGTATTTATATATACTTTTCGTGTTACAGATTGGTTGTAATCCTTTCAGTTCTCAACTAGCAGAACCGAGCACCCATCTTCAGCCAGAGAGGCTGCCTCCAAATTCTTTTAAGGGGATTATCTCTGTTGATTCTGATGATTCTGTTTCTTCAGGAGTGGTGATCTCAAGTAAAACGCGGATCAGATGGACTTAAGATCTTCACAAATGATTTATTGAATGTGTAAATCGTCTTGGCAGTGCTGAAAGTAAGTCATACACATACTATTTTTAAAATAAAGGGACGTCCACTGATTGATAATTTATTTGTTGGTTGAGTGAAGAGGCAACTCCAAAGGGAATTCTTAAGCGGATGGACACTAATGGATTGACTAGTCACTTACAGGTTTTTTTCTTGACACCCAGCTTCCAATCTTTAATGTTGGTACTTATTTTCAGAAATGAATATTCTTACTTCATTTCGTTTTTCATAAATACCATATTGCTAGGTACATACCAGAATTTGCAGAGGTAAATTTTTGTCAGTACTCTTATCGTTTTTCATTTCTGTAGTATTATTTCTTGTCACAACCAGTCAAAAACTGCCCTGCCAATGAAAGAGTAAATATGGATTAGGGTGTCCTCTGATTGGTGTTTCACATGGCGAATAGGATTGTTGAAGCTTAGATAATAATAATCTTATGGTTTAAGGTCTCCACACAACAATTTGTGATGTTTTTTTTTCTACGTTTTGAGGTTTAGGGAGACAACTTAATTTAATTCTTCATTTTATTTTAGTTTGTTTTAATTTTTGTTTCACTGCTAAACATTTAATTCATCATACTTGAAGCTATAGCACTATAGCAGAGTATCATTCCTAAGGTATGGAAACAATACTACCCTCTTGACCCTCAAGGAATAACTTTTTTATGAGGAAATTACAATGACCATTTGACAAATTTGATTCAGACAATGTTAGATTTTAAGGGTAACCTTCCACATTACCTTCCAGACTTAAGCTGATCAAATGAGGAGCGGCCTCTACACTGCTTCTACTTCATATCTTCTTGTGATGAAAGTAGAACTTCACATTGTGGGCTCCCATATGTACAAATGAGAATCAGTGCAAGTTTGCCAAGATTATGCTTAGAATTTGTCACAGGTTTTAGGACATGTCCAAAGCACTTTAATGGCCTAAAATTCCGAGGGAAAGATTATGCAGGACAACTGAGCTTTTGGGGGAAGCCTTTTGTCCCCAAAATCCTATCCCAGATACCTATATCGACACATTTTGATTGTGTTTCTCACACGTGCAAGTATTCATCAGTCCAATATGCTTGCCAGGTGCCTGTTTGAGCTTTTTGTTTTTTGTTTAATAATACATGGGTCATGGGCTTAGCATCATGGAGATGGTTTCCTCCTGGCCAGATTATCTTGCTTTCTAAAGACTACTTTTAGATGGTCGATGTACAAACCATTTGGCTTCCTTCGTCCCCTGCTTTGTCTCCGAAGCATTATAAGTTGCCAAAGAAATGTTACTTTTCGTTTAAGTTAGCATGCATCAACTATTTCACATGCAGGGAAATCTGAGAGAACTTATAATGAGGCGAGGCAATAATGCAGATCGAAACCAAAATGTAAGCTTCTGAATATGGGGTACATCCTCCCTAATTTACCAGCAAATATATGCCCTGAAGTTTTTACCTAGTATTGTTAAAGCCACCTAAATGCATGGAAACACTTAACTAATGTTTTCAGTACCTCACTCCTCATCCGACAGAGGCATGCAGATAGCAGCAGCACTGCAATTGCAACTTGATGTCCAGAGGCGTCTGTGCTAACAATTAGAGGTGTGGTTAGTCAAGCATTTGATGTCATCTGTAACATCTCTGATTCAGATACAAAGAAATTTACAGTTGCGGATAGAAGAACAAGGAAGGCAACTCAAAATGATGTTAGACCAGCAAAGGAAAACAAACACGAGTACATGACCCTAATTGAAACACATATGCTGGATAATCCATCAAATGATCTCAAATACGTTCAGGTTTCAAATGTAGAAGGATTTGAGGATACCTTCTTCCCTTCAAAAATTTCAGATTAATTAATCTTCTTCCTAATGTAGATCGTTTCTTCTTCAACTTTATAAGAGAGGGGTGAAGCTGTATAGTCAATTTTCTGTAATTAGTCATGGACCCATCCAACAAATTCTTTTCCACAATGACTAATAAAATAGTCAAGAATCCCTGGACAAATTATTTCCTTCATCCTGGTACACGGTTACACACTGCATGCTTGTGTTTGGTTTATATAAAGGAAACAGTCTGGGAAAACAGACAAAAATGAAGAAAATTGTTACTTCCATACAAAACAAATTCCATAATTCTCCAAAATGAAGGAAAAGTACTTCATTGTTATGTATTTTCCATGATAATACAGACTGGGTAGATACATGCTAACATGCCAGTCGTGAAATATGATCATGATTATAATGTTTATTCTTTACCGTCGTTATCCAATCATTACAATCCATATACCCCATCATACAACACCAATTACACTCCTTTTCTTGATCATGGTTTCTGTTATAAAGCCAATTGAATTTTAAAGCAGCTACAAAAGCCTTTTTGCTGGAACTGGAATTCCTATTATGAGGAATTAGATTTTCAGGGAATCAATGAATGAAACTTCAAGCTTCCGATTGAAAACTCTGAAAATATTCTTCATTTGTGATGGTCTTGTATAGAGGTGGACTTCCCAACTTCGTAAGTTCTTTGGCTGGTCCAATATCAACATGTGGGTTGGGATAGCAAAAGGTAACTATTGACATCCTCTCCTTCAATCTGTTTACCACTGCTCTGTGATCCGGCGCTTTGTAAATCCCATTGCTCATTATCTGCATTATTTAGCAACTACTGTATTAATCAAAGTTTTTCTCTGCATACGTCAGTGCTTTCAAAAACTTGTTCCAAGCATAGTCTTAGAGGGAATAAAATGTCCAAGATCAATGCAGGTGCCTTAGAATATGGCAATCTTGTCACCAAACAGCAAGTATAAGTGTGCAAGCAAATATGTTCTATCCAATGTGATAGTCAACAGAAAATGAGGGAACGATAGTGCCTATTTAGTTGTATGCTCTAAAATCAGCTTTCTGTTTTCAAAGTTGCAAAACAGAGGGGAAATATATTCGAGATCATGTTCTTCAAATTTGTTTTTTTTTTTTGGTTGAATTTTCAAAGAATATTAAAGTAATGTTTTTTATTTTTTTTGGATAAATAAGTAATGTTCTCAATTTCTGGTTTTTGTTAAAGAAACATAAATAAAACTATGTACTCAAAATAACATGTTCGCAAAATATCATATCGTTCTGAAAACATAGTTTCTTAAGCGTTACGAGGCCAATGGCCTAGTGCCTCATCAAGCATTTACCTCTTAAGACGTTGACATGTTCATGTATGTGTAAATATGTGTTGCATACCTCGATAATCTGGCCAATGTTTACAACGAGGGCATTGGCTATGGGTTCGACAAAGACCCAGTGCCCGTCTTTCCAAACCTGTAATCCCGGTGTGACGCCACAGTCAAGCAAGGTAGTGATCCCAGAGTTGTCAGCATGTGCAAACAGCCCAAGAACTCGTTCAGGTTCAGGACAAGGTGGGTAGCAATTCATCCGCACATCGTATTTCCTTCTTGGAAACCCTCAGAGAATTCTTGAGCTTCAAGTCCGAGGCCCATAGCCATGAACCTTAATAGAGAAACTGCAACCTGCCTCCTGTTTTCAGAATAAATCTCTAGTGTTTCCCTGAAACACAAGATTTGGAGTTCCAATTGTAATGAAATGATAAATGCTACAGAGTCCAAAATTTTTCCCCAAATTTTCTTCTCCAACTGATGTGGCAGTCGCCACATCAGCCCGTTGAAGGCAATTATGCCTTTAATGAAATTCTAACTAGTTAGACAATCCGTTACATCAGTTGGGCAAATAAATTTGGATAAATGATTTGAACTATGTAGTATTTGCGTCCCGAAATAGTTGATCGAAGAGAAGTACAGCACATCACACCGAGTGCACAACAATTTATGTGGTTTGTCTTAAAGCCTTTCGGAAATTGCGAAGATAGGGAGAGAAAATCTTACTATGAATGTAGTGATTTTACAATGGGACCGGCTCTCTACTCTCAAAAAACTGTTTTATGTCACCCCCAATCACCCGAGCGGTTTAAGTCAGATTCCTTTTGAATTGAGTTGTGCTAACCCAAAAAAATGGTGAAAAGAAATAGTAGGGTTTGAGGTGTCACACTCTAGGTTAAATGCAAGACACCATCACAACACAATATAAGAGCAACTCCAATGGACTGCTATATGGGCTGCTATTGCTAAATACAGCAGCTCCTCCAATTTGTCCATCTTCAATGAGCTTCTATAATTTGGTAATGCTATATTGGCACAAGATATAGCAATGCCAAATGATGTCATGTCATCACCCTACCTCACAACCTAATAGACCCCACACGACTCCTCAAGTCTTGTGCCAAATTTAGTGGTTGTATTAATTTATCAAATTTTACCATTTGCACTATTAGAGCTCATTCTGCCAAATTATTGCATTTAACACTATAGCATGCCAAACATATAACAATGACAATGTCAAAATAACACAAACCACTGGAATTGTTCCAACAACATGTTTGATATAGAGGGATGAACTTTCCAAAAACATAACTATATACTTTGATTTTCACCACTACTGGTCTACACAAAAATCGTTGGTTGTGATTTACCCGAAAAATAGGGGGTGCTCTGGCCAGAAATTCAATTTTCTATCGTGAATGGGTAGAGTTTTGAGGAAAATCATGTCATTCCAATCTAGCTTTTGTTCTTCCGAGACCACAAATGCTTGGCCATAGCCTTCCAGACTTCCTGGTTTCTGTGCCCAGCGCTTCTTCTCTTGTGAAGGCAGGTCGAAAACTCTTGAAGTTGTTTCTTCATATTATTTAGAGATTCATCAATAACTCCATGGTTTATTATCTACAAGATTCAAAGTAAAAATAAATAAATAAACTCAGACAAATTACTCTTCATAAAGAAAATGATTGATGCAGAAGAATTTGGATCTCTGTATGCTAAATAAATGACTGGCAAGAAATTAAAATTTGGAAATTTGTATATAGAATTATGAGGCAGTTTCAATCTCCCAAGAAAATCGAGCCATCCTGTAAAATATATAACAGTTAATTTATGACCTTGCCACTCACAAAAATAAATTGGTTCCATCATTTGGTGGGTGTCATTTAGTAGAAGTGCATCAATAATTGAGCATTGATTGGCTTATCTGTTCAATGATAATCGATCAAATCATTGAACAGTGTAAAATATCTATAAAAAATGTGAACATTGACTCGTCTAGTTTTACTAATTGTTCGTGTGGTTGACCCAGCAATTGGGACTCATTAGATAATATTTCCTTGTTAATTTTCATGCAGCTAATTCACAACAAGAATGGAGTAATCTCACTGGACTTCAATTTATTGAAGAGGTGCCAAGTTCCTCCAAGAATGCATTTTTCCTACAAACTAATAGATTGTATAATGAGGATGGCATTGGGTCATTGGACCTTGGGGTTCAAGTGGTCAAACCATGGGGAATGTATATTTTTTCAAATAAATAAAAATATATATATACTACATAGATTATACAATTAACGGGTTAGTAGGTTAGCAAAAATGGATGTCCTTATTTGGCAGAAATAAAGAATAAATTATGGAAACAATTACTCCTGCTATACCATTTAACCATGATTTAGATGGCATATTTTCTCTGACCTCTTGGATACAAGGAAAAGTTACTATCCATTCTATATCAATTAATGTCAAGATAAACTAAACTAGTGATTAGCTTTAAAAAGGGTAAGAGGTCAAAACTAAAACTTGCTTTTTGATACGTATGCTGTTCAAACAATTGAATCAACTTCCCAAGTTAGATAGATGACACCTTTTAAGTGAGGATTTTTTATAACTCATACTATTATCAAAGCGGCCAGGAAGGTGTACCACTTGAGCACATAACCTTTGACTTTCTCCATCGTGATGGTTCTAGGATTCTTTTGGAAGGTCGCTACTTGTATAGGTTGATGACAGTGACTCTTCTCTATCACAATCAAACTATTTGAATTCGAGTCACAAAAGGTTCTCCTACTTCAAAGATCAAATTTCGCACTTGATCTTTATTTGAAAGGCTGGTAGACTTGTTAAAGCCTCACACGGCTTTCTGAACTCCATCGGGATCTCAATACACTCCTAAAAGCTCCATGACGCTTTCTAGACTCCATGAAACTCTCTAGACACTCCTAAAAGCCCCCCAAATTAATTAATATCATTGTTGTGTTTTGTAGAATATCAAGGCATCAAAGACAAACCCATATGAATCTTCTATGATCAAGATGTTTTGAGCCAAAATTAAGATAGTACAAGTAGGGATGTAAACGAGTCAAGTCGAGTTGAATAGTAGGTCACATGCTTGGACTTGGTTTGTTAAATTAGTGAGCCAAGGTCGAAAGAGTCTTTTACTGAGCTGAGCTTGAGCAGTTTGGTTATTTAAAGAATTTTTAAAAATATCGAGCCGAGAAGTATTCTATTCGAGCTTACTCTCAATAAATTAATGAGCTCAAAAAAGAATGTTTGAGTTTGGCTCATTAATGTTAGGTCTCAACTCCCAAGTCAAATGAGTTTTTTAATTGAGCCAAACCCGAGAAGGTCGCTCATCTTAAAGCCCAAATCTGCTATACAAGAAACGGAGTCAAACATAACCAAAAAAAAAAAAAAAAATTATCAATGTTCCAATTTATTGATAATCGAACAAGCTGAGCTCGAGCAGTTTGTTCTAGCTTGTTCATAAATTTTTGTTTGAGCTTATGGCATCTTCCGCTTCATCATCTGAGGTCGTGGTACCCAATTTGTCTCATCTTCTTTCAATCAAACATGATCAAAATAACTATACAATATGGTTAGCTCAATTTTTGCCAGTTCTTCACAGAAAGAACTTAATGGGATTTTTCGATGGAACCAAATCTTGTCAAGAACAATTTGTCCACCACAATCGATCCAGCCTATGTCAACTGGATGCCCACCTAGAACGAGTCTCACCACTGCTACTGTGTCACCATCTCTACCAACATCCCTTCCTTCCCCACCAATAAAGCCATCCTTACACTTTTGGACTCTCCAATTTCACTTGAAAACTCTTTTGCTCTTCCCATACCCACTTCTCCTCTACCACCGTCGCCTACTCATCCCATGACTAGTCAGGCCAAGAATAGTATTCGGGTTCCCCATCGTAAGTATGCTCTTACTGTTGCTTTTGTTTCTAAACAGGTTGAAACAACTTGCTTTAGTCAAGCTATTAAACACCAACATTGGCGATCTGCTATGGGAAGTGAATTTAATGTCCTCCAGAAATGTGACACATGGCCTCTTGTAATACTCTCCATCAATGAATGTCCTTTCAAATAAATAGGTGTAAAAAATTAAGAAAAAGTTCAAGGTTCTCTTGAACTGTATAAGGCTCGATTGTAGCCAATGGGTTTCATCAACATGCATGAAGGAATTGATTATACTGAAACATTTAGTCTAGTGTTTAAGCATATTACTATTCAAGTTGTTCCCTTGCCCTCCATCAACAATGGCCTATCCGTCAACTTGATGTTCAAAATGCATTTCTTCATGGTCATATCAACGAAAAGGTGTATATGCGTCAACCCATGGTTTTAAAGATCCTATGTTTCCGAATCCCGTACGTAAGCTTCAATGTTCACTTTAAGAATTGAAACAAGCACCATGAGCTTGGTTTCAATCATTCTCTGACTACCTCCTTGAAGATTTGGGTTTTATAGAATCTAAAGCTGATTATTCACTCTTCACTTATCATCATCCCAGCATCATCATGTTGTTACTGATCTAGTGATCTATGAGGATGACATTTGAATCAGTGGCAATAGTGAATCTCATCTTCTAAAACTCATTGCAGACTTAAGCCACTTATTTTTTATGAAGGATCTTGGCTACTTACACTACTTTTTTGGGTCTTGAAGACACCTCCACCCATCAGGGGTTGTCTCTGACTCAAATGAAGTATGCTTTAGATCTTCTTCAGCGCATCAACATGTCTTTCGCTAAGCCTTGCTCTTCTCTAGTTGTCACTGAAAAGAGATCCTTCTGATGGGGATCCTCTTCCTGACCCGAAAGAATATCGGAGTGTGGTAGGCGCTCTTCAGTATTTAACCTTAACTCCTCTAGATCTCTCTTATGCCATTAATTAAGTTGCCAATACATGCATTGCCCTACCTCCCCACCACTCACTAGATTGCAGTTAAGCATATTTTGAGCTATGGCAAAGGATCCTTTGATCATTGTCTCTTCTTCCATCCGGGTTCGTTGTGTTTGGAAGGACATTCCGATGCTGATTATGCAGGGAGTCCCCATGATAGATGGTCTACCGATGGCTATTGTGTTTATTTGGGAAACAATCTTGTCTCATGGAGTGCTTAGAAACAACCCACTGTCTTCTGTTCAAGTATTAAAACAGAATACCCTCAATTGGCATAAACAACGGCTGAAATCTCTTGGTTATGTTCTCTGTTGAAAGATCTTCACCTATTTCAATCTACACCACTTATTTGGTGCAAAAACATTAGTTCCATCTCACTAGCTTTCAATCCCATATTTTAAGCACACACCAAACAGTTGGAAGTGAGTATCACTATGTTCGAGAGAAAGTGATCCATAACGAGTTGGATGTTCAATACATTTGTACCGACGATCAGGTTGCTGATATTTTAACTAAAGAACCCTCTGCTGCTTGATTTCACAAGTTCAAAAACAAGCTTATGGTCCACCAACGGCCTATCATCTTGAGGAGGTGTATTAACCAACACCACCCAGCTGCCGACAATATCACCTAGCAGCCCAAAATTTCACCTAGCAGCCCACAATCTTCTGAGTTTGTAATATATATTGGAGGTGAACACAATCTGAGGATTTACCATTGTTTTAACATTGTGAACACAATTCATATATTGTACCTGGATAATTTGTTTATCATCAAATCCCACAAATCATGGGATTGATACTAAGTTGTCCATATATACTATATGAATCAGAATGAAACATTTGAAAAAAAAAAAAACAGGAAAATTTTTATTTTGATTTATTTTTTTAGTAGCACTGCTCAATCCTCCTTTTCCAGTACATCAATCGAGAGGAAGAGATCTCTTGGTCAGAATCTTGAATCCATAGTAGGGGGGTCTCGATTATTTCTTTTTAAATAACTAACAATTTAGACCCAAAAAAGATTGAAAAATTCGATAAAATATCAAATTCACATGAGTGAAGCTTAAAATATCAAAAAAGTTGAGATTAAGGTTTCCTTACCTGAAATAAACCCGAGTCTTTGCAAGCAGAGTGAAGCTTCTGAAGCTCAGCCTCTTGAGACTCCGGGTTGGCCAACTTGGCCATATCGATCAACGGCACGGGGCCGGAAGGATTAGAGGGAGTGGTGACGGTGTTGTCCACGTCATCTCTTATGTACTGAGGTGGCACAGTCTCTAGCCGTTGGACTGCAAGCTCTTTAACGCTCGGGACCGGAAGAGACCATGCCAGATTCTCTGGTCCAACAGCCGCCATTCTTGGAGCACTCTGAGAAGTGTTTTGAAGGAACAAGACCATAAAGAGAGTGACGATGCACTGTGATGAGGTACAAATTTTCTAGAATTACAATTTTCTGTGTAAAGTTTATAAAATTTCTAGATTTACCCCCAATAAATTTTTTTTTTTCACCTTATGTTGAATTATATTTAACAGGTTAGCCTCACCTGAGTGCCTAAGTCAAAACCCACCTCCTCATGCTCCTAGCCAGTCAAAAGCTCTGAAGCGGCCTGCCATTCTGCCAATGAGGAGTGGCCTTCACACTGTCCTGCTTATTATTATGAAAGTAATACTTCATATTGAATGCTCTCCTGCTTTGTATGAGAATTGTCGCAAGTTTCCAAGATCACTCTTAGGGTGTGTTTGGTAAGAGGGTTTGATGTCCGAGAAAGTCACAAAATTCCACTTTCCACTATTTGGGTTGCTCTCATTACCGGCAAAGGCTCATTCCCGCTAGCATGACATTCCGGCCAAATGGGTGAAAATCAAACCCACCTTCGAGGTGGTATTGTGAAATCCATCCCCAGGCATGTGTTTAATGACATTCATAATCTCAAGCGTGCCCTTGCTGGTCAGCAGCAACAAATCCATATTCCACCCGTGTCCTCTTCCAACTCCTCAAAACCACGATCCACAATCAAAGCCCTAGCTATTCTCATACGACAGTAGCACAGGAGAGAGAAAGAGGAGTTTGCTCACACACCGACCAGATCTGCTGTTGCAAATCGTCTATTTGGGTATGAATTTCTTCATTTGCTTTGTTTCTCGTGTGCTACATCCCATATTGTTTGATGTGAAACCCAGATCTGCCATATAACGATAGTTGATCCTCTAAAAAACTCATCATTCTCGATGTACGAGGAATTTATTTGTAGATCTACTTTCTTCTGTGTATGATTTAGGCAGTCATGGTGTTTATTATATAATTTTTGGTTACATAGCATGTATTTTTCTTAAATATTTGTTGAAATGCATGTTCTCAAAAAGTGAAGAATATTTAATATTCTCACTTTACTAAAAATATCAACATTGTCGTATACTTTATCAGCTGTGATTTTTTTTTCCATATTTGGTTATGTCGGCTGGGATAATTTTTGGTCACATAGCATGTATTTTTTTTTTCGCTTAAATATGAAACGGGAAATTGCTAGTGTTACATTGTTGTATATTTTCTCAGTTGTGATTTCTTTTCCTTTCCAACATTGTTGTATATATTCAAAATGTAATTTTTGGTTGCATCTATGAAATATTTAGTGACATTACACAAGAGTTATGTAGATCTACATTGTTCAAATGTTGTCAAATGTGAAGTATATTTTAGATTACAAACTTAGGAAAAAAAAATTTGTACACTTTCTCAGCTGTGAGTTTTTTTCCTGATATTATTTGTATCTTACATGATGTTACATGTCTCAACTATAACTTATTTACATATATTGGAAGAGAGTTATTGTGTACAACAATAATCCATGCCTTTTCGATATATACTTCCTTTGTAGATCTATTTTGGTGTGTATGATTTACTCAATCGTGGTATTTATTTTACATACTTTATCCCATAAATGCTGTTAGATTTCTCAAATTCATATAATTTACATGAAAGTGAAGTATTTATAATATTTTTCCATGTCAAATTTAAGCTGATTGTTCATTGTAGTATGATTTTTTATATATTTATACTTTATCCAATGTTGTTGTTTTATAGCATATCGGTAAGAATTGTTGTGCAATATATATTTATATTGTTCATTAATACAATATGCTATTTAGGACATAAATAAAATGCGAATTCTTTGCCGTGATATATTAAGACTCTATAGCCATGGTTGCATTTGCACTTTTTTTTGGGTTAGGAATATAAACTTTAAGGAAAGATGTCTTATTTTTACTATTCTCTCGATGAATATTACCATGGAGACACGACAAATGTTTGTTTCTTTACCCACTTCTCGCCTTTTTGTTGTTGTAAATTTATGGTACTCATATCTTACATACAATGGCTGCATATTTTCTTATTGACGATATGTTTCTCGGATGATTTGGTGATGGTTGCTTGAATTTATTTCAAATATGTAGTAAGTTGTAAGAAGTCTCATACGCATTAAATATTATTGTTGTACAGATATGACTAGAATGATTATGTCCAAGAAGAGCGAATGTTAACTTTATTGGAATTTTTTCGCTGTTTAATGAATGTCATTTCACTTCTACAAATTTTGTTATACTTACTTATGGGTAAACATTACAAAGACTACGTATTGAAGTCCGACTCCTATTTTACACATGAAGCAAGGCAATTGAATCTTCACAATATCATATTTCACAATGACACAACGTGCATAAGTCAATTACGTATGAATAGGTATGCTTTTACCAAGTTATGTGATATGCTTCGCGCAATAGGGAAGCGAAGAGACACTAAGCATGTCACAGTGGAAGAGATGACTGCATTATTTTTACACATCCTTGCACACCATATGACAAATAGAGTGATAATAAATAGGTTCATGCATTCGGGTGAGACAATTAGTAAACATTTCAACCATGTTTTGAATGGAGTTGTACGATTGCAAAGTCATTTGTTTAAAAAACCGGAAGCTGTTTCAAAAAACTTCACAGATCATAGGTGGAAATGGTTTAAGGTATACATACCAAACACCATTTATTTAATTTAAATGGTTGTAATAAATTTTTGTAAACGGTATTCATTTTTTTTTTTTTTTTGTATTTTATTTTCTTCCAATTGTGTGTAGAACTGTCTGGGAGCTTTAGATGAGACTTATATTAGGGTGAATGTATCAGAGGCTGATAAACCTTGATACCGAACAAGGAAAAATGATATTGCAACTAATGTTTTGAGAGTATGCTCCTAAGACATGCAATTCACTTTTGTGCTGCCAGGTTGGGAAGGTTCTGCAGCTAATTCTCGAGTCTTACGAGATGCTGTTAGTAGGAGACATGGTCTTAAGGTCCCTCGTAGTACGTTCGAAGTGATTGTTATAAAATTATAATCCGATGAGTCGTACATAATTTAATAATATCATTATTACTTCCATTTATTAGGTTTTTATTATCTTGTTAATGCTGGTTATCCCAATGGAGAGGGATTCCTTGCCCCATATAGAGGGCAGCGATATCATTTGAATAATTGGAGGACCGGTCACCAACCTACGACTCCACAAGAGTTTTTCAACATGAAACATTCGAGTGCTAGGAATGTCATAGAAAGGAGTTTTGGGCTGCTTAAGCGACGGTGGGCCATTCTAAAGAGTCCTTCTTTTTATCCCATTCAGACACAGAACCGAATCATTATGGCATGTGTTCTTTTACACAACCATATAACCCGAGAGATGCCTACAGACCCATTCAAAGAGCTCCCGTTCACCGAAAATTATACACTGCCGCATGGGGCTCCAATTGAATATATTGATGCATCCGACATATGGCAAACGTGGAAGGATACAATGGCAAACGAAATGTTTAATGAGTGGAGGGCATCTAGGAATGCATGATTTATATTTGTATTTGGGTTTATGTTTGTAATAATACTTATGCATAACTTGTAGGTGGTTTCGGTTTATTGTATGGACCAATTTATCTTTTCTAGGACAATATGCGAACTGGTGGATTCTTACTTTCGTTAGTTCGAATCCTATTGTTTGGGTATTGACTTTCTATTATGTGCCCATTTGTTTGGTATGTGGACATGTTGTATTAAATTACTATTTACTATTATTTTATGACTTTATATGTATCATGATGAATAACTCCATTACATTGTTAATTCAATATATTGCACATTCTTTATGTTGTGTTACACATATACAGGATGGCATCATCTGGTCGGGACAATGAGCCAACTTCTGGGAATTCATCTAGTAGGATGGTGAAGCATCAATGGACACCACAAAAGGATGAAAAATTGGTAGAGAGTCTATACGAGCTGTATACCACGGGAAAATGGAAATGTGATACTGGATTTAAGTCTGGCTATCTAGTTCAACTTGAAAAAATAATGGATGCGAAGATGCCTACCGTCGGGGTTAAAGCCTGTCCACACATTGAGTCTCATGTGAAGACGCTAAAGAAACAATGTCTGGCAATTGCTGAAATGTTCGTCAACGGAAGTGGATTCTCGTGGAACGAGGATGCTAAGATGGTAGTCATAGAGAAGTCCGTATTTGATTTATGGGTGAAGGTAAGTGTAGACTTTAATTAATGTGTTTGTGTTAAATTCAAACAAACACACAATGGCAATCCTATACTATATGAAAGGAGTTTTGATAATCTAATAGATAATTTCCTTTCGCTCAGAGTCATCCGATTGCAAAAGGCTTAACGTAATAAGCCTTTCCCCTATTATGACACATTGTTGGAAATATTTGGGAAGGACCGTGCAAACGGATTGGGGGCAACAACCCTCGCGCAGGAAAAGGAGACAATCGAAGCAACTGCTGCAAATGAAGGCGGCCAAAGCACTCAATATGATGACGATTTGGATGGAATTGAAGTGTCGAGTACTCAACCACAAACATCACCTACTGGGTGCTCCCAACAAAAGGCTCGTAAGAGCAGCAACGGTTGGACTCGCGATATATTTGAGGTGTCCTCCCAATAAAAAACCTTGTTGATGGTACCATGGTCTACCTTAACAAAATAGGTAATGCGATGAGCGAAGATAGTACTATGAAGAAAGAGGTTGCTGCTGAGCTACAAAAGATAGACGGCTTGACTCTTACTGATATCATGAATGCTGGAAAAGATATCATTAGTGACTCATACTTGAGCACTATGTTTTTGTCTCTACCTGAAGAGAAGCGTCGTGAAATGGTGCTTGAAGTGCTCAAAAAGCATACTCAATCTTGAGCTATGTTGAATGTTATGCGTCCTTGTAATCAGTAAACAACTGATGTTTTTTGTTGCTACTTTAACTGCACACAATTGGGTTTGAGTGCAATGAAACTTTAGTACGTAATCTTATGTATTTGCTTACTATAAGCAATCCACTTGATTTATCAAGTTCTAGGGTTTTTTTAACATAGTTCATTACACATGCGATCTATGATGGTAACTGAATTTTGTACGTACTATATATGATGAATGCATTTGATGAATGCATATTTTGTAAATGAAATGCAATGACTGCTTAATTTGTACTAATATGTGTATCTATTAGCCTTATGTTTTATATCATTACATGCATTTAAATTTGCAATTTACAAGGCAAGAATTTCTCAGAGGGCAAGATTTCATGCATTTGATGATTATTTCAACCTACAGCCAACTAAATTTAGAGGGAGTAGCTTTAAAAAAAATTTCAACTCAACTTTAGTTGACTATATCAACTTACAGCCAACTAAAATTTTTATTATGTCTTAAATAAAATATGACTGCGTATGCTTTAGTTGACTATATGAAGGTACAGCCAACAAAATTTAGTTCCAGTACCGCAAAAATTAAAAATTCAATCTTATTTTACTTGACTATATGAACATATTGGCAACTAAAAGTTTAGGCCGTAACTTATTACATTGTCAACTTTAGTTGACTATATCAAGGTACAGCCAACTAAACCTTTTAGGCCATAGGTAAATTTTTTTTTCTTCTTAAATATAGTTGACTATATTAACCTACAGCCAACTAAATTTTTGGCAGAGGGTAAATTTTTTTTTTCGTGTTAAATATAGTTGACTATATTAACCTACAGCCAACTAAATTTTTGGCAGAGGGTAAATTTTTTTTTTTCTTGATAAATATAGTTGACTGTATTAACCTACAGCCAACTAAATTTTTGGCAGAATGTAAATTTTTTTTTTTTGTGTTAAATATAGTTGACTATATTAACCTACAGCCAACTAAATTTTTGGCAGAGGGTAAATTTTTTTTTTCTTGATAAATATAGTTGACTATATTAACCTACAGCCAACTAAATTTTTGGCAGTAGGAAAATTTTTTTTTTCTTCTTAAATTTAGTTGACTATATCGACCTACAGCCAACTAAACTATAGGCAGTAGGAAAATTTTTTTTTCTTCTTAAATATAGTTGACTATATCAACCTACAGCCAACTAAAAGTTAGGCAGTAGGTCAATTTTTTTTTTCTTATTAAATTTAGTTGGCTATAATTTATTCTTAAATTATAGTCAACTAAAACCCCTTTACAAATACCCACCCTTCACGACCCAAAAAGGTAAATCGTCCTACCCTATACCCACTACCCATACTGTCGGCACTCAACCCCTCCCCTACCGTCGGCACACTGTCAGCACACTGACCCCATCCCATACCGTCGGTGCACTCAACCCCTCCCATACTGTCGCCACTCCACCCTCCCATATCGTCGCCACACATCCCCTCATCCCCCTCAACCATTCCCACCCCACGTCTCTCATCAATCTCCAACTCCTATCTAACCCAAATTGAAAATGACAAAGAGAACTAAGAAAATGCTATCCTCATCAATGGCCGCCGCGAAGAAGACAAGGAGCAACAAAGGAAAATGAGTTGATGGTGACTGAGCACAACAACCCACACCACACACCGTTGGTGACGAAGGGGAGGGATCATCACATCAACGAAAGAAGAAGAATCACCCCATAGTTAACCAGTCCGACGCGGATTTGTGCATCAATGATGCTATTCTCCACAAGTATAATTTGCTATTCAAATCTCGGAACATTCAATTTGGCCGCGCCGTGGATTTCAAATTCTTTGAGAAGTACAAGTTTCGCATCCTCTTGATGTTTCGCGCCATTGGTTGGTATGAATTTCTCAACCGACACCACGTAATGTATCCCCGACTTGTTCGCATGTTTTATGCTCACTTCTCCATGGATGAAAATCTTCAATGCACATCATTTGTGAACGGGGTACCAATTTCTTTAAATTGCACCACATTAAATCACATGTTTGGGCTACCACAATTCGAGACGGAGCAATTGCACTCCACGCACAATTGGGTAGAATATGATGAGTTCACACCGAGTGATGCATTGAAAATGATATGTGTGTCGAATGACATTGATGATGAAAGGCCACCCCTATACAATGAGTTAACACTTCAGGCAAGGATCATCCACAGCATCATCTTATACTGCATATTGCCGCGCGTCAGAAGCCGTGTTCATGTGAGTTACTTTGATGTGTTTATTATGTGGTGCATTATGACAGGGACAAAATTGGACCTTGCGTATGTTATTCTCCACTATATGAAGGAGTGTGTGAGTAAGAAGGGTGTCCTACCTTACGGGATGATGCTCACCACAATATTCGAGCATTTTAAAGTGCCATTGGACGCTGAGAAAGATGTGGTCGTCGCCAAGCCAACGGACATTTACAGTGAGTCAACTTTGAAGCGCATGGGGTTTGAGTTGGATGCGAATAACAAGTGGGTGATGTCTGTAGTTGGTGATGAAGGGAATAATGCCACATCTAGTCATCAAAAAAAGCCTCCAAAAGGTGGTCGAAGAGCCGATAATGGATCTTAATCAATGGTGGATGCCATAACACATGTTGGGAATGTACTTGAGAAAGGATTGTCGGATGTTGGACAGAGGGTGGTAGGATTGGAGAATCGATTGGGAAAGTTGGAGAATATTGTCACGAGCATGGATAAAACATTGGGTGTTGTATATTCTAATGTGCATTTGTTGGCTGCATATGGAAGGGAGGTATACAGTGCAGCTCGCAAACTATCAACAGCCTATGCATCTTGGCAGGGAAGAGCTCCACAACATCAGCCGCCTCCAAATCAAAGACCACACCAGACAACTTATGAGCTTGTGTTTCCACGAGGTTATGAACCTCCACCTCCAAGAGTTCGTAGTGCGAAAGGTTCAAGTTCAACCTTTGTTAACATTGACTCATAGGTAGTAGTAAGATGGTAGGGTAGGTTGGGATACCCTTTTTTTGTTAGTATTGGTTTAAATAATCATGGTTGCAAGGACTAGTCTTTTATGGGTAGGTAAGGTAGGTTGGGTTGGGATGCCCATTGTCATTTTGTAAATGCATTGTCCATCTTGGTCTTTAAAAATAGATTGGACAACCAATGAGCAATGGAATTATCAATATTTTTTTGCATGCTTATATGTGGGTTGTACGTAAACGTGATAGGCCTAGCGATATAAATTGCATTGGAATGCACTATGAGGAGTTGGTACCATCCAACCCCATTTGGCAACCAATATTCAGGCCTTGTTCATCATGTAAAATTCCTATTGCCAATTCCATTCTCGTATGCATAGTTGACTAAAATATTTGTCTATATCCTTTGTTCAAATTCCAAAAAGGACATCGATAATATCCAAAATGTTTAATTACAATGGTTATATCATATTTACAACCCAATACATAATCGTCAACAATAATGTCACTTTTACAATGATCCTCAACTCCAAACATGTAGGTAGAATGTGATTATATGTTCCATTCCTTTGCACATCAACCCGAAGTGTGGACGATGCCTCCTCATCATTGTTATGCGCACCATCTAAGACTCACACCAAGCAAAGAAATGGCAATCGGACCCGTTCTGTTCCTGATACATTTGACATATTTAACAATCACATAAGTGGGGAATAAAAATAGTATAACAGCTCAAAAGTGCGTACTACTCACAATGTAACCAGGGCATGAATAGAACAAGCAGTGTTTACTATGGTTTTGTTGCGATATCTTTAAGACAGCTCGATGTCCACAATCGCACAACTTTGGAGCCGCTCGCAAGCATTTAGTTGGGGGGAGGTTGCTCGTAGACGACATTATGTAGAAAGTGGACAGTGAAGTAGTTTTTAGTCAGTTCTGGTTTCTATAAGATAACGTATATGATGCCACTTAGTTTGCCGCTGCAGTTGACCACATCAATGGTGCTTCAAATCATAGGAAAAATCATTTGCTCTAGCATTCAAGCATTCAAAAGCATTCAGAAGACATACATGATGCAGTTGAGAATGGCAGTTCACAAGTAGAACTTAAGCGCATTAGAGATTTGACAATCTTGGAGAATAATTCCAGCAAAACCACTTCAACTGGGGCCAAAAATAATCACAGTGTTGTAGTTAGTGAGTTGGAGTACGGTAATGTTGCCCCCTCATCATATTCTAGTGAGTTGGAGTATGGTAATGTTGGCCCCTCATCATATTCTAATGCTTAAATTTATAGGTGTCAATAATTATTTCCTAGTTCATTTAAATTAGTATGGAACTATAGAGTTTCCTTATTGCTTAAAACTATTGAATGTCTTTTCAATATTTTTTTGTAAGTTATTGAATCTCTTTAGGTAGACTGCTTGTCCTCCTCTTGTACTTTTCTCTCATTCTTTCATAAAGTTCTTTTCTTGCTAATCAAAAAAAAGAAAAAACAAAAAAATTATTGATTTCAACAAAAAACATACAATCCTCTGTATTGTTTATGATTTCAAATCTTGAGTATAGATATAGATACTCAAGAGTATCTCTAAAGATACTCGCGACCAAAGCATGTTGATGGTTTATGGGACAGGCGGATTGTATGTTTTTCCCGATAATCCCACGCGACCAAAGCATGTTGAACAAAGGAGGAAAACAACACCAACCCAATAATTTTCAGAAGTAAATATATGAATGACAAAAGGCAGCAATAAAAATCAGCTCAAATTTCAAACAAGATTGATCTAGGACCCATATCATCACACACTAAAACACATAATAGTCAATGACAGATCCAGTATCTAATAGAAACCCATTAATTCTTGCATGAAATTCAATCCAAATAACAAATCCACAGGCAACAAAATTTCAAAGGCACATACAACATCACACTAATCTATATAAACATATATATAATCTGAGAATACTAAATCCAAAGAGCAGAATCAGGGTATGAAACAATCGATGAAACCTTAGATCCATCAAAGAAGCAGAGTTTTAAAGGGCCTTTATCGAGAAACCGCCATGAGGACGAAGGACAGGAAGATCAGAAAGGGAACCAAAAGCAGAGGATGACTCGAAGCGAGGACCAAGGAGTCTGCTCCCTCAGTTACCTCCACGGCCACCAGGTCTTAAGCTCAACACCGTCTGATCAACCTGCATACCTCACTCCAATCTCCGTATTGTTTATGATTTCAAATCTCTATATTGTTTATGATTTCAAATTATTGATTTCAACAAAAAAAAATACAATCCTCCTGTCCCACAAACCATCAATCTCCTCATGAGTATCTCTAAAGATACTCGCATTACGCTCAATCCAAATCACCCACAAAATAGCCAAAATAGCACTGCTCCATAAAACCTTCGCCTTCTTGGAACGGCCTACACCTCTGAAGTTAACCTCAAGTAACCCAACAACAAGCTCAGGTCTAACCCAACTCAAATCAGCAAAGACGACAAGGCGCTGCCATAACTGAATAGCAATCTCATAGTGAAGGAATAAGTTCACTAGAATCCATTACAAATGCATCTACTATTTCTAATGTCTACATACACTAATCTAATCCAAAGGTCTGGAAACCCAGGTGGGGGAAAATAATGCTACATGAACTGGTCAACTGATGACATATTATACTAAATCTATATTTCAAAGTAAGCTTAAACTCAACAAAAGAAGCATGGACAAACAGATTGCAAACCCATTAAGAAAAATAACTGAAATGCACAAATAGCCAATATCCATCAGAATACTAAGCAAAGCAAAGAAATTAACTATAATGACCAACAGCTAAATACAAATAAAACTTCATACTCAGCAATCAATACCCAATAAAAGGAGAAAAAAATCTGTTATCTAAAAAGGGAAAGGCCAAAAAAACAAAAGGAAATAAACAATAGGAAAGCTATGAAGACCCACAATATAGAATTTGGCAAAAATTTACAACAACTGAGATTTGGATTCGATCCCATAATTGAATTGGGACAAAATCTGGCCTAAAAATTCTTGCCCCAGTTTCGGGAAAACTCAGGAAATATTATGAATTGAAATTCAAAAAATTTGGTTGTCTTACTATTTCATATTCATTTGGCTGTAAATTCAGTCAAATGATTGAGAAATTTGGAGAAACACAGCTGAATGATTTTTTCTATATATCAAAATATTATATCAGATTATTTGCATAATATTTCTATTTAAGTATTATCGCATAGCATGATAAACTGGTCAGCAGCGTAAATGGATTTGGCAAATCGATGATAAGGGTTTGATTCGATGAAAACCATTTTGATTCAATGTAAATTTTTAAGGTATTGTCATTTAAAATGAAAACTGTTTTCCTTCTCATACTGTAAATCATATTCTTACCTCTGAAATATTGATTCGATGCAGATCGATGATAAAGGTTTCATGATTCTTGAGAATATGGGGTAGGTAGGTCTCGTGGATGTGTTCGCGCTAACTTCATCCAAGAATCCAGCTTTCAAACTGACCTCGCCTCCATATGTACATCAGCTTTCTTCTATGTGGATTTGTTCATCTCTCTGACAAATTCAAATCTGTTCTTGACGATTTCATAGGTTCCATGATTTCATCTCTCTCTGAGAAATGTAGTTGTTGGTCTTCTCGCTTGTATGCTGAACGAGGAGAACGAAGGAGAAGAATGGTTTGGTGGATCTGACACATGAACTTGGTAGATGACGAGACGAAGGAGATGAAAGGTTTTTGGTGGATTTGATATTTGAATTTGGTTAAGTTAAAAGGGTATTCTGGGAATTTACTATTTTTTGGTATGAGATTCCTAACCTAACCAAACATTGGAATGGGAATGTTAGGAGGGTATCACACTTTCCATTACTACAAACCAAACATGGAAATGGTCACATTCCCTTCCATTCCCATTCCCAAGTAATGGGTCAAACCCAGAAGTCACATTCCCTTTCCCCATACCAAACACACCCTTAGAGTTCAGCACAAGTTTTGGGAGTTGGGAAATGTCCAAAGCACTTTAGAGACCCAAAATCCCTTATGAGGGAAAGATAATACAGAGCAACTGAGCCTTTTGGAGAAATCCTTTGTCCCCAAGATCATATCCCATGTATCTGCACAACTTGCTTGTGTCTTTCACAGATACAAGTATGTAACACTGTCAAAGTTGCTTGCGAGGCACCTATTTGAGTTCTTTGTCCCCTTCTATGGCAATATAGGGGCTTCATTAATAGTAGCATCGTTGAGATGGTTTCTGTAAGAGATTATAAATAGAAGCAAATAAGCAATGAGATACACTTGTCACAATCTTAGATTGGGTTGGTGTGATTTGATATATATATATATATTTTTGTGTAAAAGTGTTATTTGATTAGGGAGTTGAGACTATTTGAAAATATTTGAATGCGCCCAAATTAATCTCCAATCCAGATTAAGACTGTCTCTAGATTTCTATGCAAATCCTGACAAAGGTATTCTGTAATCAAGTAATTCAATTATTTCAGTTTTTCTATAGTTTCCTTTTGGCCAAATTGTCTTAACCATTTCTTTACAGTTGACCTCTTCATTCCCCCGTTTTAACTGTTCGTTCATATGCAGGGAAATATGAGACTTTTTCATTTTGTGATAATGCAGCTCGAATTTAGAAGGATTTACGAATACCCACATCCCTTCCAGTATCATACATTGGTTATCCTCTTAACATACATCATTCCATCATCGAAGAGAATTTTTAAGGGTCCCAGAACAATTTATTTCCTCCACCTAGGTAAGCAGATAAATGATAACACAGTGCATGTCTGTAATTGGTTTATTCGAAGGAAACATACAAGGAAACAGACGAAAAATAGGAGAGTTTGGTCCTACAAAGAAGTCAATCTAGAAAATGGTTTATTGCTTACCGTCATTTTCCATCTTTCTATAGTGTTTTTAGACTCTTCCCTCTCCTTTTACTCATGTTTTCCATCATATATCCAAACAGAGGCCAAAATTTCAATGAAGTTTAGGAAGATAACAAATTCCAATTTTTCCTCTTTGCTGAATTGAGAATTTCAAGGAAGAAGATAGAGATCAATCAAACATCTTTTAAGACTACGTGACATCTTTCCAAAGAATATCTATAAAAAAAATATCTTAACGCGCATTTACAATACATGGAACCTGGACGCCCGACAAGTTTATTCCATAGACAACTTGACCAAGATTTTTCAAAGAACAGTGACCCTCATTTGCCCATCTAACACTCTCCTTTCCCTTTCTTTTGCCCATTTTCTGTTCTCCAAAACAATTTCTCACATGCCTTAATGACTGGACCATAAGAATACTCGTGTTACCAACTGCTATATCACCTACACAACTTCTTCGAACTAATTTCTGAGTGGGACTCCAAAATTAAATAGCAATGGCTTTTCCGATTGTTCACATTGGTGCCATGAGAACTGTCAACATCCATTTTCCATTCCAAACAATACTCTTGAGTCTTGACGAAAGTGACGTGTTATCATAGTGGTGCAAGAATTTTATCGTGGAGCAGTGCTTTTCTGGTAGTCATTGGGTCAATTCATTGTTAATGCATATCACACGGAACCAATTCATATACCTACCTACGTCAAGTCCAACGGTACGCTTTAATGCTTTACTTTTCTTTCCCTGTGGTTGACGCATTGGCTTTCACCAAGTTATTGAAAGAATAGTCTTTGTTTTTTGGGTGCGAATTGTAAGAATAGTCGCGTTAAAACTGCTATACAGCCGATTGTGAGTGAAAATACCATAAGAATATTGTAAGAACTAGCTATCACTTTTAAAACTTAAAAAATAAGAGTGATCAAAATAATTATTTTTTAAAATCTACAAATTTGGTAGTTCAGATGTAAAAGCCGTAAGTCCCAAGTTCGAGTTTCTGCTCCCTCATTATTGGATGCATTGGCTTGCAGGTAGTTTGTGTATCACAAAAAGATTAGTTTATGCCTAATAACTTGGGATATTCATTGTTTGGCATAATGATAATGAGAATAATAACTTTTAATTGTGATTTTTATTTTTATTTTTCAGTTTTTCCAATGAGGATATAAAGACATTTTGCCCAACGAATTTACTTAAATGCAGGTAAGGGCATTGCCCATTCCACATCAATTAGTGTTTAGAATAAACTCACTTGATGGCTAAAAGTAGGGAGTAAGAAATAAAACTCAAATCTTTTAAAGTTTCATGAACCATTAGTCTATCTTTTAAAATTCGTGTAATTCAATTTAAGTGGGATAATAAAAGGATAAAAAAAAATGTTATAAACAATACCTAATTACAATACCTAATAATATTGCTTGACGTGACATGGATTGATTAAAAAAATACTCTTCAAACTATTTAATATCATCACAAAATATTTATTATCATATTAAATACTGTATTATGATGTTACATATAACATCACCCAATGATAAAATTTGTACCAAGATGATAAATACACTCTCATGGTATTATAGTATTACATTTCTATACTCAATAATTGGAAGTCTCGCACCATTATTTGATAGTGGCGTAGCAGAAGACTTTACCAAAACAAAAAGAAGACTTTACCAAAGGAGTGAGGGAGAGAAACCAACTCCAAAGTTGGAAGGACAATTGGGCAAGTAATCCAAAAGAAGAGTCAAAGGAGTGACCCGACTTCAGGAAAAAAAGACGAGGACTAAATAGTACTTTGACCCATTCATTTATCAATTTCTCTCTCCTCTCTCTCGGTTTTTTTCTCATTTTTCGCGCGTGGACAAAGGGACAGGGAAAATTTGTAGGATCTCAGGGTACGCTTCGGATCGCTGTTCTCTCCAACGGTACGCTTTAGTGCTTTACTTTTCTTTCCCTGTGTTGACGCATTGGCTTTTACCAAGTTATTGAAAGAATAGTCTTTGGTTTCTGGGTGCGAATTGTAAGAATAGTCTCGTTAAAATTGCTGTATAACGGATAGTGAGTGAAAATACAAGCACAAATTCAATGGGAATGGCTTTTCCAATTGTTCACCAGCTCAGCCTCTTGCTTCTTTTTGTTGTTCTACCACTTTTAGCACTTGCTCAAACCCATAACAACATCACGTTGGGATCATTTCTTCTCACCTCCTCCGATGATACTTCCTTGTGGAAATCGTCTTCCAGTGAATTCGCCTTTGGATTTCACCGCATTGAAAATCAAGATCTCTTCTTGCTTGCCATCTGGTTTGACAAAATACCAGATAAAACTTTAGTCTGGTATGCAAATGGAGACAATCCAGCACCAAAAGATTCAAAAATCGAGCTCACCCTTGATGGCCAGTTTAAGCTTACTGATCCACAAGGCCAAGTCATTTGGAACTCGTCCATCCCTAGTGGGGTGGTCGCATACGCTGCCATGCTCGATACTGGTAACTTTATTCTTGCAGACGGAAGTGGAAATTATGAATGGGAGAGTTTCAACAATCCTGCCGACACCATCTTGCCGACTCAGGTACTAGAAATAGGCAGAAAGTTATCTTCTCCGCTAAGAGAAAGCAATTACACGAAGGGACGGTTCCAGCTCCATTTGCGAGAAGATGGCAATCTTGTGCTTCATCCCATTGGCCCTGCCAACAGAAAATCCATATCCTGCTTATTATGAAAGCAGCACTTCTGATGGTGTTAGAGTGATCTTTAATGAGACAACAGGTTACATCGATGTTGTTGGAAGGAATGGAAGCATTGTGACTCTCCAGAAGGAAAATATAGTCTCGCGACGAGATTACTATTACAGGGCAACGCTTCATTTTGATGGGGTTTTTGCTCAATATGCTCACCCCAAGGTTCCAGCGAATGATGGGAGTGTGGCCCAGTCCTGGTCCCGTGTTTGGTCTGTCCCTCATGATATTTGCTCCCCTTTTAGAGGTGTGGGTAGTGGGGCTTGTGGGTTTAACAGCTACTGCATACTGGACTCAGACCTTAGACCAAATTGCAAGTGCCTTCCCGGTTTTTCCTTATCAGACCCAACTAACAAGTTCAGCGACTGCAAGCAAAACAGAATACAAATATGTGAACCAGGTGGTTCAAGACCGGAAGATCTATATGATATGCAGGTGTTCGCTTCTACATTTAGATCCCTTTCTGAAAACTACGAAGAATTGAATCCATCACATGAAGATGAATGTAGCAAATCTTGCTTCTATGATTGCACCTGTGTGGTTGCTGTATTTAGACACGGGACCTGTTTTAAGAAGAAGTTACCAATCTCGACTGCGACGACGGACGGGGCAAATGGGAAGGCCCTAATCAAAATACCGAAGTCTAATCCTCAGAATTCTAATACAGGGAAGAAAGATCAAGCTGCTTTGATTCTGGGAGGTTCACTTCTTTTAGGTAGCTCAGTATTTCTCAACTTACTATTTGTGGCAGCAATTTCTCTAGTTGCTTTATGCTCAAACCAAAAACGACGACAGAAACTTACTAGGGTATCTAGTATTTTGCAAACAAACATTCGCTCCTTTACTTATGAAGAACTCAAAGAAGCCACAAATGAATTCAGGGAAGAAATTGGAAGAGGCGCTTTTGGCACTGTATATAAAGGAGTCTTGTCATCATCAAGTTCAAGATGTTTGGTTGCAGTCAAGAAGTTAGACAAGGTGGTGGAAGAGGGTGAGAAGGAATTCAAAACAGAAGCGAGTGCGATAGCCAAGACCCATCACAAGAATTTAGGCAGATTTCTTGGATTTTGCGATGAAGGGCCACACAAGCTTTTGGTCTATGAGTTCATGAGCAATGGCACTTTGGCTGATTTCCTCTTTGGAATATCAAGGCCTGACTGGAACAAACGAATGGAATTGGCATCTGGCATTGCAAGAGGGCTCATGTACTTGCACGAAGAGTGTAGCGCACAGATCATCCACTGCGATATTAAGCCCCAAAATATACTCCTGGATCATTCATTCACAGCAAGGATTTCGGACTTTGGGTTGGCGAAGCTTCTGATGGGTGATCAAACTCGGACTCATACAGCCATTAGAGGGACCAGAGGATATGTTGCACCAGATTGGTTTAGGAACACACCAGTCACAGCCAAAGTGGATGTTTATAGTTATGGGGTCATGTTATTGGAGATCATTTGTTGCAGGAAGAGTGTTGAAGTGCAGAGGGAGAATGAAGAGGAAGTGATACTTCCTGATTGGGTTTATGACTGCTATAAGGGTCGAAGATTAGATAAGCTAGTGGAGAATGATGAGGATGCAAGAAATGACATAAGGCGGCTGGAAAGGCTAGTGATGGTGGCAATTTGGTGCATTCAAGAGGATCCTTCTTTAAGGCCTACCATGAAGAAGGTTACCCAGATGCTTGAAGGAGTTCTTGAAGTTACTGTGCCCCCATGTCCGTTCCCCTATAGCTCAATGTGCTGAAAACTTGAGACTATCCACCTTTGCAACTATTGTATGTTTACTTTCCTTTCTGTATTTGATGTAGGACAGAATTTAAGACCAATCAGAAGCCAAAATGGCTTTCTGCGTATAACCGTACCAACGGTCAAGCAAACCGTACCTATGGTTGGGAGCAGTTTTATTTTTGGAATATTTAGTATTTTTCTTTATTTTAGTTATTTCTTTCTTAAATTTATAGTTCTAGTCGAATTAGGTTATTTATTAACTTTAGGACTTTTGATTTATAGTTCTAGTTGAATTAGGTTATTTATTAAGTTTAGGACTTTTGAGTTATAGTTCTAGTCAAATTAGATTTTGCAGCCTATATAAAGGCTACCTTCTTTCATTGTAAGGTGAACTTTCATTCAATAAAGAATTTTCTTTCTGAGATCTTATTCTCTGAGCTCGTGGATTCGAGTGTGTTACTCTTTTGTTCGTGGATTCGAACGATTTTCCAAGAAGCAGGCGGTGCCTTACTTCTTCATAAGCTTCCGCTACGTCAGTTGGTATCAGAGCAGGCTTAATCCTGTTCAGATGGCAAACGCACGTAACGAAAGCGAAGTCCTTGACGGCGGTGACCGTGAGGAAGATATAGTTACAGGAACTGAATTCAGAATTTTCCAACGTGAGACCCAGCAGGCGCAACGTGAGACCCAACAAGCGTTGCGAGAGATTCAAGCGGCTCTTGCTAGGCTGACGGTAGGGAATAATCAGCGAGGCGACGATCCTACTGGTCGCCAACCTTATCGGGAGAGGGATGAAATTTTTCGTGAACGCCATCTAGAGATTCCACGTAGGCAGCTAGCCTATGAGGATAACCTGAGTGAGGATGAAGAAGATGCTGAAGCCATACTTCGGAATAATCGGAGGGGTTACCAAAGAGGGAAGGACCGACAGACCTTTCGTATGAAGATGGACTTGCCTAGTTTTAATGGCCAACTTCAGATCGAGGGGTTTCTTGACTGGTTGGTATTAGTTGAGAGGTTTTTCGATTATATGGATATTCCTGAAGATAAAAAGGTGAAATTAGTCGCGTACAGACTATTGGGGGGAGCTCCTGCTTGGTGGGAGCAATTGCAAACAACGCGGATGCGACAAGGAAAGGGGATGGTTCGGACATGGGCTAAAATGAGGCGACTGTTACGATCTAGGTATTTGCCTCTAGATTATGAGCAGATTCTGTTTCAACAATATCAAGATTGTAGGCAGGGAAGTAGAACAGTTGAGGCGTACCTAGAGGAGTTCCATAGGCTATCGTCGTGTAATAACCTGCTGGAAACAGATGCGCAACAAGTTGCCAAATTTGTTGGGGGGCTGCGTTGGGCTATACAGGATCGAGTTGCGATGCAAACAGTCTACACCTTAACCGAAGCCGTTGCGTTGGCTCTTAAGGCAGAAACTCAATTAGACAGATCGAAGGCGGCGGTCAAAACAAGAAATTCCTTTAATTCTAATCATACTGCAATAAATAAAGGAAAAACACCAATAATTCTGCCACCTTTGTCTAACACCACTCACGAGACAGGTAGTAGTGGAGGTCCAACAAAGCCAGCCAACATTGTTCCACCTAAAGTAGCACCTCGTAATCCTTATGCTCGTCCGGGGTCTGATAAGTGCTATAAATGCGGACAGCCAGGGCATCGTTCCAACCAGTGCCCGAAACGAGGTACCGTTAACCTAGTCACGCCAGAGGATAGGGAAGACCTGGAGACAAAGGAGGTAGATGATGAAGCAGCATACACCTATGAAGAAGAAGACATTATAGGGGGCGATGATGGAGAGTTACTTTCACGCTCTCTAGTGGTTCAAAGACTTTTACTAGCGCCAAAGCGGGAGGAACAGTCGCAGCGGCATAACATATTTCGAACCAGGTGTACTGTGAACAGAAAGGTATGCGATGTTATTATTGATAGTGGCAGTAGTGCGAACATTGTTTTAAAGGCCATGGTGACAAAGCTAGGACTGAAGGCTGAAAAACACCCATCACCGTATAAGATTGGCTGGATTCAACAGGGTGCAGAAGCAAAGGTAACTGAAATTTGTCGCCTTAATTTTTCTATTGGAAAACATTATGTAGACGAGGTTTCTTGTGATGTCGTCGAGATGGATGCCTGCCATATGGTTTTGGGTAGACCGTGGCAATTTGATGTGGATGCTACATATGGGGGGCGCGATAATGTCTATGTTTTCATGAAAGGGGGACAAAAGATCGTTTTGGGACCCATAAAAGAGGAATTCTCTGCAGTAGAGTCGAAAACCAAAGGGAAGTCAGTGTTTCTAGTTGACGGAGGAGAATTTGTGACAAGTATCAAGGAGGTGGTTGACCATATTGTGGTAGAAGAGTCAGGGCTACAAGAAGTTGTTATTCCTATACAACCGCCATTAGATAAATTTAATGAGCTTATTAAATTTTCGAATGCAAATACTGATTTTTCATTGAGCAACAGGGTACAACACATTGATTTTATTGGGAGCGAAGAGTTTAATTTTGTTCTTAATCATAATTTGGTTGACCTTGTTAATAAATTGAAGTATGCAAAAAAGAGTCTTCGAGTGGGAACATTCATGAAGAATAATTTTGGGAAGAGCTTGATGAAATTGAAGTACTCGAAGTATCTTTTTGTTTGGGAAGGAAGACTTCAAGTTCATACAACGAACTCGCGGGCGAGTTCTTTTCAAGCAGGGGAGACTGATGTAGGACAGAATTTAAGACCAATCAGAAGCCAAAATGGCTTTCTGCGTATAACCGTACCAACGGTCAAGCAAACCGTACCTATGGTTGGGAGCAGTTTTATTTTTGGAATATTTAGTATTTTTCTTTATTTTAGTTATTTCTTTCTTAAATTTATAGTTCTAGTCGAATTAGGTTATTTATTAACTTTAGGACTTTTGATTTATAGTTCTAGTTGAATTAGGTTATTTATTAAGTTTAGGACTTTTGAGTTATAGTTCTAGTCAAATTAGATTTTGCAGCCTATATAAAGGCTACCTTCTTTCATTGTAAGGTAAACTTTCATTCAATAAAGAATTTTCTTTCTGAGATCTTATTCTTTGAGCTCGTGGATTCGAGTGTGTTACTCTTTTGTTCGTGGATTCGAACGATTTTCCAAGAAGCAGGCGGTGCCCTACTTCTTCATAAGCTTCCGCTACGTCAGTATTCTCTTGGAAAATAATTACTCTTTTTTTTTTTTTATCAATTTCACAATTTAGCCTACTGCTTATTCAGCTCAATAATAATAAAGCTGTTTAATATATTTTTAAATCCTTTTGTCAGCAGTCCAGTCAAGTAGGTGTTTTTGAACAATTAATAGTGTCATTTGATCAAACAGTTGCGGTGTTGAACAATTTGAAGGAAAAATTACTCTGTCAAGATAAATCAATGCGTGTTGTCCCTTCAATCATCTAAGGATCAGTTTGGAATGAATTACCCAACTAGAAGGAACTAAAAGAAGGCCTCTTGTTTATTGATAGTACAAAGGGTTGTTTTCGTAACATTGGAATTGTTTTAAATCTCTAATTGTTTATTTAGAGATTTAAATATATACAATATTTTCATTAGTTAATATATTGTAGTATGCACAAATACTAACAAGAATAATGAACATTATCTCACCAGCTATTTGAGGTGTAAGAGATTATCTCAAGATCTTCAGAAGCAAATAATTAAATGTGTAAATCGTCCTGCGGGTGCCGAAAATTAGGGTGCAGATAATATGTCAAAATAAAGGGACTTCCACTGATTGAGTGCAAAGGCAACTCGAAAGGAGATTTTTAAGCTAGTGGATACTAATGGATTGACTAATTTCTGTGTTAAAAGTCACTTGCAGTTTTTTCTTTTTTTTTTTTTTTTTGCTCGACACCCTGCTTTCGATGCATGTGTAATCTTGGTACTCATGTTCAAACTAAATAAAAATTCTCGCTTCGTTTCTTTTTCAAAAAAACCAAATTTCCAAGTACATACCAAAATCTTCGTAAGGTAAATTTTTGTCACAACTCTGTCATGCTTCTTAATTTCTGTTGTATTACATGCTAAGGTTCACATGTGAGTTTCTCCCACATCGGAAGAAGAGGAAGAGGAAGAGAATGGCTTAATATTAAAGAAATGGACTCACCACCAAAGGAATAAAGCCTTTTGAGCTGGTATGAATTCCATACTGGAATATTGGACTTCTTGTGTTGGATTTTGAAGCAGCCTGTACCCTATCCCATATGACTATAACTGCACATTTGTTTGGATCTTTCACAGATGCAAGGTAGTGAATCAGTGTCCAAGTTGCTTGCTACACACCTATTCAAGCTCTATCTTCTCTTGTATTGCAATAGATGAGTTTAATTAGTAGTAGCCTTGTTGACATGGTTTCCTTTGACCAGATTGTCTTATTTCGCTCTTTGATTTCTACAAGACTAGTTTTAGATGGTCGATGAAATAACAGTTTGTCTTCTTCATCCCCTGCTTTGTCTCTGATGCATTATAAGTTACCTTTTTTTTTTCTTTCTAAAGAGCATTATAAGTTACCTAAGAAACATTACTTTCCTATTAAGTTAGTGTGCCTTAATTTTTCATATGCAGGGAAATCTGTGAGAACTTGTAACTACACATTGCATATTTATATTTGATTTATTCAAAGGAAAACATACAGAGAAACAGACAGAAAAGATGGCAGAGTTTGGTACTGCAAAGAAGTCAATCCGGGAAATGGTTTATTGCTCACCGTCATTTCCCATCATTGCAAATTGTAACAATACATACCTTCCAACAGAAATTTGAATGAGCTGCACATGCCTTCTTTTACTGGAACTAGAATGCCATTATATAGCATTAGATTTTCAGGGAATCGATAATGAAGTCCTAAGCTTCCGATTGATAAACTTATGAAAATACTCGTCATGCATGACTGGCTGGTATAGAGATGGGCTTCCCATTTTGGTAAGTTCTTTGGCTGGCCCAATATCAACATTTGTGTTGGGATAGCAGAAGGTAACTATTGACAACCTCTCCTTCCATCTGTCTATGACTGCTCTGTGATCCGGCGCCTTGTAAATCCCATTGCTCAATACCTGCATTAATTAGTAACTATATTAATCAAGCAATATTGTCTCTGCATATGTACTTCGGTGCTTTCAAAAAATTGTTCCAAGGCACAAAGCCTAAGACTATGCAGCCAAGGCCCAGGTGCCTTGTCAATGCAATTGCCTCTTAAGGCGTTGATATGTTCTTATATATGTACGTGTACAAATATCATACCTCGATCATGTGGCCAATGTTTACAACGATGGCATCAGCTAGTGGGTACAACAAAGACCCAGTGCCCATCTTTACAAACTTGTAATCCTGGTGTGTCGCCGCACTCAAGCAACAGAGTGATCCCAGAGATGTCAGTATGTGAAGACGCCCCAAGGACTCGCCCAGGCTCAGAACAAAGAGGGTAGCAATTCATCGGCACCTCGCACTTTCCTTGTTGGAAACCCTCAGGGGAATTCCATGGCCTCAATTCTCAAGCCCAAGGCACATAGCCATGAACCTTAGTATGGACGCTGCAACCTTCCTCATGTTTTCAGAATAAGTTTCCAATGTTTCCCTGTACCACAAAATTTAATCTTCTATAAGAATAATATAAGGACATGATTGGTACACAGAAATGAACTTCTTACGTACCTAAATTTTTGTGGGTTCTCTGTCCAGAAACTCAAATTTCTGTCTTGAATGGGTAGAGTTTTGAGGAAGAGCATGTCACTCCAATCTATCTTTTGTTCTTCTGATTTCTCTAGTACTTGGCCATAGCCTTCTGGACTTCCTGGTTTCTGGCCCCAGCGTTTTTGAAAAACTCTTGAACTTGCTTCCTCATATTTCTTAGAGGTTCATCCATATCTACATAGTTTGCTAACTGCAAGATTAAGGAAATTGATCCAACTCAGACTTTTTACTCTTGATAAGGACAATGCTTCATGCCGATCATGAAGAATTTTGATTTTTTTTTTTTTCTTTTGTTGGGTTCTTATGAATTAATTGTTCTTGTATACTCATGTATGCTGCATGATGGATCCCAGTTGGTGAATGCTATGTTGATATTAATTAATTGTTTAAGTATGTTTAACGGGTAACTTTTTGATAAGCATGTTTAACGGGTAACTGTTAGTTCGTTGCTTAGATCTTTGTTCGACATTAATTGTGAGTGATTTCAGTGTACTTATGATTTAATAGTTAATTCAAAATGTTAGATATTAGAAATTGAAGATAATCTATTTACTACCTTTAAATTGATTTATAAAAATCCTCTGTGATTTGAAATTTAAAATGAAAAAGAAAATCTCACTAGATCGAAATACTGCTGGACTATTTAGCGTGACTTTTTTTAATCACTTCAACATTTGTATTTTATATTTATTATTTTATTATTTTTTCTATTATTTTTATTTTTATATTTATTTTTATTTTTTGTATAATAGAAGGGGTTGAAACCCCTAAGGCCTTAACCTATCATACTCTTACCTTTTACCCCACCTTCTCTCACCAACAAGTTAGCCCCAATGACTTCAACATTTGTATTGCTTTACAAGTTGGTGAAAGTGACTCTTCTATATATGAGACTATTTTGATTCATGAGTGGTTGTTGATGTAGCGAAAAGCTTATGAAAGAAAGAGGTCACCGCTTTCTTAAAATTACTCGAATCCACTGAGTAAAGAGAAAAATAACCCGAATCCTCAGAGTAAGATAATAAAAATCTCAGAAAGAAATTCTTATTAATATCAAAACATAACCTTACAATGAAAAGAGGCAGCATATATATAAGCTGCAAACCCTAGTTCTAATAGAATAATCAACTTAAGGAAATAAATAATGAAATAAAGGAAAATACTAAAAATTCCAAAAATAGGAAAATTCCAACTAAAGACATAAATCAAAAGTCCAAAACTTAAGCAGCAAGCTGGCAAAATAGATACCCCAAACGGACTTATAGGAATCCAAGTTAAATAAGGAAAAAGAGTGACCGACAAAGAAATTTGTAATAGCAAATCTACTGAGAACCGTACGTACGATTGGCCTAACCGTAGGTACAGTTAAAGGAAAAATGCTATTATGCAAAAACCGCTCCCAACCGTAAGTACAGTTTGCTTGACCGTAGGTATGGTTATATGCAAAAAGTTACTTTGGCTTCCGGTCAGGTCTTTAACTTTTGTCCTACATCAATCCCCTCCACTTGAAAACAACTCGTCCTCGAGTTCATTGCATGAGCTTGAAGTCTACCTTCCTAAATAAACAAATACTTTAAGTACTTCAATTGCTTCAATTTCTTCCCAAAATTATTCTTCATGAATTTTCCTACTCAAAGAATCTTCACGGAATACTTCTATTTATTGACAAGGTCAACCAAATAAGGATTAAGATTAAAATTAAATTCTTTGATCCCAATAAAATTAATGAAGAAGGCCTGATGGACCTCCAAAAACGAAACAAAAAAAATAGTACTAGAAGGGAGAGAACACCAGAAGCCAAAATAGCGTTTTGCCTTCAACCATACCTACGGTCGTCAGCAGATTTGCTATTACAAATTTTTTTGCCAGTCACTCTTTTTCCTTATTTAATTTGGATTCCTATAGGTTCATTTGGGGTCCCTATTTTGCCAGCTTGCTGCTTAAGTTTAGGACTTTTGATTTATGTCTTTAGTTGGAATTTTCCTATTTTTGGAATTTTTAGTATTTTCCTTTATTTCGTTATTTATTTTCTTAAGTTTATTATTCTATTAGAACTAGGGTTTGCAGCTTATATATAGGCTACCTCATTTCATTGTAATTAAGGTTATGTTTTGATTTTAATAAGAATTTCTTTCTGAGATTTCATTCTCTTTACTCATGGATTCGGATTGTTTTCTCTTTACTCGTGGATTCAAGTAATTTTAAGAAGGTGGTGACCTTTTTCTTTCATAAGCTTTCCACTACATAAGTTGGTAAGCTCGAATGTTGTAGCTTTTACCTTTTCCTCATCTAAGATCTTCACAAAGTCGAAAAATGTCTCCAAATCAAATAACCAATTATAGTTTTCGTTCGTAAAACCATTGAATTAGGAATATCTCTAAATTCCATAAATTTCCGACAATTAGGAACGTGTCTACCAATAGGACGGCCGTGAGATCCATCGTCGATGCAAACTCTATCATCTTCATGTAGCCTATTAGTCTTCATTAGTAACCTAACGAGTCCCGCATGTTCATCATGAGATGCTCGTGGGGTGATGTGTTGAATCCTTGAAATTTTGGCTCTGATAAAAGCCTCTTCTCCACATTCGTCGCTGTCAAAGAAGTTGCCACCATAGCATGCATTCGTCATCTGACCAGGATAAAGCCTACTCTGATACCAACTGAAGTAGCGGAAAGCTTATGAAAGAAAAAGGTCACCGTCTTCTTCTTAAAATTACTCGAATCCACGAGCAAAAAGAAAACAACCTGATTCCATGAGTAAAAGGAATAAAGTCTCAGAAAGAAATTCTTATTAAAATCAAAACATAACCTTAAAATGAAAGGAGGCAGCCTATATATAAGTTGCAAACCCTAGTTCTAATAGAACAATAAACTTAAGGAAATAAATAATGAAATAAAGGAAAATACTAAAAATTCCAAAAATTGGAAAATTCTAACTAAAGACATAAATCAAAAGTCGTAAACTTAAGCAACAAGCTGGAAAAATAGAGACCCCAAACGAACCTATAGGAATCCAAGTTAAATAAAGAAAAAGAGTGACTGGCAGAGAAATTTGTAATAGCAAATCTGTTGAGAACCGTAGGTACGGTTAACCTGACCGTAGGTATAATTGAAGGTAGAATGATATAATACAAAAACTGCTTGATCCCAACCGTAGGTACGGTTTGCTTGACCGTAGGTACAGTTGTATGCAAAAAGCTACTTTGGCTTCTAGTCAATCTTTAACTTTTGTCCTACATCAGTCCCCTCCACTTGAAAACAACTCGTCCTCGAGTTCATTGCATGAGCTTAAAGTCTACCTTCCCAAATAAACAAACACTTCAAGTATATTTCAATTGCTTCAATTTCTTCCCAAAATTATTCTTCATGAATTTTCCTACTTGAAGAATCTTCACAGAATACTTCAATTTATTGACAAGGTTAACCAAATAAGGATTAAGATTAAAATTAAATTCTTTGATCCCAATAAAATCAATGTGTTGTGCCCTATCGCTCAATGACAAATCAATATCTGCATTCGAGAATTTAATAAGCTCATTAAACTTTTCCAACGATTGTTGAATAGGAATAACAACTTCCTTTGGTTCTGGCTCTTCTACAACACTATTCTCAACCATCTCCTTGACATTCATCACGAACTCAGCTTCAGATTTACTCACGGGTAGTAAAGATTCCCTTTCCACTTGAGAAGGTTGGTTCATAGTAATTGGCTCAACTGCTAAACAATTTTACTCTTCATGAACTTCTAGAAAAACATTTTCTTCAGTAACCAAATCAATTTTTGGCTTTGGGTCTTCAAAATTTTTATGAACTTCTTGTTTTGGTGGTTGATTGTAAAACTCCATGGTATTATCTTTCACAGAATAATTACTACGCCCATAATCTTGATCCATATCAAATTCAAATTCTTTATAATCATAAAAAGAAAATTTAGATATGATCAATCTTCTCATTCTAGGCCATAAGCAAATTCGAGATTTACCTTGTTGAGTTCTCGAATGTTGCAATTGATCCCACCTCTTGGCGGCACAAAATCTAAGCTTGAACGTTATAGCTTTTACCTTTTCCTCATCTAAAATCTTCACAAAGTCAAAAAATATCTCCAAATCAAATAACCAATAATAGTTTTCGTTCGGAAAATCCATAGAAATTAGGAATATAATGCGCCAAAGTTCGTAATAGCAAATCTGTTAAGATTTGATTTATGCAATGTGATAATTATTGATAGTGATATTATTTGATGTCGTAGATTATGATGGTTGACTTTATTGAGGCCAATATAGTTGGGAATTGAATTATTATTGATCAGTGGATTATATTTGAGGTATATGATTTGAAGTTCATATTATTTGTCCTATATATTATTTTGAATACAAATGCATGTACTGTTTGTGAGAATATTTGAAACATTATTTATTGTATAGGAATTGGATTTCCTACTGGGCTGTAATTTGCTCACCCTAATATATTTTTAGGTGATCACTATTGAAGGCATGTCTGCCCGGCCTCTACCTCTCTCGGCTTCCTCCCTTGCCTTTCTTTCTTTCTCTCTTCCCTTCTTTTCTATTTATTTCTTCTTTCCTTCTCTCTTTCTCCTTCATTCTCACGTCCCTATCTCCTTTCTCTCTCTTCCTTATCTTTTCTTCTTTTCTTTCTCCTACACCTACCCACTACTTTTTTCTTTCTTCTTTCTTTTCTTCTCTTCTCACCTAATGCATTTATTTCCTTGACTTTCTTATTCTTTCCCCCACAACCGGCCACTTCTTCTTTTCCCTTCTTTCTCTATTTATATATATTATCAATATATATAAAAATCATCTACTATGGTCAAGTCCACCAAAAACACATACACCTACCTCTACTATTCTATTATATATATATATGTATATATGTATGTATGTATGTATATTAATGTATAAAATCATCATAATTCCACCGAAAGTACACATAAAATAAATCAATAAATATTTGGCATATTACATTCCACCACCTTTAAAAGAAATTTCATCCTCGAAATTTGAATAACCTTAAATCAAATACTTATTGGTTATATCACTACGCTTTCACTGCAAAACTCTGATTTTAAAAGAGCTCATAAATAAAACAAAAATTTTCCTTCTTAAGAAAACAATTTTCCAAACTAGTAAGGTATTGTATTTTCTCATCAAGAATTTTAAATAAATCACAGTACCACACGCGGTACTAATTCAACCATACCATCTCATATA